>CALYLW010000415.1:883505-1018505 GCA_944989445.1 Ampullaceana balthica
TGATGTATTACTAACATTAACCACATTGATTATTAAATAGGTAGTTTTCTATGTCTTCAGTTTTTGCATCTATTTTCAATGTTATTTTTGGCATTTATCTAACAAAATAGCAGTTTAATATTGCAGGAAACAAGGTGTTTAAAAATCCAGCCAAGTGACAAGTCTTCAAGAAATCATAGTATTGTGAAATTAACTATAGTTAGGAAGTTTGATAGTGCATTGCCTTTTCTCAAGTTGTTTGAAATGTTTATAAAGTGTACAATAAAATAAATAAAAGAATAAATTACAAAATTACATGTAGTAATTCTTGCAAAAAAGCTGATTGCATACTAACATTACTGCTGCATATGGAAAAAAAAACGTATCAGGTTAAGGAATATAAGGAAAATGCTATTTTAGAACTGTTGTTTGTCCAAATGACTTGGTAACAATGACTCCTATTTTCAGTGATCTGCATTTCCAGTTAGGCCAAAGCTAAAAAGCTAAATCTAAAAATCAAAATGAACATTTTATTATTCAAATGTTGGGTAAAAGTTATTAGTCTATATTTATGTGTATAAATTTTAATTTTTTAGTATTATTCATAAATATTCTAATATTGCTAACACATCCTGATTGATTATGAAAGTATGAAATGCACCCCAAATAAAAAGTAACAGGAATGAGTCGAAATATTTTCTTCCCATCCAATAGCATTTGGAATTTCAAATTGTGAGATAATAAAGACACATTTTGGAAACCTGTAGTGTTTATGGTCATATTTTATTTATTTACAAATTAATCAGAAAACACACATCAATCCTATAAATATACCACATTGAATGTTCCAAAAAAGTAATTAAAAATTTAATATCTATGAAAATAAAATTTTATTTTTAACTGTACAGTGATCAGAAGCTATTTTTGAGGTGCAGTGTATTTTTCATCTCAAACTAGCTACTAGCATTTAATTTTAAACATGATTAATATCCTCGTATCAAAAATAGAATAGATATTTTTTAATGTAAAATAAAACCATATTGAGGAGATTCTTACTATTGTGAAACATAGTAGACACAGGAAACTGAGCAGTCTCACCCAAATATAGAGCTGTGTAATGCACTTCAAACCAAACAAAAAATTCAACTTCACATGGATTTTTATTTATCCTGTGTGTTGCTCATGCATATATGCAGACTCATAAATGTGACCTGGATATTTTGGTAACACAATTTAATTTACAACAAATACATATTGTTTTGTGACATTAAATTAACACAATGGAATATATACTAAGATGTAACAAAAAAGATTGGACAGTTTGGTGCTAAAAGCTATAATACTGTAGAACCCACTTAACTCGAGCCCACTTTTGAAAATGTTAGTTATCGTTGCCACTCACCATCTTGCTACCGTATTTTCATGCGTGTCTTATATAAAGTTTTACGATTGGTTACGTTTATGCTAGCTAACCAATAAAATTGATAGTTCAATAACACTTAACGCTGCTTTAACGTTGTTCACATATTAATTAGTTCTCGTACCATGATTCGTCAACTAATAGAGTTTTAAAAGAAACAAAAAAACGTACATTAGCCGTACTCATTTTTTAAAGCAAATATCAGTTTTGATATTAATGTGGTAATCTTACGTCACATGGCTTTAAATTGCAGGAAAACTGTCACTAAAAGACCGAACTCAAATTTGAGGACCAATTAATCGCCCGGTATCTTTGCTACGTCTTTCTAATGACCCTCGTAATATAAATAGTAACAATAACAGGCGCGGCCTTGACTTTTGTTCATATCATACGCGCACAGTCTGTTAGCTCTCGTACAGTGCCTCGCCAAAGGTAAAAAATTTTTTAAAAAATCTTTCCACATCCGCAGGCGAACTTAACTAATAGCGATGACGTGTATATTATTTATAGACCGGAATATTAAGAAAACGCTTTGATGTCACGGTCACTCGCGTATTGGTTCTGGTATTCTGCCGTAAAACAACTAAATATTAACTCCGCGTTATAAGTTTATACCTTATCATGTACATAAAGAAATTTCAAGCACATGTTAATATTTTGCCGCCATATCGGCGCCATACCCCCAAGGCCCTCGACTTAACCGGGTTCCACTGTAGTGAAAAAAATGTGGAAAAAGATTTTCCATAAAAGATGTCTGTCAAAACAAATGATTTGTTAATAATATAACTATATAACATTTAAATATTAAGTTAGGCTTAAATAAAACTATTGTCACTTTTGCACTTGCTATACAAATATTAGAGATTAAATTTAAATTATTACAAAATTAAATAAAACTATTATTTTATCTGTTCTCACAATGAGAAGTCCCAGGAAGCTAATCCTGGACATAGAAATTCAACAAATAAATGAAAAAACATTCTTTTATCTGGTTACTAAAATATATAAAATAGATAACAGCATTTGTATCCAGTAAATAAAATCTTTAATAAATATGAGATATCAAATCAGGGAAATGAATAGGAATCTAAAATATATTTGAAATTCATTAATGCCCGTTTTGGTAAAAACCAAAATATGAATATTTTAATATATATTGTATTAATATATACATATACTCACAAGAAATATTAACTATTTCCCTGCCAATTGCCATTATATCGACGAATTGAGTCTTTATTTAAGTTTATTTCGTTGCTTAAAGCAGTGGCGTAGCTAGAACTTTTGCCGCCCGGGGCGGTCTCCAATTTGCCACCCTTTTATGGGACGTCCATAAATGACGTCACGCACCTGGGGGGAGGAGGGAGTCGCACGTTTGTGACGATGTGTGATGAGGGAGGCGATGCTTAAGAAATGTGACGTCACGTCAAAACGCGCAACTTTAAATAAATTTCCACTGAAATATTTGATTACCGACTCTTTATTTTATGACGTTTATGTAAAACGCGTGTTACTTTATGAGAATGCAGCGTTACACTAAAACATACTTAATGGCAAAAATTTAATTTGAAACATGCTCATTTTCAAACAAAAGCTTTTATGCAAAGCTTTGTGACGTCTAAGTCTAGGGTCTAAGTTTTTGTGACAACGTGTGACGAGGGGGGAGGGGGTGTAAAATCAGCCAAAACAGCGTGAAGTCATTTATGAACGGCCACTTAGTGGATTATATTATGGTTTTTAAAAATTAATAAATATAAATAAATAATTGTAATTGAAACGAAGTAGAGCTGCCATAGTTATGTAAGCAGTAATAAAAGAGACCGCATAAGATTATATACCTATAAATACATATATATAAAAATACAATATACTTTTTTTAAAGGCCACAAGAAAGTTATTGAGGTCCCCTGAGACAAAACATATTCCAAATTGACACTCCAAAAAAACATTACCAATTACTATTCTTTTATTTTGTATTTATAAATAAATAATTTTTTTACAAACAAAGAAATGGTATGTAATCATATTTATACATTTACTTTCCTAACTTTCAAAATAGAAAAATCGTGTAATATGCTATCAAAATTAAAATTATTTGTAATATCTTGTTGTATGTACAGTAGTGCAAGATTTTGTTGTCTTTAATCACTCAGTTTGGAGAAGCTCCTTTCACAAATAGCGACACTGATAGCAATAGTTGAAAAAATTCATAGCAAAATTACAATGTTGGTTACAGAATTTTCCAAGCTATACTGTTGAATAAATTTTAATAGATCAAGGGTGCCTTTTCCCCCGTTTTCCGAACATAATGCCTCTTCTCGTAGTGTAGGTACAGCCATAAAATCCTGGATCCTTTTTTCTTTCCATATTGAACTGTTCTTTATCAATGTCAATAAAGTAATTTATTTGATGTTCTAATGCTTCAATTAGGGTTTTACATGGTATTATATAATATATATTATATAAATATGTTGCAAGGACATGCAACCCATCAAAGCGGTTGTTTTTCTTTTATAATTCCATCAATGGATAAAAAGCATTTATCCTTGTACTTCTTGTTCTAATGATAGAACCACGTCTTCTGAATTTTCCCTACTCATATTTTTTCTCCTTCTAATTCGACTTTCAGTTGATATCTCCATCTCTTCACAAATTGTTTGATTGATATAACAGCATTTTGTATTTAGCACTTCTCTTTGTTCCATGCAATGGCTTTGCATTAATTTTTTTTTAAATGACGGGTTCCCATAAATTGAAATAACATAGAAGAGAAAAAGATTGCATTGAATTGAGTAAAATTCCAGCATCTGATCCCCTTTTCCTAGTTACTTCTTCAGATGTCTATTTTTCCAAGACGCTTGAAATTTTAAATTATGTCTTTTTCGAAATTATTATGCCTATTGTGTTATTAAGTGTTATGCCTATTAACAGTGAAATTTGAAAATTTACATATTCTTGTCATAAATCTTAATAATTTTCCATAAAATAGACGAATTCAAATTATTTACACATTACTATTACTTTTAATGGATATGCGTAACATGCTTAATGAATAACCGTATTTTAATGAAAAACACAATTTATTTGTGCTACTTTAATTCAAAAAAAATAATAGCAAAATAAATTTAATTTTTAATAAATTACCTCACAATAATTTACAGAAAACTGAAAGAGTAATATAAATTACTACTTGCAAGTTAAACAAAATATTTGAACCACCATGCCTTGTAGGTACTTGTGGCGCATCATTCTGCGAATGTCAAAATTACACGTAAAAACTGTTGTGGCGATATTAATAGCACACATTATTCGGCCCAGGAGTGATGTGTTTTTTTTTGGGTAGTTTTCTTATAAAAGCGTCAACTGTGACTTATACCGCTTAGTTTTCCAAACAAATGGATACGTTTTTTGGGCTATTAAAAATTTTTGAACGGTTTTGCGTTAGTTATAATATCCACTACGTAATCAAACAAATGTTGTGCGAATCCCTTAATTACGAATATTTTTGTTTCACTTTGGTTTTACCCCTTCAAAAGAAAAAGGGTGGTTGTCTGAAATAGTTGTACTTTTCAAATGCCCACAAATACCGCCCCAAAATGAGTGCCGCCCAGGGCGGACCGCCCCCCCCCTAGCTACGCCACTGGCTTAAAGTGTCCTATTAGACATTTACAAATGAGAGGTAGATCTTCTCTACTTCCTTTCTGTTTAGAAATAATGTGTGTTTATATTCAGTACTTTAAAATTAGCAACTAGTATTGATTTATATTTTTGAGTAATCTTGTATTTGTTTCTACATATTTGTATTGTATTCTCTATTCAATTTTCTTCATTTGGATATAAGATACATCAATGTTGCATAAAACATTTATTAAAAATTTTACAATATCACCCTAAAAAAAATTATAACACTAAAACAAATGGTCTAGCTTGAAAGTGGAAAACCCCCTGGCATGGAAAGAGTTAATGAGATTCATTGCTGTTGTAATGCTACAAACTTTAAAAAGTCCTATTGACACAACATTTATATTTAATATCTATTAATATATTCCAAAAACAGCTGCATAAATATTACAGAATGCTACCTTCCTTTAAACAACAAATAATAAATACAATGATAAAAGGAATGTCTAAAACATTTCTGCAATCACTGATATCACAATTCTGATCGGACATTCATAGTGAACATCTTGTTTAAAGCAAACATAAATCTATAGCAAACATTTTCTGACATAATCCCTGGTGAATTTACAGAGCTTGTCCACCAGTCTGTAAGTTTGAGGAAGATTTTTCAAGAGTATCAAAAGAATAAATTTTAAAAATTATAATGAATTATCTCTATTACTGTAAAAGGCATTAAAATAAATTGATCTAAAGCTACGGACGGCTGGTCACACTTCAAAAAATCTTTACACACATAATTGTCTACCATCAGTTTTTACTTCCCCTACTACAGATGTCCCATGATTCTACTTCCTGAATATTTTGTGGCAAAGGCCGTTTATGTGTTTCAGGCATCAGTAACACTAAAACACCACCAATAATGGAGACAATACCAAACAAGATCATGGGGAGCTCTGGAATTGCTTTGGCCTGAAAAACAATCAGAATATTAATAAGATGAAGATTCTTTTTTTATTATCCAAATAAATAGAAATGTTTCTTTATCACAAATTTGAAATTCATATTAAATATTTGGGGGGGAAAAAACTCATTCAATAACTTATATAGTGCATAGCTTAAATAATCAAGCAAGATTTGTGTGCTATTATAATCATATTTCTTTACATTTAGTGAATACATTTTTATTCTATTACTTTTCACAAGATTAATTTTATGTGGAGAATGAGGAATAAAATTAAATTTTTCAAACTCACAGAAAACACAATGAAAGGTGCAGCTATGCTACCAAAATTTTCAAAGCATGAAGAAATCCCCATGGCGTGATTTCTGTAATTTAATAAATGTTATCATGAGCTGACAAGATAATAAAAGATTTGATCCATTACAAAATTACTAAGGTAAATAAGAGAAAAAAAATCAGGAAATGTTTTTAGTCTTACTATTGATTCTATTTTTGGGCCGAATATTAACTTTACAAAAGAATTTGAAAATGTAATATTATCTAATACAGTTACTTGAGTTACAGGACATAATGAACTAACTTTTAATTAAAGCATACCTTATGATTTGCCTTAAATAACTTGGGGTACATAGTTTATTTACCTGACAGATGTTGGAAAAATTTCAGCAGAGTACAAATAAACCGTCGTGTATGCCCCAGTGATTGCAAATTTTCCCACCATTACACATGCTACTCTCAAACCATTCATGGCGGAAGCTGAAAAAAGAATTGACAATGGCATCATTCAATAGCTAACAAATTACAAACAGCAAAGCAGTTTGCCAAATAGAATGTTGAAGTAAAGTATGATGAATAAGCTGTTACATAAAAGGACCACTAATAAAATCTTAATCTTGAACAAGAATGATTTAGACGTAACAAAAAGAAGAGATGTGCAATGTTCTATACTGCTACTAAAAAGCAGTAGCTAGGTCTAATAGCTAATTTAAAAAATCAATTCCATTGTACTCACATGCTTCTTCTGATATCATAACAGCTGTTATGTTCATCATTCCACAAATAAGGAGAAACAGACACAATGGTATTTTACGTCCAATACTGAAGTTAAAAGTAAAATAATTTACTTTGAAAGTAAAAGCTTTAATGAACAAGCTGGTACACTAATGACCTACATTGACGCAGGCCTCTGAGTTATGGAAGTAACCTTGTTCAATATTGTTAGTTGAAATTTTTTCCTTTTTAAAAATAGTCACTATTTCCTTCTCACATATTCACATACTTAGTAAATGAAAGAGTCATATCATACCGTTCACACAGGACTACACAGAGAATGTATGCTGGTATTTCCACTGCCCCTAGGAGAAACAAATTAAAGAATTGGTTGCCATGCAAAACAGGTGTGCTCAAGGAAATTCCAAAGTAACTCATACCATTGACAAAGCTGAAAGTTAAAAATAGAGTACATTCTTTAATGTAATGAACACCAATGAAAATTATTTAATGATTAAAATTGTATTATCCATTATCCATCATCAATAAGTAAATCAAACTTGTTCAAACTTTAAAAAGCCACAATCACAATATCCAGTTCCTAGCCCTAAAATGAACTGCAACATCACACCTCAGGTAAAGTTTATAATAGAAATGTAAATTTAACTTGTTTAATGTAAGGACAATTACAATACTTTACTTACAAGAGATAAAAAATAATAAGTGAATACAACCGCATCCGTGGTGTCACACATAAAATAAAAACATTTGTGTCCTCACACGTCTTCTTTCCAGGGTGTCCACATTGGGATGCCACATCGGAAACAGTTGCTTCATCCTTACTCCTCTGAAACTCTGTTTTCTGAAGCATTAGGTCATTGCCATGCATTTGATGAGCAGGATTTTTTGCTTCATCAATGCTGTCTGTACATGTACCATTGATAACTTGGGTCATATTGTAACCATCAGAGGCTTCCAACAAAGTGATGGCCTCTCTGTGGGTCAATGTCCCCGACAGAAGAGGTTGCTCAATTACAGTGTAGGATGTGTCAGGCTGATCCATGCATTGATGCTGTTGCAGGGACTGACTTCTGTACAGATCATCTGGTATCTCTATGTTATTAAACCTTGCTATTCTTTCGATGACAGACTGGGCTTTCTTGTATTTACCTTGAGATATCAACCACGGTAAAGATTCTGGTAAAAACCTGAAATATGTGGAATTTATAATGCTCTTTTTATTCATGCATTTTTTGGTCTGCATTATGACATCAAGTTTTAAATTAGTAGGTTATATTGAAACTCACCATACAAAAATTGCACACGGCAGATTCGGCAAAGAAAACACAAGCTGCAGATGTCTCCAATTCCTAACCATGTACCCAAAAAGAGCAGTAAGCATAATGCCTATAGCCCAGAAAATCTGCAAGCCACAGCAGGGTATGGATCTTTGTTTTGATGGAAACAGTTCTGTCATCATCACATAGGTACTGAGGGCAATACCCTGGGAATATAAAATAGACATCTTATGTCAGGTTTACAGTAGGGAACAAATCAAAAATTTAGATTTCACAAGAAAATTAACAAAGAATCAATCAGTTTATGCTGACAGTTATAGATTACCATTAATAATTTGCTTGATTTGTAGAGATTTTTTAAAATTATCCCTTTATGACTTATTTATTTTTAAAAACACCATTGTTTTTTACCATATTGAAAAATCCAACAATGAATCTCAAAATTGTAAAGACTATGTAGTCTTGAGCCAAAGCCACACATGCACCAAGAGCCGCTTGAAACAGCAAACATATCAGGACTAACAAGCGGCGACCAAACTTGTCTGACAAAGCTGAGATAAATAAAGCTCCACACATGGATCCTACCAAATAAAGTGTTGTTGACAGCTCTGAAAGGTAGGCTCTAACACATACCAAGTCCCACTGTGGATTAAAACGTTGTTTTAAGTGAAACAGCTTTATTGTAGTGTGTATATACAATAAATTTATAATTAATGGTAATTGGGTAGATAAGGACAAGTGCAACTAAAAAATCCACATTGGGTTATCCCCACTTAATTAATTAAAAATTAAATATATGCATATCTTTACCAATGTTTTAAAATCACTTCTTTAATAAATTAAAATATAATGATAACCAAAAGATAATATGTTATTTTCCTATAAAAATATTAAATGTATACCTCAGTTATAATAGTTGACTCAAATTCCCCACTGTAGACCCATCTGGAAATGCAAGGAAGAGTAATATTGGTTCCATTTTCAGTGGACACAACAACATCACATTCTTTCGATTGCACAACAATTCCCTTTGGTTTCAGTTGAATTGGGGACAAAGGAGTAGTAAGAGAGTCCTCAGTCACATTAGTTAAAGGTAGCAATTTATTCTGATTCATCGCATTCCATGTAATTATTTCCTTAATGGGATCACAGCTGTGCCCAGCTCCTCCAGCTAAAAAAAGAACACCAAAAACATTCCAGGCTCCTCTGGCATAAATTATTCCCAAGCAAATGAAAGCAATCACTTGAAATTTTAAATTTTTAGACAGCTTGTATTGAATCTTGTCCACATCCATTATGAACAATCAAAAAGAATTGAAAATGTATTGCCAAGATCAAGAGCATCTAATCATGCAACACACCTTGATTTGAAGAAAAGAAAGTGAAAAAAAAATCATTGAGATTTTAAAATCACATTGACATTGTGAAAATTCATTTTCAGCAATTAAAATAATAATATTATCACAAACACAAATTAATTTAAATTTAAAATATAGTTTTATAGGCTAATAATATTAATATAAAATAATATGATCCTCAAATTATTTATTATAATTTATTTCTCATGTAAAAAAAGTATCTAAAAAATCCTAATAAATATCCCTCCCTTAGCTTTATAAGGTTTGAATCTGGGCCTAGGTTTATAAATAAATTAAGTAAATACTAGTACTTCAGTTGCAATTTCTTAATCTCTTTCATTTTGATGGCACATGAATACTTGACAACTGCGAACTGTGTAGCTCAAATTGTGTGCGGGTGCGTTTCAGTAGTTTACCAGATTTACTGTTTAACACCGAAGAGTTATTTACAGTAACTTAACAGTGTTTACTCAAAATTTCAAGTTCAAATTAGCCTAATTTTAAAACACCCCAAAACATCGTGAAGGTTAATTTAAATTGATTTTGTATACTTGAACTGAATGATGTAAGATCAAACCCGTACTACATTCATAGAGCATGAGCAGGGGATGTCACTCGCAAATAAAATAATTATATTTTAATTATTCACATCTATTTTAAGGCAAAACAGTAATCAGTGTGCGTAGTAATTTCACTATGACTAATATTGATAAAACAAAGTTAGAAGTGCGCTCGTAAACTAGGATAAAAAGTATTTTAGGAAATTATATCAAAATAACTCGAAGTCTCCTCTCTGACTTGGTTTGTTTCACATCTTCTTGATGTTGTTTTTGTTATTTACTTTAAGGTAAGCGTTATTCGCACGGTTTTGGCAGTGCGAATAATGTCCAACATTATCCGCACGGTAAACCGTGCGGATAATGCCTAGCGTTTTCCGCACTGCAGCACGGTTTTGACCGTAATAAAGATGTCAACCGATATTTAGATTCTTATTACTGCTTATTATTTATGATTCATTGCTTATTGACATAGTTTGGTTTGGAGGGTATAAAAATAATTATATTGTCTTTTTAACCGTCTTTCGAGTGACTGGAATCTTATATTTTTAAATCCATTTTAGCAATAATCTGATTAATGGACCTGCATAATAGTTAATTAATTAATTAGTAACAGTATCGATTTAACTGATATTAAACTATTATTAACTGTTCCAGTGCACTCAAACTTTGTATTTTTATTCTATATATTATTAAAAAATTATTATAAAATACATTTACATGTATTAACGTTCATTCATAATTGGACGAGGCTCTGTAATTAATAAATGTAATTAATAAAAGGTAAAAAAAAAGATTTTTAAAATACCACGTTTTTATAAGTGGACTAAAAAGAAGAAAATAACTTAAAACTTACAAGTTCAAGTACTTCGATTTAATATGACCAAAAACGTGGGGCGGGCGCTTATGAGGTTTAACATATGCAGTTCACTCATTCTCTCACTTATAGATCTCTCTTTTGCCTTCTAAATTAGAAATCTTTAATTTTTATACCAAACACCCACCCCACGTTTTTAGTCATATTAAATCGAAGTACTTCAACTTATAAGTTTTAAATTATTTTCTTCTTTTTAGTCCACTTATAAAAACGAGGTTTTTAAAAATCATTTTTTTTTACCTTTATTTATTTTATTCTTTTTAGTCCACTAATAAAAACGTGGTTTTTTAAAATATTTTTTTACCTCTATTTATTTTACCAAACACCTCATCAGCGCCCGCCCAACGTTTAATAACAAAGCGATGAGGTCACGGGGTGCACTCGCCACGTGAAATTATACTACGGCAGGCGGGTACAGATGCTTATATAAAGATAAACTAAGAAATACATTAATTTAATTACATAATTACATAATTTAATTACGGTACATTCGATCGATTTGAAATTTTGATATAATGTATTGTCATCCAAGATCTATCTATGGTAAAATTTTGAGATCTCTAGGACCATCAGATGTGATTTAATTTTACGTTGGCAGATTTGAAAAATTGTTGGACAGACAATGCCACAGTTAATAAAACGTGGTTAAAAAGGCTAGTTATTATTGTCCCCAAAACTAGCATTGTACCTGTAATCATCATAAATCAATTAAGTTAATTAATTTAAAGCATGCAAAAGCGAAAGACGATATAGCATAGAAATTTAAAAGTGAGAGTCTGTAACAGTGAGTAATATTAAACAGAATAGATAAGAGAGGCATGGGTGGGGGAATAATAAAATGTTTCTATGAAAGAGCCTGCTTGAGTGTTTGCAAACATCCTCACTGTGGTTGTAAAACAAACAAACAAACAAAAAACACAAAAAATTAAAAAATAACTAACCTCCCAAAAAATATTTAAAAAACAACAAAAACAACATAAGTAAGACCGTCCTGGGATTCAATCCACATACCATTATACGACTAACCACTCACCTGGAGAAGCTGACGATTTCAGTAATTGGACACAAATCATTTTTTTTAAAATGGCAGTGCTACTCTAAAACTTCAGTAATCGTGAAATTTTAATTTGTATTAGCATATAAATTACACATTTTAGCCGAAATCGAGTGATATCGGCTTTTATTTTGTCTACACCGGGCGCGGTTTTTTTTCTTCAAAGTGACCAGCCCCTAGAACAGTTGTTCTCAAACCCTTTAGTATGGCGGACCGGCAGGGATTTTTTTTTATTGCACCAGGGACCGGTGCACTATTTTGCCTGCACGGACACTTTTTTAAATCCCTTATATTAACTTCGCGGCCGTCTCATCATCTCATCTCATGGGCTGGGCGGGCGGAAAAAGAAAAGTCAAAAATGACCCACTTCCCGTGATTCGATCGAGGTGAAATTTGGCACACTGACCCGTCTGACCTAACAATGCATCGTATCAAACTTTCAGATCGATCGAACGTACCGTAATTTAATTAATGCATTTTTAGTTTATCCTAATATGAGGTATGTAATTCAAATTCACGGTTTGTTATTGTTTTTTTGCCACGTGAAAGTTTGAGCTGACGCATTGAGGCGACCCAACGAAGCGACGGGGTGCTTTTGTTTACATTTTACGTGTCACGCTGGGCTCGGTCAAGCGAATCGGTGACCAGACTTTTCCCCTCTCCCCCTCCCACCCACCCCCCCTAGGGTTATGAAGCAAACTTGAGTTAAGACAGATTCAGTCTGTAAATGTTTGAAAATAATCAATGCTGTTAGTTATGTCTCATATATAAGGGATTTATAGTCAAAAACTTTGTTTTTACGGGTTTGTTTTATTCTGTCCTTTCTTGAGAACTACTGCGGACCGGCGGCGGATTGCCCACGGACCGGCACTGGTCCGCGGACCACCACTTTGAGAAGCACTGCCCTAGAAGACGCATGCGCCGACGACCCGTGCCGTGCGGATAATACTCGGCATTATCCCCACGGCCAAAAACCGTGCGAATAATCATTTTGTTACTTTAAATAAACAGGAAATTACGTAATACACCCAAAACTTAAAAGCGGAAGCTGATTCACATACATCAACTGAAGTCATACTAAATATTTCTCAACTTTATCTTCATTGGTAATTGGTCATTGGTAATTATAATGCATTGCCTATATAATTTATACATTTAATGAGTATAGACTACCTATCTCCACGGTCCACAGCCACAGTGCCCACAATCACAATAATTTATAATCAATAATAATCACATCACATTAATATTTAAAATCATTATTCAATTCAGTAACAATTCACATCTGATTCAATGTTCAATTCATTCATAACTGGCATTCATTCAATTGGACGAATCAGACTTGACGTATTAAAGGAATATATATATTATATAGCAATTAAATATGTGTTCTCTCCACCATAAATATCTTTTTTTTTAAAAGAGTGTGCTCCCTTTGATTTTATTTTTATTGTTTTTTTTAAAATGTAATCAGCAGTAAGTAATCATGCGCATTAAATAAGCGGAATTTTAAAAAAGTGATGCAATTTACGAGCACTTTTAGCTACAAATTGTCTAACTATCTCCTAGGCCCTAACATCGCAGTAAGTTAAATATATCACTTTTTTCTTGGTTATCTTAAAATAATATAGCGGTTGGGTAGCGAAGTCAATAGTAAGCTCGCCTCACAAGCTGAGGGGCGTGGGATCGAGCCCACGCATTGCCACAATATAAATGATACGCTAAGAAATTACTCAGCTGACCCTTGGAAGGGAATTGGGGCACCCACCAGGTATTAACAAGCCCCGAGTAAGCTCTAATGGAAACATTAGGGATCCCCTACGACCTTCGGTCATGGGACTTACTTTTTTACTTTTATCTTAAAATGTGGGTAAATTTTTGCTGGTGCCCTTTAATAATTCTCTATTAGCCTTGTTACTGAATAATATTAATAAATTAAATAAATACAAAACTATATGCTTTTGAGAACCAATGAGATAATTTTTTCCCTCGCGTCGTCTGATTAAGGCATTAAGGCCCGCTTCCCCCGCTTGCGTTCAGCTTTTTTTCGTGATGCCCTCAATTCAACGAATTAAAAAAAATTAATTAAATAAATAGAGATGGTTTATAGTCAATTTTTAATTCAGTGTTTTTGAGGACTCGTGATTAACCATTCTAAATAAGAGGACCGGTTAAACGGTTCGTTAAAGGTTCGCGAGGTATTTTTACTTAGTTTTAAAAACCCACACCTCACCTCGTCCGTCGGGATGTTGTGTTTACCTCTCTTGTGTGTGATTCCGGTCAACGCGCGAATTAAAAAATAATAATAATAAAATTATAAAGCTTACGGAGTAAAGTGATGATAAAATGGAATTTATTTAAATACCATATTATTTTTCAATCATCAACTTGCCAGAATTATTGAATTGTGCTGCGCACGCGACGGTCCGGTCCTTCTGTTTTTCCCGGTTCCAGTAGGGTTTGAGCTTCACTTGCCGTACTCCCCTTCCAATGCATAACAATATTAAAAATTACATTTTTTAAAAGAAAATATCAGTTTTGATATTAATGTGGTAATCTTACATCAAATGCCTATGACTTACAGGAAAACTGTTACTAAAAGACCGAACTCGAATTTGAGGACCGATTAATCGCCTGTTATCTTTGCTATGTCTATGAAATGACTCTCGTTAGGTAATTCACTAAGCGGTGTGCGCCTATCAATTTTTTGGATGCGGGCAACAGACTATAAACCGGTGACCAGAGAATGCTTATGGGTCGCGGGGTCATATGCTTTTATAGCTTTCTTTGTCATTTTAAGAAACAGACTATAATTACATTGATGTCTATTTTGTGAGCACATGGACTACTATCATTACGATCTTGAATAGTGATGATGTGTATATTATTTATATACCGGAATATGGAGAAAGCCATTTAAAGTCATCATCGCTCGCGTTAGTCTGCATTGCATTGCATCTTAACCCTAAAACAACAAAAACGAACTCGGGGTAATAAGCTTATACGGGCTTATTAAACAGGACCAATCCTAATCTGAGGACCTGACATATTTATTGTTTTGTTATTTACTACATTTAATTTATATTATAATTATAAAGCCCGAGAGATAATTAAAAGATACAAAGCTAAATCTTAATTTTTATTTAAACATTTTTTGTTCATTGATTTGTAAATTTTTTTTTGTTTTGTTGTAAAATGGCCTGAAAATTGTGTGAAATCAATTAATAAAACAAAATAATTAATTTTTCAAATGCGGGGGAAACAGACCATAAACTAGTGACTTGGTCAATGAATGCCTATAGGTCACAGGGTCATATGCCTATGCTTATATAGCTTTCTGTGACAATAACAGACAATTGTTGACCATTTTGTGCACACATGGGCATAATAGAGTTGAACAATTCAAACACATGCACACAAGTTAATTAATTTTTTAAAAAATAACCTAAGGACAAATTTTTAAATTAAAAAAAAATTTTGGTGTGGGAAAGGGGGGGGGGCAATGACTCTATTAAGCTCTTGTTTAACGAATTTCTGCTGTTAATTTTGAAATGTTATATTTGTATTGGTATGTCAGATGAAATAATTAAATCAAGTGGTGATGTAACAATAATATAGACATTAATGAAAATAATTTTATCATAGCAAGTAGTGAGATAGAACATAATATGTGTCATTAGCTTCTGAAACAGAAAATTCGCAATTTTGAAATAAGAATGCAGATGTGTTACTTTACCAAAAGTCGTAGCGTTTTAAGACTCAAACTTTCTTAACTAATTAATGCTCAACTGCCATGCCTAAGGTATATAGATTACTGGGTTGATCAGAACCAATATTTACAGCTTTTTAAAATTCTGAAACCAGTATCACTGTAGCAGCAATAGAGTTCAACATGAGACAAATTGTGTGCCTCTTCCTTCTGGGCACCTTGCTCTTTTCTTCGGTGTTGGCTGACTCTACAATTACAACTGCAACTACAGAAGATAATACTGAAACAAGTGCTGTGGAAAGTACAACGGCAAAGTCTGCTACCACTACATTGGGTTCACCAACAACTCTCACACCAGAAGAAGGTAAATTGTAGAATATTTAATACGGAATGTTAAAAAAGACTCCACTGTCATTATATATTTAAAGCTTTTTTAGTGTTTATCGCACCAACATGAAATGATTAAAATTAAGACATTTGATAATTAAAAATGTCTGTATCAAATGGTGAAAGAGCATTTGATTTTAAAAATGTGAAAAATTTCATAGATTAATGCTACTTTCTATCATGAAAAAATTGAAATTTACATTAATAACATCCCCAGACCTTCAAAGCATTAATGATCTATGTTTTGCAGCACATTCTCCCTCACTTAGGTTGATCCATTATTTTACCTGCATTCACAAACCATACAAATACCATTTCTAGACAAGAACTGAAACTTATTGCTTTTTTAGTTTCCTTGATGTAAAAATATATTGGATAAAGCAAAGGCTACATTTTGAACTTAGAATACAGATAAGAATTTACACTGTAATTATGTCTTCCTTTTTGAAAATGGATGTGAGTCTTAAATTAAATGATGAAATTTAGATAATAATTTTAAAAAACGTTTTAAAAAAACAAGTTTTTTACTATAAATCTCTTATATACGAGACATAGCTAAAAAAATGTTCATTATAATGCGCAGCGCACGATAATCCAAAAATCCAAAATTTTAGTTATGTCTCGTAAAACATGTTTAATATAATGCGCCATGATCTGGAATATATTTTTAAAAAATATCGTCAATATAATAGGCACCAAATCGCGCAACAGGAAAGTATTAAAAAGGTCGTTCAATATATACGCACCACGACACTATCTCAAAAATTAACATGATACATATAGATAAATAGAGATAATCTAAAAATTCAATAATTTAATTACAGTACATGCGATCGATCTGAAATTCTGATACATCATTTTTATCATCGGCACGAGTCTGGCTGCAAAATTTCAGCTCCCTAGCTTACGAGGAAGTGGGTTAAAAATCTATCCAAATTTTTTTCGACAAACAATCAATCAATCAAGGCCTCTAGCAGACACCACAAGTTAATATAAAGGCTTTTAAAAAATAGCTATCCATAATGTGCATTATCTTAAATGCCAAAGTGTCATAAGTGTTTCAACTCTATTTATAGACTACAGTTTGCTATTTGGCTCATGTGTTTCTAATACAAATATTTATTTTTAATTGATATCTCATAAATTTTATTTTAAAAATATTCTTTTTATGTACTTTTAGAATGTGGAAAGCACAATGGGTCATGTGATGATTGTGTTAAAAGTGCTAAGGTAAAAAACTCTATACAATTAAGAATTATATTTATTGAATGCATTTATTATAAAGATTTTAAAAACAAATCTATATTGTTAAATATTATTTATCACACTTTAGTTTTGAGCCATGTGTTTTTTATGGTTTCTTTCAAATAATCTGATTATTTTTAAAGAGTCAGCTAGGAAAATCATTGTATGTCACATTAAACTGCACTATTTCGTTAAAGGAGTTTTTAATAGATTGAAAACAAAACGTTTAATACCCAACTTCTTCACTGCATAATGTGTACAGAATGACTGTAAATTTTAGTCTGTTAAATTTGTATCTAGATTAGCAGCATTGTTTCATAATAATAATAAACTTTACCCATTGTTTATTATTAATCTCTCAACTTTAATTAATTTGGTTAATTTGCCTCCATTTTAATGTCTTAACCACCAAGATATTCTAGTGCTATTTTTACCTTTTCAGCAAGTAAGATTTTGCCTTGTTAGCTTCAAACATTTTTTTTAAATTTTACCTGTGGAGAGCTTTTCTCCCCCTTTCACTGGGCCAATAAAGTCAATTTTATCCAAGGATTTCCTCCCTCTCCCCCTCCCCCATTTTGAACTTTTTGTTCACTAGGAAGATATATCACACTTGATTTGATCACCTTTCATGTCCCATATTTGATGGACCATATTTTAATGTCCTCAGTGCTTGTACTGTTACAGTAATGACAAATGTACGCTATACCCTGCAGGGAAAATTCTTCCCCCTACAACTTCCTGTTCACTAGATAAAGCCAGATGGGGGGTATGTTGGGGTAAGTACAGGCTGTCAAATAATAGAAGCCCCTTATATAGTGCTTGAGACTTTTGGTGTTTAAAATAGTAATGAACATACATTTTTTGGTCTTAGAAATACAAAATCCAAGAGCAGGCCTTAAAGTGGAGCCAAAATGCTAATTTGTGTGACGTAACTTATTTAGGTTTTGCTGTGTTTTGTATCTGTCCTGTGTTCTTGTATTAATTTGTGCTGGCAAGTGCCTGTCTTATAAATGTTTCTAATGAGATATTTATATCTCCTAGTAAACTTTGAGGCTTTGATCATTGCAATGAGTGTGATTGGAGGTTTAATTGTCATTACTGTAACCTCTTGCTGCATCTACTGCTGCTGCTGTCGAGGAAATAACAAAAAGAAGTAAGTACAGTCGAAACCGCTTAAGTCGACGGCGTTGGGGTATGCAAAATGGCATCGAGATAACCGATGATCGAGTTAAAACGAAAGCCAATATGGCGGCAAAATATTAACATGCGCTTGAAATTTCTTTATATACGTGTTGTGCGTTAATTAGTGATGGGAGGATTAATCAGAATCGTATCGGAATATCGGGACCCTATTTCTTCACTCTTACTCTTTCTTAAGGTTGTTAAGACCGTTCGTTTTTAATTACCGTTGAAGTTTAAATATAACGCCGTTTTGCGGTGATTCCCAGATTGAGCGATACTGTGCCTACGAAGCCACTTGCTTGATTTTCCTTACAAGCTACACAAATAAGTAACCTACACATCCCCTAATTGTCCCCTAACCATTCTCTTCCTAATCATCTTCTTTGGGTCCGTCCCCTCAGCTTACAATGGACTTAGAATGGTCTATCGTGACCTATATAAATGACTCATGACAAAGCGAACTCTTCTTTATATAAATGTACACAAATAAGTTAGGTACTCCTTTTGAACCTTCAACTTTGACATATTTTAATTAATTATAACCAATAGTTAAATGGCTTTTGCACACGGCCACTTCTTATGAATGAAACAATGAGAACAAAGCAGTAGTACAGTACATGTAATAGTCAAAATGAGGTTGAAGGATGAATGGTTGCCAATGACAACAAGTCTGCACACGGTACATTTTATTATTCCATATGATCCCCTCAGCTTACAATGGACTTAGAATTCCTTCGGTAACTTGATGCTAATAGGACTAACCAACAACAATGTTGTTGTGGGAGATTGAGAGTGGGGGTGGGTAAACTGTCTGTAGTCTGTTATATTATATATTTTAAAATCTGGGGAGCCTTGTTTACATTAACCACCCTATGATTTTTCGTCCCATCACTAGCGTTAATAAATGAGAATGTACATGCACATGATTTTCGAGTTTTTTTTTACACAAAGGCGTTGCCGTTCTTTGTTTATCATGACCTATATATGACTCATAACAAAGTGTACAATAATATATTAGGAACTCCTTTTGAACTTTAGAACCTTCAATTTTGATACATTTTAATTAATTCTAACCAATAGTTAAATGGCTTTTGCACAAGGCCACTTCTTATGAATGAAACAATGAGAACAAAGCAGTAGTACAGTACATGTAATAGTCAAAATGAGGTTGAAGGATGAATGGTTGCCAATGACAACAAGTCTGCACACGGTACATTTTGTTATTCCATACGCATCGAAATTTTTTAGACATGCGATTCTGCGTGCATCTTTGCTATTGGAGCAATTACGTAATACTCGGCATCATTTACGCGGCCGATTGCGAGTATCTCAGAGTATACAAAAATCTACCGATGCCGAGTAGCCGAACCGATCTGTTCAGCCCTATCGATAAGAACATTTTCAAAAGCTGGCGATTGGTCATGGGGATCGAGATAACCAACATTAAATGGCAAATTTGACCCTTTTTGTGCTCGTGTTATGAGGTTTCGGCGACTTAAAAAAATCGATTTAAACTACGAAAAAATGCTAAAACAAAGAGAGAATTTAGCGGTTCCAATAAAAAACGTCGACATAATAGGGTGGTCGAGCTAACCGAGCTCGAGGTAAGTGGGTTTGACTGTAGTGGAATACACATTTTACAGGAAAGATACAGGAAAGTTGGATGAAAATGATAGAAAGTTAAACAAATATGCCAGTATAAAAATATTTCATTTTTAATTTCCTGCAATTTAAATTTGATTGGAATCTACGATCCAACAAGCAGAGGCATGTTGAAAAATTAATTCTACAATCTTCAACTTTGTGACTAAATTTAAAAATGAACATACATGAGTTTTCTATTTCTTTTAGATATGACAAAGATGATGCTAAGTTTGAGTCACAGAAAATGGAGAGAAAAGTGAAGCAGGATGAAAGGAGAACAGAGAGGAAAGGCCGGCTTGATGAAATCAGAAGGAAATATGGTAAGATTATGTGGTGTTATTAAAACCCATAAACTGTCATGATTGCGCCTAAGGTTGCTGTTGTGGATATTACATCTTGTCTAGTCTGAAACTAATAATGCTAAAATAAATCGTAAAACAAAAATGTGTATATATTGAAAGGAATAGATCTCTTGTAAACTAGTTTTTTGTAATACCTTCCTATTGAAAAATGATTTGGAAATTTGCATGTTTATCCTGGTTTACATTTTTGGACTAAATTGTTATAATTTCTGCTACAACCCCAAACTATATATATTCTAAAAAATATTTAGATTTCCGTACAAAAAAAATAATATTTGCATAAAAAGGGGACCCAGCCTCCAATGTGAAATTTGAGTTGGAGGAATAAAAGTATTTTCAAACTTTTACTCTCTGCAATACTGATATATCAAAATTACTGATGAAGCATTTTGCATTTTAGAATAAATGGGTTAAAATTTTCTAAAAATTGAAATAGATCATGTAATGACTGTGCCCAACCTTATAAAAGGTTTTTGATTTGGCTTGCATTAAAATGTACATTGTTTTTTTTATAACCCCTTAATTTTTGTACCCCTGTATTTACAATTTTTTTTGTTTCTCTTTATTAATAAATTGCTTTCAATTTCAATTACTCTTGAAACATAGGTCTAGTAAAGGATGATGCCCCATACCAGCGTTTTGATGCATAAACATTCCAGGGTCTGTCTTGCTGCACCGTCTGGGACATACAAGAAGATGTCATAGATGTTTGGGTTTTAGATTTATATACATATTATTTTTCCCTCATATCTTAAAGTTAAAGGTAATTGGACATATTAATAAATAAGGTATTTTTAAAATTATACATGTATTTAAATTATTTTCTGTATACCGTTACGTTCCAAATATAACAATAAAATTACTGTTACTTCAATTTCAAAACAATTTATTCCAAAAAAAATAATTGAAGTAAACAAAGTGGAAGTGTTGAAAATAGATAAATCAATTTTTTAAATTCAAAAGACATTTTACAATTCCATTACTACTGTTCAATTACTTTGATGTTTTCTTTAACAGTTTTAAAATATTTTTGATGCTATTTAATGCACAATACATCACTGGTATTTAAATGATTTGAAAGAATTGTTTTCCTTTCCAAACTAAATAATTAAATTGACTTTCCATTAGGCAGTGTCAATCAAAGTCATCATGTGTGACAACTCTATTACTTGTTTCTCCAATACATTTCTTAGAATGTTGATGCTGTGAAGCAGGGTTTTACAACTTTTCCATGCTCTGTACATCCCATCCACAGTAATAAAAAAAGGCATTTTAAAAAATGTTTGGGAAATATATTACTAATTTGTAAAAATTTCAAATAAAAAGAAACAAAAATATCGCTTATTTTATTAATTTAAAATAACAATATTTTCAAGTTATGTAGTAATGCCTCCTCTGCTCTTAAATCGAAAGCCCTGCTATAAAAGTATTCTTACCTGGAGATGCAAAAAAGTTAAGGCAGTTCCTAAAAATTGAGCACCATTAGACTCCACTGTAAAGGAATGTATATTTTATTTTGCTAATCTGATGTCTAATAATTATCTAATAACCAATGTGCTTGTCATTGGCCAAGTCAGAGTTTATATATATATATATATATATAAATTTAAATATTTGCTTGCAACCAGAGATTAAATGTGTCTCATATAGTTATAAATTTACCTTTTTTAAATATTTTTTTTATTTATAAAATGCATTATTATATGTTAAACCTTGTTTTTGTTTCTGTTTAAATTTAACATCACCTAAATTCCATCACAGACATATTTTCAGCTCAGCATTTTATAAAGTGCATTTTAATCATTAGTTCCTTATATTTTATTAATACACATGTTAAAAAGTAGTGAACTTGAAACCAAAAAAAATAAAGTTCACCATGGATTGACATTTTATATATTGGAGGACTTTGCAGATTTGACTTTACTCTAATGAGCTGTGCCTTACATAGACAACTGCTAGGTACTGTATTATATATACAGAGATTTTGAAAAAAATATATTTATGTGCTCAATGATTAAGCTTATTTTAAAGGCAAATTTTTAAATTATAGTAGAGACAAACTGTTAAATATCTATAAATAACTGCTAAAAATATATATATATATATATTTTAGTTTAACTTTAGTTGACACTTATCATTCTAAAAATATCCTCACTGGTCTTGAAGATCATAACACAATGCAATCACTTGATGTATTTAACCTAATTATTTTTTCAAACAACTTTAAGCTTACTGTTTGATTACAGCTATATGCCATTGCAGCATTGATATGACCTAATCTGTGTCAGCACCAACATTCCTTTTAATCTGCAATATTTATCCAAGTTCTATTTCATTTTTAATTAATTTTTTTTTAAAATAAAAAAATAAATATTTGTCAGTCAACAGTTTATGTCACTCCCTTATTCAAACTATAAACAGGATTGAGACTTGCATTAATCTGTTTTTGTGAAACCAAATCTTTCTATGAAGTTTTGCGGTAATCACTTCTCACTTGCAACACACATGATAAACAGAAAATAGGAAAAAATGTTTCTTTTTTTAAAATTTGATATTTTCTTTTTATACTTAAGAGCCAGTGAAATTCAAGATAAAGGTATCTGTGGTTGAGGGGGGGGGGAGGGTTAAATCCTGTAAAAAGTGCCAGTTTTTACAGATAGATTGAAGATTGGATACCCCATTTTTTTAAAAAATTTCATTCTAGCTCAAAATTTTTAGCTTGTTTGTTTTTAGTTCTTACATGTTACCACTGGACTGATTGTCCACAAGGCTGTGAATGTGTCTAAATGCAATGCTCTGTGTCGCCATATATTTTTTTCTTCATCATTTAGCTTCATTGTAGAAGATTTAAAATGTAGCACAACTGGGCTTACAAGCCGTATTGACCCAAAGTACACAAATGTTCTTTTTTGAAAAAGCTGTTTATTGACTCTTTGTATTTTGTTGCTCAGTTGGCTGTAGCTGGACCCTTGGACTGTTTGGTTGGCATGGCAACTCATGCTCTTATCAAATATTTTTTTACCCAGTCAGTTACAAAGCTTGAGGAAATTGGGTTTAGGCTATATACATATAAATAAAATACTAATACTCATAGCTTCCACATATATCACATTATTTCTTATATACCCGTAAAGAGATGTCTAATTTCTGTATTCATACAATGTGTTAAATTTTTAATCATTCAAAAATTATTTGTCTTTCACTTTTAAAAGTATGTTTAACTTCGTGCCAGTTGTCAAAGCACCACCATTACAACTCCTAACATTGAATTTAACCTGCCATAAACATCCATTCATATCTATTATTTAGATTTAATCCATACTGATGAGCTAATAGATCAGATATTAATTTATAAATTTATGTTCTGATCCATTTTCATTTTAAAAATTCAACATAATCCAAAGCGAAATTATTTGCTATTTGTTCTATTTATAATAGCAAGTGAATTAATTATTTTAGTTTTAATTTGTTCATTCTGTATTAAGTTACATTGTAGTAAGTGATTTCGTGTATGTGTTTGTACTTAATCAAAGAAAATTGATGTAAATTACATGTATTGTTAAACCTGTTAGGGAATTGCTGTAATGTTAACAATATACATTGGTGCAGACCTGAAATCAATTTCTTTAACTTCTAATACTTTTTTTAATGGTGGTTTAAATTAAATTTGTTAACAAAGAAATAGTGACTTTCTTTTCTGATAGGTTTGATCCCTTGTTTCAAAGATAAATTTGTTTCAGATTTAGAGCTAACTAGGGATGAGTTTTTTTTTGTTTTTTTTTGAAGATGGCTGGTTGATGAAATGGAACTTGCTGTTAAAAATATAAATATATTGAAAATATAATAAAAATGCAAAAGTTTTACCATGATTTAAATGTATGTATGTGACTTTTGAACATAATTATCTTGATAATTGATGTGTAAATTTTTATGTGATTTTTAATTAATATGATTGTACATGTAAAAGTAATTTACTAATTATTTTCTAATGATGATATATTGTATACAGTAAAATTCGCTTGTCCCGTCAATAAAATTATCTCATGTGATTTGACATTTTTTCCGTATTTTAATTTGTGTGTAGTATATAACTAATTGGAGAGAGAAAAAAAGAAAGTTGCTACACAGATCACGGCCTTCATTGATTGAAAGTTTCTACACAGACTTGATTGTTTGATTATAATCTGCAATACTTTTAACATGATATCAGAAGCGGTGATCCTATCGAGCTGAAATTTGGCACATATACTCGTGTCACCTAGCAAGGCATCGTATCAAAATTTCAGATCGATCGAGCGTACCGTAATTAAATTAATTCATTTTTAGTTTATCTCTTTACAACATATAAATGTAAATCAATTTCACAGTTTTTTATTGTTTTTCCTCCACGTGCCAGTTGAGTTGATGCCACATGTCGATGTCCACACCCCCGGGGTTTTAAAGCCAGGGGAGATAATTCGGTTTCAGTCTGTAAATGTTTGTCGCATTTGAACATAATCAATACTTTTAGTTATGTCTCATACATAAGGGATTTATAGCCAAAACTTTGTTTTTACAGGGTTTTTTTTTCTTTCTTTTTTTTTCTTCTTTCGTTTCATCCCACTACGCTTGCCAACAGTGATCGGTGGACACCAGCAAGGGTCATTTGTCATGCCTACTTGCACATACTCGTTTAGGTGAACGATATATTTCGATGTTTACAGAAAATGTCTCACCTTGAGACAATAGATGGATTTGTGGAAAATTAATGGATGGTTCTGCCAACTTGAGAGAAAGGCAGGCAGGATCCCTGCGTTAATCCTTCCCATTAATTCTGGGGCCACCAAATGAGGAACTTTCCGGATCCTATGTGGCAATGGCTTTGAACTTCGATGCTTAACCATAAGGAAAAGCATGCACTGTACGCTGCAGAGGTGGTAACTTGTGGGGCCTGACGTCATTTTATTCCCGATTAAGAAATAATGTAACTAAATCTCACCTGGTGAACGCCTTCCCGGAAGCGTGGACAAAATTGAAAAGATTGGAGGTAAAGTAACAGTGCAAAAGATTCCTAGCCACGTCATTGTAAAAGTGTTTAAAAATTGGACTATCTGAGATTAAAAAAATGTGGTGGTCCAAAAACAGCTATTTCGGCGCCAAAAACTGACTAAACTTGTGTTTCCCTTTAGCAAAAAGTGGTAACAATAAGTGGTACAAGGCCAACACGACTGTATACGGTGTATAACACGCTAAATTGCCACAGCCTAGCCGAACAGACCAGTTATGCCCGAGATAGACAAAGCAGGGCAGGTTACTGAAAAGAGAAAGTCTTACACATTGTTGTTTGGCCCCGCCCAAAGATTTATCAAACTTTACAGAGAATTTACTTAAGTGAATGTCATCGGCGAAGGAGAAACCTCTGAATCACGACATTTCGAAATAGAGAAGGGTTGGATTACATGAAAGGACGGCTGCCCAGCTGAGTTGTGATTCCGGTTTTAGCTTTGTACAAGCGATGCTCAGAGAAAAACTGGAAGAAATACGTCGACTTTAAGCTGAAATTACGAACCAAATAATGCGATTTACCTAAGAATTGTGTTTTTATACTGGAAAAAAAGGGTTCAAACAATGAAATTTGTTCCGTAAACATGCAATAAGTGCACACGTTTAAATGCTATAGAGCTGGCACCACATTATCTTGTACGAAAAAGCAATACAGATGGACCGATTGCTAACAGGACAGCTTCAGAATTGGCTTCAGTGTATTTTCAAGATGAATTTGTAGGAAATTTTTACTTATTTTGTTGTGGCATAAATCAGTAACATTAACTAACATTTATTTTTAAAGAGGCGTCACTAGGGTTGGTGTCACCCATTGCGGTAGCTCACGGTGTCATCCCGTCACGACTGACCCCATTAGACCTCCTCCGAGTCTGCCAGTGCCGAATAAGGGGAACATACAGAATTTTACGGTTTGGTGCCACCCCTTGTGATGTTGTCACTCAGTTTCGTTCCGCACCCTCCGCATCTCCCTAGTGACGCATACTGCTTTTGAGTGATTTTCACAAATTAAAGCACACGGATTTAAAATACATTTTATGAATAAAAGGATTTTTACATGGAATTTTAAGCTAATACTTACAGCACTTTATTACTCACTACTATTTAAAAAAAATTAAATTACTAAATAACTTCAGTAACTTTGTGAGGGTTCCGGTAATGCATATGAGTCTTTTGAAAGCCTGGGGTAAGGGACAGCTTTATGTCCACAGGCCACGAGTTTGGGGCGATTCATGCTCTGTCCGCCCCGGGAGCATAAACACACGCCACCCCATTGAATACGAAGACAGCGTTTCATTATCAATCACATGGGATTCAACTGCTCTGTCCGCCCCGGGAGCATAAACACACGCCACCCCATTGAATACGAAGACAGCGTTTCATTATCAATCACATGGGATTCAACTGCTGGAAATATTTCAATCTCACAGTTAGTGATTGAATTTGGCTGATTTTTTTTTCAATTTGAAATTCCAACATCTCAGTATTCTCTTAAAATTTGACATAACTTTTGACTTTGTGTTTCCTCAACAGGCACTGGTTCACCACTACATGTAGGTGTTCAGGTCAGAATATATAGGTCTAAGTTATTGGAAGTCAGGGCCGGTCTTAGCAATTGCGGGGCCCTATGTGGCTTAGTATGTGAAACGGATTGCGCGGGGCCCAGTCTGGGTGGGTATTAGGAATTAATAAATATATAAAGTGAAAATTAAGGTAGGCGGGGCCTATGAAAGCGTGGGGCCCAATGCGGCTGCATAGGTTGCAGTGGCCTAAGGGGTCGTCAATAAAGTACGTCACGCTCCAAGGGGGGGGGGTAAAAAGTGTTGACATTTTGTGACAGGGTGGTCAGGCCATGTGTGATATCACACATTTATTTTTTAATATATTTTTTCTAATTTGTTTTTTTAAAATATTTTTTTAGTAGAATTTAAATAGCTTTAAAAATAAGTTTCAAAAATTGTGTGAAACATTTGAATTAGATTTATGTCAAAATAGCATTTATGTCAAAAAATCTCCTGAATGTGTTGTTCATAAATCTTAAAATTGGGTGCAGCAGGACTAATATTACTAATATAAGGATCATGTTCGCACCAGCCAATATTTCACACAACATTTGAAATATCAGGACATAAAATGTTGCGACAAAGTACGAACCTCATATTTTCAAAGTTTTACCTTCGAGATTCTTTCCTCCTCTAATCTGAATCAACCAAACAACTGATGGACTTCATAAAGAGCAGATGCAGATTCTCATAAGTTTCCTTCCTTGTTTCAAATTTGATGACATTATGCCGAGATCAACAGGAGTTTTCAAAGTATAACCATATGATCTTTATGGTTCATCTTTGCAGACCAGCTTACTTGATCGAATGTGCAAAGTATGTCACTTATATTTTGCCTCACAATCAATGTTGAAGAAACATGCAGGACAACACAGAGCTCGGGCTCAGGAGAATGTGCCCACCCAAACTGTTCAAGAATCAATTCAGATAAAACGCATCCGTACTTTGAGAATCTCTGCTAGAAGGCAAAGGGAATACATGGCAGTTATTGCCAGAAGAGAAAACGCACATACACAGGGTGTTGAGTGGCTAGATGAGGACGAGTTGATCTGTCTGCAATTATCCTACCAGGAAATGATGATGGTGAAAGATTGATGTCAGTCATAACTATGGATTAACACTTTACTTCACCGTTGTAAGATGATGTCCAGTGAATATTTTTGAATTAAACATTAGTCACAGGACCATAATAAAAAGATTAAAAATAGCACATGAGTTGGTGACATAATTTGTCAATCTAGTCTTTTTTGTGGTCAAATTGGTTTGTTTCCTTTTTATTATTTAATCACTGGGTGAGGTCAAGTTTCGCTAATCTACTTCTTATCTTGCGTCAATAGATTGCATAATCTGAAGATTATCTAAAACTTGACCCCACCCATTGTAAATGAAAAGGTAGCAGATAAATGATGTGTACTATAAAATTGTCCAGTCTACTTTTTGCAATTTTGGTTTGGAAATTCGATCTAGATTGAGTTACTGTTACATTGAATAACTGTGACAACTGTTGACAATTAACTATTCTACTATTAAAGTCATTTCAATAATCTGATAGTTCTTTTAAGTAGGGGTGTACCAGATTTCGGCTCCAGCTCCGGCAAATACAGAATCCGGTTATTTTACAAATCCGGCTTCGGCTCCGGCAGGATTTCACTTCATAAATCCGGCTGGCCGGTAGAGCCCTAATCAATATACATAATTTGCAATCTCTGTCACGTCTGTCTGTCATGTCTGTCCGCGACGCTACTAATTTGAGAAAGCAGCGCACCAAATTACTGCACCAAAATAACTCTTTTCGAACATTCCACATAACATTGTGCAATTTGAAAATAAATGAATAAAATTAAAATTAATAAAATAAATGAAAGTTCTGTATTACAATATGACATTTTTTATTCTGATGTGTATTTTTTTCAAAATAAATAGATTTCAGCTGAAATGTATTTATTTTGAAAACGTCCGTCATTTTTTGACGGGTGATACATTAGTTTATATATATTCATAATGGCTCCGGCAAGGGGCCGTCCATAAAGTACGTCACGCTCCAGAGGGGGGGAGGGGGTGTAAGAAAGTGTGACACTTTGTGACAGGGGGGAGGGGGGTATGGCCATGTGTGACATCACGCTGTTTTATATTTAATTTTGATTATTTTGTTAATAAAAAAACAACAATTTTGTTCGAAAGTGTGACGTACTTTAGGGGAGGGGGGTTTCCGAGATGTGTGACAGTTTGTGACAGGGAAGGGGGGAGTTAAAATGGTCAAAAATAGCGTGACGTACTTTATGGACGGCCCCCAAATCCGAAATCCGGCCATTAAAAAAATCTGACTCCGGCTCAAGCCGGATTTCACTTTGAAATTCAATTTTGAGTCCGGTACATCCCTACTTTAAAGTTAAGTTGAAATTTTATACTTTAATACAGTTTTAATAGTGAAGTGTATTTTAAGTATTAAATTAAATAGTTAATTATGTGTTTACTAAAAAAAAATTCGAAAGTGTGACGTACTGTTGAGTTCCCGAGATTTGTGACAGGGAGAGGGGGGGGGTAAAAATAGCGTGATGTACTTTATGGACGGCCCCTAAGATCGCTCCTGTTGGAAGTAATGTGTGAATGCTCTATATATAATATGTTTTTTTGAATGCGTGAATGGACTGGACTTAGTGAGCTCCTAGTAGTATAAAATGATTTGAGAGAGAAGAATAGTTGGAAGTTAAACTTTAAAAAAATTTGAATTTAATTCAGTATTTTCTGAAAATTAAAAACCCATTATTTTTTTCTGCCCCCTCCTCCCCCCCCCCTCACACACACAAATTTTAATCTGGGAGAGAAAGATCGAAGTAAAACTTCAGGGTTAGTTGACACATGATTTATAACATGCTACAAAAAAAAAGCTTTGAAAATTATCGACCTCTTCATAATTCCAGAAAGAATGCATGCTGGCATGCGGCATTCGCTCTTCGTGAATCCTGGGATTTTTTCCCGAGACCAAAGGTGTCCCTGAGTCCACCAAGCCCCGAATGGGTCCCTGACACTAGTACCCAAAATACGATTTCTTTTTTAAGGCTCTGGATGAGACTATGCGGACCGCATCGGGTGACACCATCACAAGTCACCAAATTTTAAAATTCTGTATGTTCCAGTTATTTGGTATTGGCAGACTCGGAGGAGGTCTAAGGGGCCGACCATTAAGTACGTCACGCTCCAGAGGGGGGAGGGGTGCAAGAAAGTGTGACAGGGCGAGGGGGGATCCGGTCATGTGTGACGTCACAGTGTGTTATATTAAATTTTAATTATTTTGTTAATAAAAAACAAAATTTTTGTTCTAAAGTGTGACGTACTTTGGGGGGGGGGTCCAGGATTTGTGACATGGGGGGAGGAGGGGTTAAAATGGTCAATAATAGCGTGACGTACTTTATGGACTGCCCCTAAGGTGTATGTCGAGAGGGTGTGACACCAATCCTAGTGACACCTCTGCTTCCGAGACCAATCAGCGCCCAAAACGTACCTCAAAACGAGACAGCCGGGACGTCACCATGTTAATGTTCAGTTCAAACGAAGATCGCATTCACTTACCGCTGCATCAAGGGGTGGCCATCGTCCAAAACCCCTTGTAAGTTAGTTTGGGGTGGGGGGGGGGTTATCAATTAGCCTCAAAACTGTGGGAGAGTGGACTTACTCGATTTAAAAAAGTAACGAAATATAGAAAAAATGGACCTCTTTCCGGTTGTTTTATCAACATATGCAAGTTATTAGCATGTTGAAGGTACCGCCAATCATCTTAATGTATCTTATCTATTACAGGCGCTCCTTCTATACAGAAGATTATTGCGTCCACAGACCATACCGAAACCACACTAACATCAATATATGAAATGTGAAGGTTAAAACCATTTGCTAATTTGTTAATACAGAAAGTTCTCTAAATATGAACATTACCCTGAAAAAAAAACACACAGACAACAATCTCATAATTAAAAATATTTTGTTTATGATTCTTTTTCTTTTTATTTATTTTAACTCAAATTAAGTAAGAAAACATTTATTGTCTATGTTACCTGGTTCGTCATTTTACGCTAAAATAAGATATTCACATCTCATTCTCATTATTAAAATAAATTACATAATACACGGAAATACCGACATATCATATGCAACAACCAACTAATTAAGTTAAGTTTTACTCTTCCTTGACATACACTATACACCTACATCTACTTTCATCTAGGTCAGTGATGGCCAACCGATGGCACGCGTGATGAGTCTCATCAGCCGGCACGCGATTAAAATATTACTTCTTTTAAGCGAAACCCCCATTTTCGGGTTTCATGGGAGTGTTGGCACTTACCTATATATAAGTGGATTTTATTATTTTCAATTTTGGTCACGCGCCCCCAAAGGGGTACGCCACCACTGATGTAGGTTATACCCGCTGGTTTAGAGAGACTAACATACTAACATGTGATGATAACAACAAGCGAACCTATGGGGGAGGTGGATGGGAAAAAATGTTTGTGTAATTGTATTTTAAAGATAAAATAGTGAGCTTCAGAGTTAAGAAGAGGGCTTGAAAAAAATAAAATAACACCCAGGGGTAAAAAAAACCAAAAACACTTGCTATACTATACATTTCGTTTCAACTATCGACTTCGAGTTTGACCAAAATGCCGACCTGAATTACCTTTTGTGAAAACAATGCATCTGTCTTCTCTATTTCAACGGGCATGTGCAAATGAGCATGACGAATGACCCCCCGCTGGATTCCACCGATCACTGTTGGCAAGCGTTGTGGGATGAAAAGAGAAATAAAACAAACCCGTAAAAACAAAGTTTTTGACTATAAATCCCTTATATATGAGACATAACTAACAGTATTGATTATTTTCAAACGCTACAAACATTTACTGATTGAATCTGTCTTCACTCCTCATTGCTTCATAACCCTGGGTGGGGGGCGTGGTGGGGGTGGGTGGGGGGAGAGGGGAAAAGTCTGGTCTTCGATCGCAAGATTGCATACCGCGGGTCGTATCTTGTAGTAATAAATATATGTAATTTAAAAATCTGTACGCCCAAAAATCTAAACCAGCGGTTCCCAAACTGTGGGTCACAAACGGTTTTATGGGTCGACTCAAAAATATTCACTACAATGCAAATTTGCTTTATTTTGCAAAAACTTTATTTCATGGGGGTCGCGGGTCATATTGCTTTTATAAAAAGGGGTCACCACCCAAAAAGGTTGGGAACCACTGTTCTAAAACGCTGATATTTCCTCAACCCCAACCCCCGCCCACACACACACACACACACACACACACGCACAAAACGAAGTTACAACGATCCGGCGCCCGCCACGTTTTACAACCTACCAGCCTGACTCATCAAACAAGATGACACACTCACGTGAACCGAGGGGCGGCAAAGATCTGTGCCGGAACACGTCAAAGACCTGGCTCCCATGACCCGCCGACACGCTTGGAGTCAGACGCCGCGCGCCAAGCAGACCCGACCGCAAACTCCATCGCCTGGTGCCGGGCCAGTGTGACGTAACATTATTTGCGCGTGGACGACGACCAAACGAACCGCCAGAGCCGGGCTGGGAATCACGGATAGATCAAATAAATCGGAGAAAGTTGGATGGTGATTTAGGGAGGGGTCTTGTAGTTTTGATTGCTAGAGTCATTCGTAGAAACACCATCATCACAATTAAAGTCCTTTTAGACTGTTTTGGGCATGCCAACGTGAAAGTGTGTCCAGTATTTTAAATTCGGCTTTATATTTTTTAACATCACAATATTGAGAAAAAATAATTTAAATATTTTTCGGTTTCTCTCTCGAAGATAACTTCTGGGAGGATAATATAACGAACCCTGAGCCTGAGCAAGACATAGCGGACCCTGGTTAACAGTTTCCTTCATCTTAACTCAGCTTTTACTATAGTTCACTATTGATTTGTATCGGAGGAATCCGTGAGAATTTAATGGTCAAATATTAAAGAAAAGGGTGTTGATGAAGACGAGTGTTAATCTTCAAGGATTCAATTACTTTGAAACTTCAATAACCCCAGACCAAAGGCGAAATATTATAATCTAAAATAAGCTAACGCGTAGAAAGTAATGTGTGTGGGGGGGGGGAGAGAAAGAGGGGGTTCCCCCCCCCATCCCATGGTGGCACGCATGGTATCCAAAATGGGTGGTGAGCGCATTTTTTTTTGCAAAAAAAGCAGGTGTCCAAACTTTTTGCTAAGAGGACCATATTCCATAAGGTAAAAATAAATTTGGCCGGATTAAGATTTTTTAAAAAATGACATGAATTACGTTGAGACTGATTTACTACAGTTACTACAGGCTTTTGAATTATATATACTACAGTGGTATCTAGGTCGGTATTCGTCCTTAATCCGATCCAGACCCTTGGACGTATAACGGGTTGGACGTATAACAAACGTATTTTTTCCATCAGAAATAGAGGGGAAATGATGAATCCGTTGCCATAAAAAAATCATATTGTCATTTACATATTATACATTTATTGACGTGCTGGTATACAAATATTTTAAACTAGCTGACTCGCGGCGTAGCATACGCCGCTAATGATTTAGTGACTGGTGAAGACTTCCTGAAAGACACAGTTGTCAAAATGGGGTGGGTTTGGGCAAACGACTGTGAGTGAATGAAAAGAAGGAACTCTGGAGAGAACTGCGGCGTATCACCCGTAAAAAATGACGGAAGTGTTCAGCTGAAATCTATTTATTTTGAAAAAAATCCCAACTAACTTGTCCTTGTTTGATCAATACGAAATAGTAAACTTTCTGAAATGTACACAAAGTATTTTATAACTTTTTACATTGTTCCCTTTTTACAAAATTAAAATATTAAAAATTAAAATTTAAAATATCAGCGAAAACAATGACGTCATATAATTTTGTTTTACAGCGCATATTTAATTTTCACATTGATGCATTGGTGCAGTAATTTGGTGCGCTGCTTTCTAAAATTAGTATCTGTTGAACATACTTGCAGCTTGGTGTCTCGCAGGGTCCAACCACGAAGAGAATCTCTATATATATAAGCCGCATTTTTTGTCTGGATGTCTGTCTGTCTGTTCCCTAATAACTCAAGATCCAGACAACCAAATAACGTGAAATTTGGTACTTCATTTTTTTAACGCCACTCGGAAACTCGCTTTACCCAACTCAGCTCAGCCAGCCCAAAACGAATTTTTGTTTGTTTTCTGCTCTGCTCGACTTGGGTTCTTGTGAGTGATCAAGCGCAAACGGTAAGTAGTTATCATTAAAACGTTAGATTATATCCAAACTTATTATCTAAACTAATTTTTACAAACTAACTGGTAAAACTAGTAATGGCCACCGCCAGTATCAACTTGACAGTCCAGCCCAGCACCTTTAACAAGCCAGGCACCATACTCCTGCTTTTGTCAGGACCCATGGCGTATGAGGTGCCTATAGAGGTGCTGGTGAAGGAAATTGATGTCAATTTTGGTATATCATGGGACCAGATAGAGGCACTCTATAATCTGGAATCACCCACTCGGTGGTTCCTAAATTTAGAGGAGAGAGCCAAGGAGCAGCACTACGCTGGGCTCCATAATGCCGAGATTGGTGATCTCGATACGCATGGCTTTGTTGGCCTCCTCGTCCACGAGGACAAAATGGACGTCAAAATATACCTGAACTGGGTCCCAACCATGATAGGTGGGTGATGGAGTGGTTGAGATAGCCCAGTATTTGGCACTACCGGGCACCCCTATCAAGGTAAGCCAACACCCCTACAATGCCTCCAAGTGGGCCCTATACTTGACGCCCGGAAAGGGAGATCCCCCATTACCTGCTGGTAAACGCCGGGGTCTTCAAGCAGCAGAAGATCTGGGTACAGATCCCCGGGCGGAGGGCCAAATGCTTCCACTGCGAAAGCACACAACACTGGTCTAACCAGTGCAGCAAGAAGAAGGGGCAAGCAGCTAAGCCTGCCAACCCAACTGCACCAACAACAAAACCGGCATCAGCCCCCACAAAGAGCTATGCCGTGGCTACTAGCGGGAAACCCGCTGCTACCTCCTCGCCGGTAAGACCACCCCCACCACCCACATCAACCTCACCATCGACTGATAGGAAAAGGAAAACCCAGGAGGGCAAGCGGACGAAAAAGGTTGAAGCAGAAGGGAAGAAGGAGCAAAAGAAAGCACACAACAGAACGGAACCTTCAGGAGAGGCAGGGAGGGTGGAGGTAGCAGAGAAAGAAAACCAGGAGGACGATGGTTTTCAGATGGTAGCAAGAAGAAGGAGCCGGTCGTCCTCCCCGGCTAAATCCAGCTTCAAACGCCAGGGCAGCAGCGGAATTTTGATGGAACAGACAAGACGGAAACTACTCAGGAGCGATCTCAACAGGAGCTTTAACCAGCAGTTCTAAATAAACACCACAACACATTACACACACATCAACAGTTAGGCACACGAAAATGGCAGACACCACATTAACAATAATCTCCCTCAACATTAGGGGATGCAGAACGAAGGGAGACTGCATCATTAATTTAGTTAAAGAACACACACCTGATTTTATCTTTCTTCAAGAAACAAACATACACACGGAACATGACGCTAACACTTACACTACAAGCTTAGGCTTTAAACACACACACGCATACTACAGCAACGGAAAAAACTGCAGAGGAATAGGAACAGCCATCATACAAACATCAGACCGATGGAAGATCACGAACAAAGGAAACGACAACGAAGGAAGGATAACCACAGTCAACATCACAAACAACCACCAAAAATACACACTTATCAACATATACGCACCAGCAGATAAGAATAGGAGAAAACCCTTCTACGGGAAATTCCCACAATTCATAGCTCAGATTCACGACAGGGAGGAAATTATAATGGGAGGGGATTTTAATTACGTGAAACGAATCATTAGACACCACCAGCCGATATAGAACTAGGGATGAAATAATTATGATAGAAAATAGTCAGATTGAAGTTATAAAATACATTACTGACACATACGGCCTAACCGACGCCTACAGGGAAAAGTACCCCAAAGGGAAGGAAACAACATACCGCAGCACCCTTCGCACAACAAGTACCAGGCTGGATAGGCTGTATGTGCCAACATCTTCAACTATATATAGGGCAATACACATAGAAGAAACGCTTAAATACACAGATCATAAGGCAATCAAGGTACAGCTCAACGGGCACAACGATAAGGCCCCCGGACGGTCTCCACACTGGAAATTCAACAACTCTCTTTTGTGAAATTTGATACACGTACACAAAATTATACCGGAAAGGTTATTAAACAGGTTTCGTTCCTTATATATAAGACTAGCCGGGTTACCCGGCGTCGCACGATTAAAATAATAGTCAACAGATTTTTAAAAAAAATATTTCAATTCATGCATTGAAAAACAATTTAAAAAATAAATTGAAATGTAATTAAAAATAAGTACATGTAATTTATATATTGCTTATATTAAGGCTTGTCGATAGACTATATTTTTGGTTTTTCCGTCTGGTGCAAAAATGAAAAGATTTGTTGGTGACCCAACTCTAGAACATGCCACATATAGCTGTCCGTGGGCAAAGCATGCTTCCTCAAGTACAATGCCTGCCACTTTTAAAGACTGTCCCTGTGCCTTGTTGATAGACATGGCAAATGCAAGCCTGATTGGAAACTGGAGGCGCTTGAAATCAAAAGGCATATCTGTTGGTATGAGTGGAATTCTTGGGATGAAGACATCTTCTCCTTTGGCGCAGCCTGTCAAAATTGTGGCTTCTATTACATGAGGTAAGAGATGCTTGATGCTCAATCGTGTTCCATTGCATAGTTTAGGGGGATCCAAATTTCTCAGAAGTATGATAGGAGCTCCGATTTTAAGTTCCAAGTTATGTGATGGCATGCCAGGAGGATCTAATTAATTCAAAAATTCTGTTGGATAGTAAACAGCTTGGGCCGGATCTGTAACCGTATCAATAGATTTGTAGTTTTTTGAAATGCCTGGTAGAAAATTTTGAATTTGAGAATTGATGCTGTTGACACTTGAATTCTTTGGAGCAAGAATGGCCCTTTCGCACAACCACTCAGGATTTTTAAACTGGTCTTGGATGTTTGGAAAAACGGCAAGTTTCAACTCTTCAAGTGACTTTGCTACAGTGCAAAAATTTGATGGGAAAGAAACTGTTCCTGATGCTGGGTCTACCTGCCACTTTCCATCGCCAAGTTGAAGCAATTGATGTGAGAAGTAGCCTGCTGCATTATCTCCATGTAAATGGACTCTCATGTTGGTGGTCAAAGTCATTTTCTTGACCTGTTTCCACAGAGTTGAAGCTTTGAGGAAGGCATTCAACTCATCGCTTGGTGTTGACCTTGGAATGACAGGCAAAGTTTGTCTAAAATCTCCAGCTAACACCACAACTGTTCCTCCCATTAGTTTTGTGTTTCCTTTTAAATCCTGAAGAGTGTTGTTCAAGGCTTCAAGAGCTCGCTTGTGTGACATTGTACACTCATCCCAGACAATGAGAGAACACTGTTCTAGTACCTTGGCCTTTCCTGATCCTTTTGATATGTTGCAGGTTACATTCTCAGAATGGTTCATGTTCAAAGGTAACTTGAAGGCAGAATGAGCTGTTCTACCCCCGGCAAGCAATGTTGATGCTATGCCAGAAGAAGCAACGGCTAGAGCAATACCTTTATCTCGTCTGATTGTAGCCAAGAGCAAATTGATCACAAATGTTTTACCTGTACCTCCTGGAGCATCAAGGAATATGATTCCACCTTTTTTTGAGGTAACCAGTTCTAAGATGTGAATGTAGGCAGCTCTTTGATCCTCAACTAAACGTGGTTGATTTTCTGAGACATAGGTCATCAATTCATTTGTGTTATAATTTTGTTCTCGTAGAATTTCACTATTCTGAAGATTGTTTTCATTTCTTTGAGGCGTTGGTAACCCAAACTGGTCAAGGTTCCTTCCTGACATTGATACACACAAATCCTCCAACAACATAAGACACCTTTTGTAAATCTCATTAGAGAACTCAATTAGCAGTGTTTGATTCTCTCTCTTGGTTTGCAACATAATGTCCTCACTCAAATATGTTTTAAATGTATCCCAGAGAGCAAGTGGATTAGAAACAGAGCATGTTGTCAGCAAAATTGAAAACAGATGTCTCAAACGGGTAGGTGATTGAGATGTACATGCCTCCTCCATGGTCAAGACCCAATGGTGATCGTTTTCTAGTAGCCCTTGCATTTGGCAAGCTTCCCTAAATGTAGCACACACATGACCATCAACAGTTTTTAAGTCAGTGTAGGATGTTGGTCCTCTAACAACATGAAGTAGCATCCTCAAAACGAAGCATTCTGCATTAGATGGGTGAACGGTGTACACACTTCCCAATGCATCTGGAGATTTTATCCCTGGATGATATTCAACATCTGCTCCTTGTTTTCGGCGTTTAAATATTTTTTGAGAAGCATTCCAAGTATAGTACCTTGGAACAACACAATAGAGAATGGTTTTTGCAAAGTCGTCTTGTTGGCACAGTTGAAAAAAAGCTGTCAAAGTTGTTCTTGGTGGCTCCAGAATTTAATGATATATATTTTCTTGGTTGAAGTATACTCTTTGCCCATTTTCAAGATGAACACTCAAGTGAACAACTGTTGGATACCATTCATGAATTTGGAAATTCAAAATTCTCCAGACTGCTTCATTACTGCTGATGTAACGACCCATTAGAAATTTTTGCACCTCATCTGGATTCTCTTGGTTTCCTTCAAGACCAAAAACGGCCTGGTCACTTCCTTTATTGACGTACTTGCAGATGTATTTGATGGCCTTGACAGATTGGCAAGATTCGACATTTATGTGAGCTTGAAACATTTTTGTCAAAATTGGAGTGTAGGGAACCACCCATCTGTTGTCCATTTCTATTTCTTGATATGTTGAACCAACCTTCATTTTGATTTTTGCAGTAAAACCACCATCTCCTGGTTTACGGCGTCTGTACACAGGATAGCCATCTTCACCAGTTTTAGTTTCTTGTATCAAATTCCTTGGATATTTTTTTGAGCATTTCCCATCAACCATGCAAGCAGAGTTTCTGTTCAAGTTTCCACAGGGTCCATGCAGCATATTTTTCACAACAATTTCAAACAAAAAATTATCTTGTGTAGAGTTTGGTATTTCTGCTGAGATTACATTGTCAATTTGATTAGGTCGTAATTTTTTCATCAGCCAGATTAGGATGTGTGCATGGGGTAAGCCTCTCTTCTGCCATTCAATTGAGTACATCCAGCATCTCGTTTCACCATAGACATGACTTTTTGTAATGACTCCCATTAATTTTGATAGTTTTCGTTTGAAGACTCTAGCAACCAAATCATGTCGATCCACTGCTGATTGGCCAGGTAAAAGATGAGCCTGAATTTCTTGCCATAGTGGATTGCATGTAAAGGTGATAAACAAATCTGGCCTTCCATAATTTCTGACATAAGTCATAGCATCTTGAGTGTACTCATGCATGTGTCTTGGACTTCCTGTAAATGTTGCTGGCAAGATAACCATTTTCCCCAGATCATTTGGATTGGCATCATTTGCAATGGCATCTCTGAGGTGAATGTAGTCTTCAACTCTCAGCTTCTTTTGATTTAGACGGATGTAGAGCAAGCGTTCACTTTCAATTTTCGCGTACATATCTACGATGAATTGATGGAACAGCTGTCTAAATTTCAAGAGATGGTTATCTTCACCACTGCGAATCATGATTCGATATGCATAAAAGTCCATTGCTGTAACCTTTTTACCCAAAACATTGTTTCCCGTGTCTGGGTTTGTCTGAGGAATGCCAAAGGAGTACCCATCTTCACCTTGCCAAAACATTAGGGGATATTGCAGAGCATCATAAGAGCGATGAGTTTCTGCAACTCTTTGGAGAAGGTTGTTTCGCTTTTGAAGGACAATGTCACGTCTGTCAAATTCATTTCCTACCATGACAATGGCCACTTCATCAAATGTTGGTACATTGAACCGCCTTTGGTGTTCATGTCTTGGTGCTTTGTCAGCTCGTATCACAACTTTGTATTCATCAGTTGGCATTCTTTCTAGAGCTGTCTTGAAAATTTGAAGGTAGGCATTGTTTGCATGTAGGAGTTCTTGCAACTCCAAAACAACATTTTGTTGCAAGTCTGGAAAGTTTGCACATCTTTGTTGGACTTCTCTAGCTTGGTCTCCCATGAAATAGATCTGCAGAAACTGTGGTTCGCCTTCAGCTGGCAGCAGAGATCCAGCCCTGTGATAAATTTGGCCTTGAACTTTAAATGTTGGCATGAATCCTTGTTCACGAATTTCTTTGCTGGCACCAAAAGATGTCATTTGAAAGCATGAGTTGTATTTTCTGATGTTGGCTAGGAAGCGTTTAGACGTTTGAGATACACCTTGAAGCAAATGATCAAGTGGCTCAGGTGGATGTTGCAGAGTCTCTAGTTTAACTTTGCCATTTGAACAGCACATTCCAGGGTGCTCATCTTTCCATTTAAATGCACTGCAATGCTTGCAGATCAAGTTCATCTCACCAATGTTGACCTTTTCATGTTGATGGTATGGAATATCTGGGTCATATTGATGAGCAGCACCTTTTAGGTCTTGCTGCATTTCATTTCTTCTTCTGTTTAAATTTCCATTTCTCTGGTCTGCAAGTCTTATTTGGGTTTGTTTTTTTGTTTCATTTGCTCTTCTCATTGAAGATCTGACTCTTTTTTCATCAAGTCTTGCCTGTGTTTGTTTATTGGTTTCATTAGCTCTTCTGATTGAAACTCTTTCTCTCTCATCATCAAGTCTTGCCTGTGTTTGTTCACTGGTTTCATTAGCTCTTCTGATTGAAACTCTTTCTCTCTCATCATCAAGTCTTGCCTGTGTTTGTTCACTGGTTTCATTAGCTCTTCTGATTGAAACTCCTTCTCTCTCATCATCAAGTCTTGCCTGTGTTTGTTCACTGGTTTCATTAGCTCTTCTGATTGAAACTCTTTCTCTCTTATCATCAAGTCTTGTCTGTGTTTGTTCACTGGTTTCATTAGCTCTTCTTATGGAACCTCTTTCTCTCTCATCATCAAGTCTTGCCTGTGTTTGTTCACTGGTTTCATTAGCTCTTCTGATTGAAACTCTTTCTCTCTCAACAGCAAGTCTTGCCTGTGTTTGTTCATTCGTTTCATTTTCTCTATGTAAGGCTTGCTTCTTTGCCGTTTTAGAAACACGACCTAATTGAGTTTTTCTTTTTGGGGGCATGATTTCTCTGAAGAAAGATTGGAACATAATAGCTTATATATTGTTTTAGTGTACAACTGCTTTTAAGTATTTCCCTTTGTTAAAACTTTCTTCTTAAATACCATACTGAAGGTTCCCCCCCCCCTTTTAGCATCAATAAACTTATAAGTAACTTAGATAAATAAGTAACTTATAAGTAAATTATTAAATTAGTTTAAATTTTGCTACCCCATGACTATTTGTTTAATTCGGACACATCAATTGTGTTTAGACATTTGTAAAACAGGTGAAGTGTTAATTTAAGTTTTGGATATATAATTTGTTTAGTGATATTTTGTATTGATTATAAGATCCAAAAAAAAATATTCAGAAGAGATTTATTTAATTTAACCTTCACAAGATCAATAAATATATGTATTTAATTCATCCTTCTTAACATCAATGAACAGATGAATTTAATTTATTCTATTAGCACCACTAAATGGCTGAAAGGTATTAGATAAGCTAATATATAAACTTGTTTACTACTTCAAGTTTGGTTAGGTAGGGTTAGTTATAGTAAAATCTTAAAAAACACATTCTAAAGAGATTAATTTCATTTGTTCTTCTTAAGAATGTCAAGTTCTAATGATTTTTATGACTCACAAGGCTTCAACTCAATAAGTAAAAACACCATCAGAAGAATCAATATTTTAATTGAACAAAGAAATCCTTCAAGGCAAAATAATAACAACACTGTGCGTGCTCTCCGCTACAAAATCGTCCCTCTAGCATATCTCTCTATTGACGTCATCCCACACCAAACTACGTCACACCAAGCATGTGTCAAAATAGTGCGCACTGTGCAACAGTCAAACATTGACATTCCCAAAGCGGGAAAACCCCATCTAATATATAAAGATGAAAGTTTGTTTGTTTGTTTCTTTTGTTTGTTTTGTTACTCATAGAATGCCACACCGTTGGACCTAGGTGCTGAAATTTTGCATGGGACCCTCATTTGACCCGGGACAGGTCATAGGCTATGTAGTTTTTTTCTTATATAAAAAACTGACTCATCACTAATTGAATTCTCCAACTTCGCGTGTAGGTAGAAGCATGAAACTTTGGGAAGTTGTTGAGTAGCCTCTCACGACGATCATTTGCGTAAAAAAGTTGCAATTCAGTCATGGGGGCCGGGGGCACAAAGACGTTTTTTTCATTATATGGGCTATATGAAAATTGATATTTAAATATTTTTTTTGCTCGTTACCACCACGGAAGTGTACTTAACAACCACCCAGAGTTTTATGCTTCTAACTACACGGAATTAGTGATCTTTAGGTTCACTTGTGTTAAGTTTAATGACTTTCTTAATAAGTTCGTTAGCTAAAGTTTAAATAGTTAATTTGTTTAGCTTATGTAAACATAAAATTATGTAAACATGAAATGACAACATAGGTCCTAGGCCTTTATATGCATGTCAAGATCATTGATTCTTAACTTTAATAAGTAAGTTTATAGTAATGAGCAAGTTTTATTATGTTGTTGAAAATATTCAAATAGTTATTTGTTAAGTATGTATGTGTATGCAACGATTTACTTTCTTCTTATTTTTTTGTATTTCTCTTGATTAACTTCATTTAGTGCCCTCCCCTTTTCTATACTAATAAAAGCCTAAGCCCCCTCTCACTAATGGTCCAACTTCCCATTTGACTAAAAGTCTGTAAAATTTACGAATCATACTAAAAACAATTAAGCACGACTCAACTCTGAACTAAAAGTAATGAGTAAAAATCACCCTTTATCTAATTTCCAGCAACAAAAACAGGAATTTTTTTTTACAAAATATAATGTCTTATCTGAAAACGGGAATCAAAAAAGAATTGAATCCCTGGTGAAACAGCAACATATAAGATTTTGGAATCCATCGCTAAATGGACCGTTTTGTAGAAAGGGACAAAAGTGAAAAAATTATAGTCAATTTTTAGTCAAATAAAGTTAATGTAAAGGCGTATGCTTAAAATGAAGTCTTATAATGCAGTACTGCTCCAAAAATAAATTTTATACTTGTTTATAGTCTTTTTTAATTAGTGTTTTAATATGGTAATGATATATAATGCTTTTTTATATTTGTCTCTATGTTATACGATTTAAATTTACGGCTTTTATGTAATAGGTATAATTTTAAAAAAGAATTCAAGTATATTTTTGACCATGTTTCCCGATGGGACGTCATAGTTTGTAAATTATATTTCAAACACCAGATTTAGTTTCTGAAAAATAAATAAATTATTTACGAAATAGGAAAAAAAGATGCTATGTTTGACTAAACATCTATTTTTAAAATGGCTTTTGTTATTCCGCAACAGCGTAATGACCATGGCATATTCAATTCGCTACCCAACTTAATTAATTGCTTATAGGTTCACTTGTATTGAGTTTAATATGCTTATGTTTATAAGTCCGGTAGAAAGGTTTAAATTGTAAATTTATAAAGCTTATGTAATAAAAAAAACAAAGCATTTGGCCGTAGGCTTTTATATGCATGTAATAATCATTGATGATTAACTTTAATAATTAAATTTAAGGGATTGAGCAAGTAAAATAAGCAAGAAAAATTAATATAGAACACGCAACAAATTTTAAGAAAAACAAACGTATAGTTCCTCTAAATTACGATTAAGCTTTTTTGACTTGGGCAATTTCTTTCCACATAAAATACCCTCACATAATTAGTATTTGTTTAAATTAAAATTTGAGTCATTAGAAACAACATAATAAAACTCTTAATTTAAAAATAAATACCATACATCGTGTGACAAATGTAATGAAATAGTGTTAACAGATCTATACTATCAAGAAAGTATTTGTATAAAAGGCCACTGTTTTGTACCGCAAGGCCAAAACAAATATGAATGTTATTATAATAAAATTACACTGCTCACTTTTAGATGCGTGCACGAAAAGGTGCGCACCGTAATTTGACAATAAAAGATTTTTGAAAGCGCACAGCTAAAAATAAAGTATTGTAAAAAATAACGCACCAAAATGAACTCGTTTTGAATGCCCGCATGAAGCTGTTCAATATCGAAATGAGAATTTATTTTGTCTTTATTTGGCTCTACATTTTCTGATTATGGGCCCCCTTACCCTAGGGGTGGTCACCTGGGGTTGAAACATAGCCTACGACCTGTCTAGGGTCGAATGAGAGCCCCATGCAAAATTTCAGCATCCTGGGTCCAACGGTGTGGATTTCCATTGGTAACAAACAAACACACAAACAAACAAACACACAAACTTTCATCTTTATATATTAGATACTGGGGCCCGGGGGCCCAAAATGTAGTTTTTCCCTATATGAGCTATATAAAATAAAAATTATTGAAAATTAAGACGTAAAATAATGACGCAAATTAATAAACATTTTGGTGTCGAGATTAACAAGAAGGCGATTATCGCCATAAAATATTTTTTTGTTGTTGTTGCTTTTGTTGTTGTTTTGTTGTTGTTGCTTTGTTGTTGTTGCTGTTGTTGTTGTTGTTTTGTTGTTGTTTTGTTGTTGCTTTGTTATTGTTTTGTTGTTGCTGTTTTTGTTGTTGTTTTGTTTTTGTTGTTGTTGCTGTTGTTGTTTTTGTTGCTGTTGTTGTTGCTGTTGTTGCTTTTGTGTTGTTTTTGTTGTTGTTGCTGTTGTTGCTTTTGTGTTGTTTTTGCTGTTGTTGTTGTTGTCCACATCCCTTGCCCTGCGACGTCAATGTCCTTCATGTTGTTGTTGCTTTGTTGTTGTTGCTGTTGTAGTTGTTGTTTTGTTGTTGTTGCTTTGTTGTTGTTGCTGTTGTTGTTGTAGTTGTTGTTGTTTTGTTGTTGATTTTGTTGTTTTTGTTGTTGTTTTGTTTTTGTTGTTTTGTTGCTGTTTCTGTTGTTGTTTTTGTCGTTGTTGCTGTTGTTGTTTTTGTTGTTGTTGCTGTTGTTGTTAAACCCGGGAGAAGCCGGGTACTTGCCCCTAGTTATATATATAGATAGATACTGCTTAATACTACGATACATAAATTAAAAGAACTTAGACCATTTTTTTCTCTGTTTTCCTGTTATCCAGATCAAAAGCAAATTTTGACTAAAAAAATATTTAAAAAATAATTATAATAATAAAAATTATTTTAAAAAATATAACGTGTACAGATCTTGATCCCTTTTCAGATATTGCGCTTTTACTAAGTTCGAGGATCCGGGATTTCTCCTCTTCTCCGATCAAAGTGACTTACAAGCAATGTTCCCTCTAAGGTTCTTTGGTCCGTGTGCAAAGTAAAAAAAAATAATTAAAAATTTTTTTAAAAAAATAAATTTGTGTTCATAGTTGCACAGCATCCATTTTGTGTGCAATATTTTTTTACAAAATTTGCTTCGCGGTAATTCATAACTGCTGCGCGGCGACGTTAAGATATCTGCGCGGCCAAGCAGCCACGCAGCTTAAAGGAAACAATGCTTACAAGAATATGCAATTGAAGTTTAAAAAATCAAAAAAAATCGGGATAGTAGGCTAATTTAAACTTCGATACTCCATCCCGCAGCGTTATACGGCTGCCGAAAAATGACAGAAAAATTAAGTGGTCATTTAATTTTCAATTATTTGGTAACCTCGGATTTTGCGTTGTAATCATAGTTTTTAAGTTTTTATCAATGTTAAAATTTCAATTTTACTTCCGGATGACAAAGTCCCTTAATCAGTTTTCCCGCCGTTCCTTGGGAATACATCTTTGACAATTACGTTAAGACGAAACCATATATTTCAAACTTATTAATGTTATTTTTTAAATAAAATGAGAATAAAGGAAATTTAAAAAAAAATCTTTATTATTTCTTTTGGACCGGGAATACCTTAATTACGGCTACGATAGGCCTATGCAGAATTCAATTCTCGTTGAATTTGAATGTTAATGTTATCGCCTTCACTACACTAATCACTAAGCTAAGACTAAGAGTAAGGCCAAGAGACAGAGATTATGTCAATGTGTCACGTTAACAAGAAATCTCCAACTGGATAGACGGGAAAATACCCCAGGTTTGCTCTCAATTATTAAAATAAATGTACAACAGCTTTTAAATATTATATAATCTTTAAATATCTCAAAGAATCTAAGAAAAAAACAACTAATTTTAAAATCTTATACTTATAATTATAGAAATTATTTGATTTATTCATTTTTCATGACAATGATGAATTTGATGGAATAGACTTTTCATTTAACATACTTTACATACTATTATTAATTTATACACTTCATACAGCATACTAATAGTAATACTAACATATTCATATGTTAATTTAAAAAAATAATTTTAAGGCTTTAACTTTAATTTAATAAAACTTATTATTCTTTCTTTCACTGTTCGTTTTTTAAAAATAAGTTACATTTAGTATACATTGTTACATTGTATATTGTAATATTGTCAATAGGTGTGTGTACTGTGTCTTTCAAACTAGGTTTTAATTTGAATAACAACTAATTAATTTTAAATAATTTTTAACTAATTAAGGTTATTTTATTGATTTGGATTAGAACCTAAGTGTCCTAAGCCAAAGCGACTAAATTTATTAAAATATTATATATTATATATATTTNTTTTAAGAATATAAGTATTTTAATTGTTCAAAAATTCAAAAAAGCTTCCAGAGGCATAACAATTTTGCAATTAATTTTCTGTTCAGTGTTTTCTTAAAACGCGGTTTATATAATATACGCTTTAAAAAATTTTGTCGGAAAAGGGGGGGGTGGCATGATGAAAGCCCACTCCAAGTGGCCCTACGGCTCTTCACTCAACTGTACAATGCAATCAAAGTGATTGTCTTACGACAAGCCATCAATGTCAACGTCAGCAAGTACCGAGAATCTTTCCGATTCAAAAGGCAGCCTGTTATGACGCCTTGTATTTAATGTAAAACAATCCCTTATTGGCCAGCGAAGACAACAAAGGAGGGGCGGTTAAGACGTAAACACGCCCACGTTTGTTTCATTGGTCCTAATATTGATCAGTTAAAATTTTACACTCAAAATTCATGAACTGTAACGTAATAGACTTCCATTTACTTGCAACCGATTTAGGCAACGGTCGGACTCCTTCCTTAATTTAATGTTTGTGGTCAATTTGAATTAAATTAAGTCTTCTTAGGGCCAAATCTTGACTTGGGTGTCAAATGAGTTTTTTCTATATGAGGACTCACTCTTTTACTTTTACAAGTTTCAAGTGGATTAATTAGTTTTCCAAAAAGTCTAAAAGTAAGTGAAAATTAACAAGTCAATGTAATAGTAATAGTAAAATTAGTAATATAATTACATGTAATACGTTTATATTAAAATAAATGTCATTTCAAAAGCGTTGAACTTGAAATTAAGTAAAAACATAAGACTAAGTTATAATCAATTTATTGTAATGATTGTTGTATTAATTCAAGTCTATTATTTAAAGTAAAGTTATAGTTATAACTTTTGTGTGTCACTCGGGTCTGCCTCGTGCATCAATTATTTACTGTTTATACAAAAATTCATAGCTGCATACTGCATTGTCTGAGAATTGGAAATCCTCAGAAATCGGCCGTAAATTTCGCCCCTCCGTGTAAATAAAAGGTGTAAACTTTAAATTTGATTTTATCTGTTAATGAAATTTGTGAACGCAAATTGTCGTTAATAGTCTATTGGCTATAACTATAGTTACTTATTACTTATCGATTTATCGGTTTATTTTTATATTTGAATAACGGCAACAGTAAAACTTAGGAGCTACATTTTTTAACACAAGAAAATAAAAATATATTTTAATTGGGACTCTCTGCCCTACTAACAGCAATTTTACTTTAAATTTCACAATGATTCCTAACACTTATATGCTGAATTTAAAGTTTCGGTTTTAGATTTTTTTTCCTGTAATTTATTAAGCTATAAATAAATAAAGGTAACTAGCTTCCGAAATTGTTACAGTGAGTGATATCTGATACTGTGTGACCCGGACAAAACGGCCCCGACAAATGAACCTCGACATAGCGGCCTCGGTGAAAACGGCCCCAGACAAATCGGCCCCGGTCAAAACGGCCCCAGACAAATCGACCCAAGGCCCAAGACTAATAGTAATAGTAATAGATTTTAAATGGAATAAAAATACAATCATGTATTATAATAGTATTTTTACTCAACGATTCTAGTATTCCAGGGGCCCTTTTGTCGGTCTGATACTGATAATGAAATTTGAAATAGCCTATTGACAATTGAAATCTTTAAGATCTATAATTATGTCAAAAATGTCAACCGTTTGCTATAATCACTTTTAAGGACGTAATTTCAGCTTCCACAGCCACAATAAATAAATTTTAAAAAACATTGACCTAAAATAACTATTCATGAATTCATGCTGTGTGCACATCCTGGTTTTGAAGCTAGATAAGCGTCCATGGTTAAAATCCATGAGGATGAGCGGAAAACAGTTTTTTAAAAAACGAGCGCAATACCCGTGCTTATGCTACGGGGTAAGCACAATAAAAATATAACACTATTTAAAAATTTTGTTCTTAGGTCTCATATTCCCCTTAAATTAAGGGAAACGACTCGGTTATAAATTTATAAACTGTTACATCTTTATTGAAGGCAGTTGATTAATCGGTACTTGTCTGTTATCCGACCACCAACATTTTTAATTTTTTTAGGGGTATTAACTGCTGGAAACCCCGCGAAACTTAGGCTATTAAAATTTACAAATTACTACTAAATAAATGTTAAAATAATGTTATATCTATATTATGACGCGGAGTCCCGTTGTGGCGTTTATTTGGCTCCTTTACTGATTTCCATGGCCGCTCGATTAGTTGGGTGTTAGCAACGGTGATAGGATCAACGAAATGTAGGCTGTGATTAACGGTTTCGTGAGTGTAATCCATGCCGAATTAAAAAATAATAAATAGTGATATTATATTACAATTGATAATACATATTATTTTTAATGGCAACTTTCTTTCATTTATAGTTTAGATTGTTTTTAATCAGTGCTGTTCACATTCTTGTCAAATTCAAATTTCAATATAGTTAAATTAATAAAGTGAATATAGTCAATCTTGTTAGGTATAATTTATTTTATACTGTATTAGTATGGCTTATAAATAATATGTATTTTATTTAAAACAGTTAATACAAAAAATAAAAATATTTTTAAAAATCTTTGTGGTCGGATAACAGACAAGTACCGATTAATCAGTACATATTAGTAATATTTCAGTGTATTTTCATAATTAAAAAAAAATTATGACACGTAGACTAGCCGCTCTGATAAACATTACTCCCGTTATTTTACCTGCGGCACATTTTGCAGGAATTACCCAGCGTGATTTGTATGCTATGAGCTATGTGAATGTGACAATTACAACATTTAGTAATTGATGACTTGTTAACGGACAATAAATAACACTTTTGCTGTGTCCTATCAATAAATAACATCATTTGACGTACTAATACTACTATAGTTCCTCAGTTCCTCTTATTAGTGTCAAATAGTTTGGGACCAGGATTCGGATTCGGAGGATTGCCTACATTTAATTTAATTTTAATGTATGCAACACCGCCCTAATTCTAACGTTGAACACAAGTTTATTATCATAGTCATAGCATTATTTTGTTTGGAATTAAACGAAATGTTTTAAAATAAATATTTGAAATATATTACACTAAAGATAACAATTTCAAGACTTTATTTTTTAATCAAATTAATAGTTTAATCAGATAATTACTCATAGTCTTGTCGTCAATTTAAAAACACGCTTGTTTTAATTTAGTTAAAAACTTGAACTATCCGTCGTTGGGTCGTTGGCGTTGGGGCACCATCGTGAACTGCTCACAATCTCACGCCATTTGTCCCGGTCCTGTGCTGCAGTTAAAAACTACATACACACGAAAAAGAGGGGCATAAAGATTTTAAAAAATAATTTTAAAACTTTATAAATAAACACATTTAATTAAAATACACACACAATATTATGTATATACACACAGACGACATCAAAACACGAAAAATAAATTGAAACAATAATACATCGTAACATCAAATAAACCACAGCTCTATTTACATCGTTCCCTATTTCCAAATTAATACTTATTAATAGCATCTATACTAATAAAAGGCAAATCCCTGACACAGTGGCGTCACTAGGGGGGAGAGGGGGTGGGCCGCCCCGGGGGACACCCATCGGGGGGTGACACCCGAGCCTAAAATTTTACTGTGTACGATTTTATGTCAGAAAAAAAAATGAAGACACATTTTTTAATCTCGAAAGAAATAAAGAAATACGTTAAACGCTAAAACTCTATTAAAAAATATCAGTTAACTTGCAGTAATTAAACAGTCCCAACACACAAACAACATTAAAACAAATTAGGAAAAAAAGAAAAGAAACGTCGCAGCTGAGAGATCTTTAAAAAAGGCTGGAAATGAAAGAGGCAGTATCTTATGTTTTAAAAGATATAAAGCTATTTGGGCTTTGACACACCGACACCATGGACGAATCCCACCTCACGACTCCCCCTACCACAGTGGGATGTGGGAGGGGGGGATAAGATTTGTATCCCCCCCAAAAAATCAAAAGATGGGTTTTCTTTGTTGATGTTTTTTTTCTAGACGAAAATTATGAATTCAATGTCTTTGAGTTAATATTTTGTTATATATATATTTATTAAAGGCGGGATATGCATGTTTATATACGGGTAGTCCCCCGGTTACGACGGTCCCATCCCGACTTACGCTGTTTCGTGGTTACATGTTTCGTGACGTCATATCGTGAAAAAGGGGTGGTGGTATAAGTATGAAGCTGGGGGATGGTGGGGTAAAAATCGGCAACCTCGCGTGACGTCATGTATGGACGACCCCTTCAGTCATGAAGGGATGACACCATGAGCTACCGCCCCGGGTAACACCAACCCTAGTGACGCCAACCCTAGTGACGCCTCTGCCCTGACTCACTGACTCATTCATCACTAATTCTCCAACTTCCCGTGTAGGTAGAAGCATGAAACTTTGGGAAGTTGTTGAGTAGCCTCTCGCGACGAAAATTGGAGTAAATGAATTTTAAAATTAACACTCATGGGGGCCGGGGGCCCAAAAACGTTATTTTTTCCTAATATGGCCTATATAAAATTTTAATATCACTAAGTCTCCTATTTCCCGTCATACAACGCGTATCTGCGCCCCACCGGCGTCTTCGCAAATCTGCTGATAAGTGGGTTCTTGTCCTTCCGCAAGCTTAATGGGGGCGCAGTTATAGTTCATGCCCTAACCTGGCCTCTGAGTAGGCTTTATGACATACATCTCAAAAAAAATATTTTAAAATGATCACCGCTTTTTTAAATGCGTTTCTTTTCAAAATATGGCGTAAAAGGTACAGCGTCAAAGTCCAAAACGCGTCATCGTTTAATCAAGGAACTAAAATAACAGATAGGCGCTATTGTGACTATACTACTTATGATTATGATTAAAGAATTTATGATTCGAAAATACAATACTTAACAAACAATACTAACAGCTCAGACTTAAGTTGTTATTTATTTTTTTAAAATGTCATTACAAAGTATCTCTGTTTTTCACTTTTATTAACAGAGCATCTGTTGGGTTGAAATTCAAGACTTGCAAGATGAACTGCCACGTAAGACCCGCAGCATCGTTCCCCGACATGGCTCCGACATCCAGTTCTAATGTGATCCATTTTCAATCGTACGATGGCTACGGTCACGCGGCAGGACTATCTCCCCACATGCCCGGATACAATCCTGCTCCTAACATGAGTGCCTGGGCTTCTGGACACCCAGGTCATGGATCCGTGATTGGGTCCCAAAGTGACAAAGTCGGATTTGTGGAGAACATCAGTACTTGCCAGTCACCATCCGTCACTGTTCACCATCGACCTCACGTGCAGTGGCAGAGGTCACAATTTATGCCCCCGTTGCCTAGGTCGCAGTATACGCCACAGTGGCCAAGGTCACCGTATATGCCTCAGATTGGTAGGTCACAATTTGTGTCACAGTGGCCAAGTCCTACAATCAGGCCCCATGTGCCTACATTCGACCAGTGCCTTCTTCAAACTGCACCAGCATATCCTTTGAGTTACACAGCTCTGAGGCCATCCATTCAGACTAACGCTCGCAGCAGTGTTGTTCCCACACCTAGCAGTGCTCAGCCATTGACTGACAATTTCAAACTCTGCCCAACATCTTTGAACTATTCACCTGCACACCTAGGGAGACTTGCCCAGCTGCCTCCCAGCTTCATTCAACCAACGCCTGACTCCTATGGTAGCTTCTACGGAGGAGATAACGGATATAACGTAGACATGCACCCACTTGATCTCAGCACCAAACACTTGGATCAATGGAAAAATGGCCCTGTCATGTATTGCAATGGTCTTGTCACAGAGCCCAACACAAATTTCAGTCAACAGAACAGTCATGTCAGTTATCAGAACATTCGTGTAAGTCCTCAGTACAGCCAAATCAGTACTCAGTACAGCCATGTCAGTCATCAGAGAGGCCATGTCACTGATCAGAACAGTCATGTCAGTCATCAGAGCAGCCATATCAGTCATCAGAGCAGCCATATCAGTCATCAGAGCAGCCATATCAGTTATAAGAACAACCATGTTAGTGATCAGAACAGTCATGCAAGTGATCAGAACAGCCAAGCCAGGGATCATAGCAGCCATGTCGGTGATAAGGATAGTCATGTCATCAACTGCATCAGTTCTGTTGGGGAACTTAACAGTAACAGTCCAGGGGGTAATCAGAGAGAAAGAGTAAAGCTAACTTTCGATTTAACGGACACCTCAACATCTGACTGCAACTTTTCAGATGAGTCAACGGAATATAGGGTTATGAGATTCTGCGACTGTTTCAGGGGCAAGCCAGATTGTAAAGAATGTTTCTCAGAGAATTCAGATTATGAGATAGGTCACCACCTCTTGGAGCTTGCGGATATCACGGTCAAAGTAGAAGATAGTGCTTCCCAAACAAGCCTTACTGTGGACACGGCCGATACATCTGATAGAAGTACTGGCAAGGGCAAGCCAGATTGTAAAGAATATTTCTCACAGAACTCAGATAATGGGATAGTTTATCCCTCTTTAAAGTTTGAGGATATCACAGTCAAAGTAGAAGATGGTGCTGCCCAAACAAGCCCTACTGTGAACACGACAGATACTGGCCTGCTTAAAGTTCCAGATGTTGAAGAAAGGGCAATCACTCTGAGGTCAGATGAAGATCTTTGGTTATCTAAAACTGATCACTCACAGCCCTTGCGATTAACACTTTTTAAGACCCAGGATAAAAACTCCAGCGAACTACTAGATGCTCACAAAACTCAGTTACAGCCTTCACATCTAAGCAAAAGCGTCGATTCATGTGACAGCTTGGCTTGTTCTGGTCCGATTGTTCACAAATTGCCTCCTGTTATTAAGAGAAAACGATCCTCTAGCAAAGCAGTCAGCAAGCGATCATCAAAAGCCGCTTTTATTCCCCCGAAGTCCCCAAGGGTCTTTACTAATAAAAAATCTGATAAAAGCGAAGAAGAATCAGTTCTAAATATTGGTTTCACTCATTTTGAAACTGGTAAGAGTAAAAAGTTTAAAGCAGATGTGTGTCCCAGCAAGGACACAGTGGCTCAGGATGAATCACTGCCCCGTTCAGATGTCAACACAACAGCGCTACCTCACTCGGGAAAACCCACAAAACAGAAAAGGGCCAAAAAATCTGTTCTGCAAAGCTTAAAGAGAAAATTACTATGCGGCAATGGAGATGTGTCCTCTCCTGCGACTGGCGGGAACGGGGCCCTGTCTCGTGACTCAGAGAAGAAGAGCACAAGGGTCACCGTCAGCAAGCACTCACCAAGAAAAGATAAGACAAACAATCCCAAGGGGAATATTTCATCAGTGAAGTTCTTTGGTACCAAGGTGTATGACGAGCAAGGTGATGCCCACGATATATAGCAATGCCCATTCGAGCACATTGATGCCCGCGATGTATGACTATGTCCCTTCAATAACATATGTTCCACAGTCAGAAAAGTATGGTCCTGCTGGTGTAAAAACAATCTTGCCAAAAATGAATAATGCGCCTACAGACGTACCCTTGTCCTCAATATATGGTGTGCCCATAAAAAATACCGACGTGCTTAACATATACAACAATCTGCTCCCATTCAAATACTAGACATTTGGGATGCTCATCTCACATAATGGTGCCCATACCAATGCTATACAACATGCTCAACACACACAAATAAACAATCTGTGCTCATAAAAACCGCTAGACATGCATAACACATGCAATGGTGCCCATACAAACCACAAAGTGCTGGACCAAAAAAAAACTACAATATATTGTTGTAGGTTAAAGCCCACTCAGCTCATGATCAGTACACACACATACCTACAATTACAGCCATGGCTTTATATATTTATGAGGATACAGTATGTTGAAACCACACTTTATATTTCTTCTACTTGGTCATTTACTCTTATTACATTTACACTTACACTTTTCCTTCAGAACTATCTGTTACTGTTACTATAAAGGTAGTCTTTTACTATACTTAAGCTGTTAAAGTGATTTTAAAATTTTATTTTGCATGTTGTATTTTAATGTGCAACTGGTGATCGCATTCTGATCATGAGAATTCTATGTTTTCTTTTCCTCATCTATTAGTACTATTACCCACACCTTATCTAAACCTAAACATCCATGTTGTGATTTCAGGATTGTTGAGGAAGGTTAGTTTTTACATAATTTTACATGTTATTATTTGACACATTCCTGTTACTATTGTTACAGATGAAAGGCGTACAACATCTGCATCCTCTTCGGAATCCAAAATTTATTAAATATTTTTGAATGGTAACATGGTATATTTTGGTATTCTCTGAAGACTGTACCGGTGTCTTATAATGCCCTATCCCCACCCTGACCATGTTACATTTACAGGGTTCTTATGAACGTTTGTTTAAAAATACTTATCTCCTCTGTCTGATTTATTTACCTTATTGAAACATTTTTTTCATCAAAACTTACATATATAATTCATTTTTTTCCTACATTGCCTACATTCCCATAAGAATTTGTTTAATTAAAGATGATTTTTTAAACAATAAATTGATGAGTATCTGGGTGATTTTTGTTATTTTTTTGGGTCTCATAATTGTTGAATTGTTTTTAAATGGTATTCAAGACAATGAAACAAATGGTTCTAACTCATAGAGATATTTAACGTAAACGTGATTCAAAATCAATAAATATTACCCATTACTTACGGGGAAAGGTGAATAATAATGTTTCAATTTTATGAAGATATTTTGCACTCTTCTGGATACTCAACCAAATAATTTTAAGTAGATCCAGAGAGGTAATGGTTTGTCCAACCATTTTTTTCTTCTTTAGATACAACTAGTTTGAACTTATCTTGAAATTTTGTTTATAGCGTATGTACTTCAAGTACCTGGTAACGAGAATTATGTACAAGAGCTAAGGCAGGATTAGATTACATACTAAAAGCTTATTTAGAGATGCTGAAAAGAAAACTTGTTCTAATTATTATTATTATCAGGTAACAAGTGTAATGTTTAAACAAATACTGGTGTCTCTGTGAAAAAAGTTATTTCCGGTAAGGACGAGGGCATCCAAAATACGCAAAAATTTCAGGGAATTGCCTATGGATGAGTTTCCTAGATAGCGAAGAATTATTTTTAAAAAAATTAATATTAATAACTGAGCTATCTAATATGAAGTAATATTTATACGAAGCACTGCTTCAACTTCGAATGTGTTAAAGTTCTCATACAATTTTCCAATTGGGTAGCGGTAACAGAAATTCAAAACAAAGGACATGAAACTTTTTACAAAATAAAAACGTGAGAGCAGTGGAATATTTATTTACATTTAGTTTAAATTAATTTCGTCGACACCTTTTATAAAATTGCTGGTGTTCTAATTATGAAATTAATGACAGGCTTTTAGTTCGTCCAACATCCCACCCTCTCAGGAACCCAACCGTTACAATGGATAACCGGTGTCTTTACTTAATTTAAAAAAAAACCCATCTTGCTTGTCTCACCTAGGTTTCCCCCCCCCCTCCCCCCAACAAACATCATTTTTAAAGATAACTATTTTGCTTGCCCCGCCTAGGTTTCCCAGCGCCCCGCCCCCTCCCTAATACCCGCAATAAACAAAAAATCATTTCTTCCGATTGACGAGTTTTGAAAGTAGTTTTAACGTGAGGTGTGCCGCGATGGCCCAGAAGCTCAACAGCAACCAGTTGTAGACGACACAGCTCAGTGTCTGGGGTGGGGGCTTGCTCTGGGTCAAGGCTGCGGAACACAAATTTAAAAATATAAAAATAAATAAAAAATTGACCGACTGGGCGAGTCAAAATGTTGGATCTTGTATTCACTCAGCATACAACTACACCATACTCTACTTTTTAAAAAATTTGCACGCTGTATGTTTATTTTCATTCGTTATACATTCTTCTTTCTACATACATATACTATTAATACCGCGACCCGTCAAAACGACCCCAGACAAATTTTTTACAATTTTAAACAAAAAATCTACTTTAAAAAAAATAAAAAATTATATATTTTTTAAAGCTTTTGTTAACCTTTTCACCCTTAAAAATAGTGGTAAAATTGTAAACTTATTTCTTGTGATGTTAAATCATTTCTTGTCAACAAACAACCGTGACGTGGTACCATATCAAGTATAAGGCTATTAAATTCTTTCTTGTGAATTCATTATTATTGTTATTGTGAACTAAACCTGACACTGAATAGGTGAGTAAAAATACGCATATAATAATATAATATTCGATTGTATTTTTTACTATTAGTCCCAGGCCGTTTTGTCGGTGAACCAGTAATACTATACTATATTATACTAATACTATGCTATACGGCAGTTATTTTTAAATAATTTTTTTTCTAAACAAAGACGTTAACCGTGATGATCAATAGTCAATGTTTAATTTGTATTCATTAAAATAAAATATAAGCTAAGGATGTTAACACAGTTCGTTTTCTGAAGGCCGGTTAAACGTTTTTAAAAAATGATTCACGCGCCACGCTTAGTAAACTAATAAATTAAAACCCCACGGTACAAGTTGTAGTTGTAGCGGTGGCCCACCGCCTGGTGGAGAAAGGGGGGGGGGTGTGGGTTACTGTTACAAACATGACACGATCCAGGGTTCTAACGGATGAAAGCTCTTTGCGCTATTTTTTAAAAAATTATTTTTTTGTTTACGCGTAAAACTAGAAGACGGAGGGAGGGGCTCACAAATACACAGTTGATTACATTATTGATAATAAACAGACCCATATTATTTAGTTAAGGGTTTTATAAAGTTTTATTGTACCGATACCATCGTCACGGGCTCTACTGGAATCAGTTATTTCAATATTTCAATAATATGAAATCGTAACTAGGCAAGTAACATCACCCATTGCGGTAGCTCACGGTGTCGTCCCCTCAGGATTTACCCTATAGAACTCAAGTCTGCCAGTGCCAAATAACAGGAACGTATGAATTTTACACTTCAGTTTCACCCCGTGGGATGGTGTCAGCCGGTGAGGTCCGCACCCCCCTCACCCCACCCAGTGACGCCTCTGACACCAAACGATCAAACTCTTGGTACGAGACAAAAGGTGCGCTTTATGATGTACCAAGGGAGAGAACTGATGAATCTTTCGGTTTGCGGAGAGCGGGGAGGGTAGACAACTAGCACACACACACACAACTTCAAAATAGAGAACGCATACCTTGTTGTGATTTTAATTTTTTGTACAACTTGCTAGATATAAATTACCGGTACCTAACTACCTAGAAGAGACGAGGGCTGCGTTTTTAAAAAAAATCAATATAAATAAAAAATAAAGGTAGCAATTCACTACTATCTCTATGAAGAATGTACTGTCACCGATCCTGTTAATGAAAGTATTACTTAACTATGTTCTATTGGTAATAAATAGTAAATGAAATTGTGCAGTTTTGCACACGAGGTTGTTTTTGTTTGTTTGTTTGTTGTTGTTTTTTTAAAGTTTGCACACTGACCAACGAGCCTTAGACTTAAGGGAACATTTCAGACCATAGACTTTTACGTTTAAGTTTAAGTTAAATGATAGTGAGTGATAATAGTGATATGGTTAGCAATTACAAGAAAATGCTCACCAGTACATTTAAAATGCTTATTTCTGTCAGTTTCATTTTCAATGCCGGTACTGATATCTTAATTATGGCGAATAGTTGTTTTTTCAAGTCTATAACTATAATTATCTATGCAATTGAAATTAGAGTAAATTTAAGAAACTGCAACTATTTTATTTATTTTCCCTGGTCTACAGCTTCGTAATTTCACAAGCAGAAGAAAGATTTACCCCCCCCCCACCGCCACCACCAAAAAAAAATAATAAATAATTAAAGGAGATAGCAAACTTTAGAAAGTGTTTGAAATTGGAAGTCCTATGTGTCGCAGAGTAAGAGTAATAGTAAGAGTAGTTAGTGAAACTCCTACCTACCCATTGAATTGAAGATGATTGCCGTCAGTCTAAACTTGAATTGTGAATCCAGAAGCCGGGAGCAAAGTTAGATGACATCTAGAGGCCAGCAGCCTAAAGATTGGGTGTGGTTAAAAAAAAGACATGATCATAAAAAGTTAGGAACTACATGTTAATTATATATATATATATATATATATATATATATATTATATATATATATATATATATATATATATATATATATATATATATATATATATATATATATATATATATATAAATATATATCAATATACATAATTTGCAATCTCTTTCACGTCTGTCTGTCATGTCTGTCCGTGACGCTACTAATTTTAGAAAGCAGCGCACCAAATTACTGCACCAAAAAAGAACTCTTTTGGAACGGCCGCGTAAAATTGTTCAATAGGGAAATAAATGAATAAAATACAAATAAATAAAATTAATGAAAGTTCTGTATTACGTTTATTTTTTATATCTGATGAGTATTTATTGGACCCTGCCTTCTTGGGGGCCCCCGGGATTTTTTGTTTTCATATTTGGCACTGACATAAAATATCTTGACTTCAAAAGGGCCCCCATATTTCAAAAAGCTTAATGCCCCATCAAGTCTAAATCCGGCACCGATTATTTATTAGAATTACTAGTATATGTATTAGAACTCGGTCCGTCTATAGTCTATATAATCATCCTGGGACGGGACTGGGACGTCAGAGCCGTCTTTACACCAGTTTGGGCCCTCGGGCAAAGAAATAGTGTTGGGCCCCTCCCCCGCAGGAATAAAATATAAATATACATAATATATATAAATAAACATATTCCCATGGGGCCCCTATGCTCGTGGGCCCCCGGGAAAATGCCCAACGGGCCTATGCATTAAGACGGCCCCTGGACTGGGTATTCTCACAATTAATTAGAATAGTTAGTATAAAACTATTTGTTACCGTATTTAAAATTTTTTTATAGTTCAATTAGTATCGCAACATAATCATTCCATTTCATATAAATAATATAATATAACAATAACAGTAATCATTTTCATTTACTATACAGTTCATTCCCGTTTAAGCAACGCTGTTAAAAGATTGATAAGTGGTTGTCTCAAGGAAGAGTTCATGGGCGTTCCAGTTAATTTATTCCTCTCCGCCAAACATCGCATCCTACTTGTATTACTTATATATAATCGCAGGACAATCTATAGAAGGAGGGTATGCAGAAATATTTAAACCTCAGTATCGATTTCGGATCGCTGTACGGTTAAAGTTAAGTGTGGGGGCATGTACATGCACAATTAATTTCACTAATTCGGGGTGAGTTGGATTTGAGGAGTGGTGGAGGAGAGAGGGTGGTCGGTTTAAAATTGTAGTTGAGTAGCTGCCCATACTATAAATAGAAAGCTAGTCATGTCCCTTTGTTCCAGGTGTGAGGGGTATGCAAGGAGGTTTGATTACCTAATCAAACCTCCTTGGGGGTATGAGTATAGTGACGTTGTTTAGTCCCGTTTGGATAATGGTTCTTAGTATTTCGCTTTTATTTTGATATTGTGCGTTCAGATGTTAAGAAAGATTTTTAAAAAAAATTAATACAAGTGTTCACAAAATTTAATTTTAAAGATATGTAGGTAGTTTGTATAGTGAACCATCATTTAATAATTATTAAACACAGTAAGTATTTACGTGAGCTACGGTTTTTCAAAATGCACCAGGTCGGTTAAATATCACAATGAATTAATTAAGAATGGAAATATTCCCGAGTTTTGGATACACGTAGAAGCGGTGTAGTTCAGAGTTGTATAATTGTGATATAGGTATGCTGAGTGTCCAATAAAGGGAAGACGCACCTGGTGAGGAAACTAAAATTGACGCGCTTGGACATATAGGGAAAAAAAAAGTTGTCGCTCGTGGTTTGACCAGCAAATGTCAAATTTAGGCGGCCCTTACTAATGATTTTATGGTTTTAAATTTACTATTAATACTATGTTGATGCAGTGTAAGGACAAAGAAAATATGGCGTTGAGACTGCAATCCAACTAGTTAGAAATAAAACAGTTAAGCATATTGCAGGAGGACGCCTTAAAAGATGGACATTCAATAACCACAAAACACAAACAAAAAAAAGTCAACGTGAGCGTTCGTCAGGAACAAAAGAATGAAAAAATTCATGTACACGCTTAGCACCAGATATTCCTTTTGCAGTATAGGCAATTAAAAATTGACATCCTATGCTTATATTATCCATCTCATGCAGCTTATAAAACAGCTTGACATACCTTTTGAAAGCGATTCTAGTGATAATTAACAGTAGTAAAATACAAAAGTTATGCGCAAAATTTTTACTAATACTGAGATTGATAACACAATATTCCCGACACATCCGCTAATAGTTTCATCCTCTTTGCTACTGACTGTGCCAACCAGTGCGGCCCACACATCCCGTCACAAAGTGACGCCGATGTTTGAACTGCAAGACTTCTTGGGTACCGCGGATTATAATAATAAGCTATAGCTGCGTGTACGTAGTAGCTTCACACTTTTTAGTTGTGGATCCGCTCACTTGTACGCACTCTTTCTTTAAAAGCCAAAATGTTCGCATTTTTGCACACCAATATTATACGGAAGGAGAGCCAACAAAAAATGATATGGCGGCGTGTTGACTAATTAATAGTGAACTTGCCTTGCCGGCAGAGCAAAACAAAACAACAACAAACAAACGTAAAAACACATGGCCAAGTAGTCACGATGTACCAGGTTTTATTCTGAATCCAACTTGACCACTAGGAAAATGGACTCTCTAGTTAGCCAGCATTAAAACTGATTAATGAGTTCAATATGACCAATGTATAACTTTTACGTCACTTGCGAAATTTAGAAGAGTCACCATCAAATAAATAAATTCTGAGGTAAAGGAGAGCAACACGGTTTTGGTGTTTCTTGGGTGAACTATTTTTTTAAACGCAATTTCACATGGGAAAAATTGCGTTTATATATTTGAAATGTCTGTGTTGTTCGAGCTTGCACAAGCAACTACTCCTGAACCATACCAGATAGAAGGTTCGGGTCTTTTGCAGATATGTTAAGGAGGTCCCAGGGATGTGCATGGGCCAAAAAAATTCCAGAAAAGGTTTACTGGATTTCCTGGAAAATCCAAACAAACCGAAGAAATATCAGTATTTTGTCTATTCCTCGGCAACCATAACTTCTATCGGGTTGAAACAAACACCAAACGATAGCTAATAATATTTAGAACAATGTTGGAGAAGTAATTTTTGAAAAATCTCTTTTCGTTGGACTCTCGTAATTTTAGCAGCAATTTGTAGATAACAATTGTTTTGTTTACTTTCAGAATTATTTATTTGAAATGACTTTTAATGTAATCTAGAAGGATTTCCTTTGAATAAAAAAAATTCGGAAATTCTTTGTTGGAAATTGCGTTTAAATACTCATTCGAGTTTTTTATACTTGTTTATTGATATATTTATTTTATGAGTAAACTACTCGCTACCGTGCATTGAAAAAGACAATTTTCTCAAAAGTTAATGCTACTGTTAATATCTCTTGTTCAGCATTGAGCTGTTTTGATTGTTACTGATACACACGAGGAGTTTGTGGCACCGGGGGTGGGGGGGGGTCAGGGCCGGTCTTAGCAATTGAGGGGCCCTATACGGCTTAGTATGCGAAACTAGTTTGCGCGGGGCCCAGTTTGGAATTAATAAGGATAATAAGTGAACATTAAGATAAGCGGAGCCTATGAAAGCGCGGGGCCCACTGTGGCCGCAGAGGTTGCAGTGGCCTAAGACCAACCCTGGAGGGAATGAGGTTATCTTTTATGAGGGAGTGCAGTCGAGAGTATGGTGCAAGCGATTCCATTTCATTATTTTCCCCTTCTCTATGTATAGGCACAGGGTATGAGTAAAGAAAAGAAATGAATATACGCAAGGCTTAATTTGTATTGCACCTTTGCTACACCATTGTATAAGACATTGAAATCCTTTTAATTGTGTGTCTGAACATAGCTTAACAAAAGTAATATTTAAATAAAACCTCCAGAAGTTAGGACCCAGGACATGAAGTCTTTTAAGCAGAGGCGTAACTGAGGTTTTGACTACCTTGACTAACTAATTTTGGCGCCCTTTATTTAAATAATTTTTTAATTTTTTTTTAGAGATTTAGCGCAGCCCTTTTGAACTGGCGCAGGCCGGCGCCCCTGGCAACTGCCCCAATGCCAAGCCGTTGTTACGCCACTGCTTTAAGAATAACATTTGAAGGGGGAAAGTTTGAATACAATCACAGATACCAATAATACACCTATGGTAGGCCCTTTAGTTAAAATGGCGCAGTCCATCCACACATCCCCGCCCCACTAAGAATTCAATATTTAACAAATAAAGAAGGAGAAAAAGACATGGTCTCATTTGTTATTATAGGTGATCCGCCACTGTGAATACGATTTTAAAAAAGTTATCACGTTTCTCATATTGCAGTGCATCTCAAACTTTTTAGTATTGCGAACAGGCAGGAATTTTTTCCATCGCACCAGGGCCCGGTAAACTATTTTCCCTGTACTGACCTAGTAGCTAAATGTCCTTTCTTTGTAGCTTCTGCGGACCAGCATCGGATGCCCCACGGACCGGCACCGGTCCGCGGACCACCACTTTGAGAAGCACTGTCCTATTGCATTTTTATGTGACCTGCTGCAATGACCAGACTTAGGTCTGTGAGGATCTGGGTGCAGTCAGCATAAGAGCGCATAACGGTCTCTGAATGTTTTTTTTTAAAATTTAAATGTATACAGTAGTAATAGTGGCAGCAGAGCGCCAGGGCTGGGGCCTTTGCGCTCCACGGATTAACTCGCAGGAACGACGACAAGAGTACAAATGGGTTTACTAAAGATCAGCTGGTGACGCCTTTGATTCATTCTCCTCCGTCAACCCAAACCCATTAACACATTACCAATGAAGTTGGTCTTACCCTCAGAGGTGTCACTAGGGGGTGCGGGTGGTGCGGACCACGCCGGGTAACACCATTACAAGGGGTGACACCAAAACGTAAGATTTTGTATGTTCCCGTTATTTGGCACTGGGTGATACCAACCTCAGTGACGCCACTGCTTACCCGAACTTGCCCATAGATATTAGCAGAGAAATTTGGTTATAATGTAAAACTTTGGGATCGAAACAAATTCGGTGTTTTTCGCGGGTTCACCTGATGAGTTTTGTGTGTGTGTGTGCCGTAGCGAGTAAGCGCCTATCTCAGTGAAAATGCTTTCTCCTGGTTGCACTTCGCCAAAACTCATTATATTCTTCCTTAAATTTTCTCCTGGCTGGGGTGGCGGATTGGGGGGGGGGAGAGGAAATCAGCTCTGGAAACTTTAGCTTAGTTCAAGTTAAGGACCTCATGCATGCCAAGACAAAGAAAGTGAATAAATAACATTATAGTCCAAAATTGATCATACACCTGCTTCCTATATTAAAAATAGATTCAGGACCTATACATAAATTTTGAGAGAATGTAAGAGAAATAGTGTGAGAGAAAAAGGTGAAATAAATAAGATTTTATTGTTGATTTGTTTTTGTTTTTTTCAATTTTCAGGAAACAGATTAAGAAACAGACAACTCCTGTTTTTGTCACTAGGCAATCCTTATATTATATACGCAATAACAACTTCTTTTGATACTTCAATATCCCTTATCGAAGATGTCCAACACAGCCGAACCCAAGGCGAAGAAAAAGAAAAAAAACGCCACCAGCCCAGAGGCGGAGCAGTCTTCCAGCTCCGGGAAGAAGAAGAAGAAGTCGAGCAAGGGCGTCGATGAACTAAATCTAGACGAGCTGGGGGGCCCTTCGGATCCGGATGAGCCGCTGACATTTGAGCCTGGCTCGCTGAGGCAAAGCTCGAGCACGATCCTCAGCAGGGCCGAATCGCCCGTTATCCCGGGGCAAGAGCCCAGCGTCTCCCCAACTGTCAAAGTAAAGAAGAAGAAAAAGAAAAAAGGCGAGGAGCCGCAAGACGCGCTTGAGAAAGAGGACAGCGCGGAGAAGCTGAAGGGTCCGACTGCTTCGACTTCGAATATCAAAGAGCTGGAAGACGTTCCAGAAGACGGAGAGGAGAAAGGCAACGAGGACAAATTGGGGGGAGAGAAAAGCGGGAGAAGGAAATCTAAAAAATCGATTGCCAAGGGAAAAGAGCCGGAAGAAGCGCCAGAAGTTGCAGAGGATAAAAGCGGAGATGATAAAAGCGGGAGGAAATCGAAAAAATCTATTGCCAAAGGCAAGGAATCAGAAGCACCGACAGAAGAAGGGGAGGACAAATCAGCCAGGAAAAAATCGAAAAAATCGATATCCAAGGGTAAAGAACCGGAGGAGGTGCCTGAAGACGCAGACGCAGGAAGCGTCTCCTCCTACAAAAAAAGTAAGAAGCAAAGAAATAAAGGCGAAGCCGACGCGCCCGTAGCGGATAACGTCCAGTTTGAAGAAAAAACCGAGGTATCCCCATCAACATCGAAGAAAGAGATCGATAGTGAGGCGGCGCCCCTGGGGAGGCAACGCAAGAGCAAAACCGACAACCTGAGGTGCCAGGAACGAGAACCCGAAACTGAATGTTGCAGAAAGGCCAGGGAGAACGAGGAGCGGCGCCGGCGTGAGAAGGAAAGGCAACCCAACTACGGTTTCGAGCAGAGACGCTACGACTCACCGGTCTGCTCGGGGTACAAGGAGAGAAGCAGCGCGAGGGCGTCCTATGGCACGTTTCTACCGCCCCAACAGAGGCGGACGGACCCGGCAGCCTACTCCACCACCACAAGGACCCCAGCGGCGTCCGACCGACGAGAGTTTTGGAGAGGAAACCCGTCGTGCGCCGACAAACCAGGGGATGAGGTCATGCGTAGGATTTGCATGTCCCCGTGCAGCCAAAACAGGACCAGTGCGCCCCTCTACAGGCCCGAAGACACTTACCGGCAGAGCGCGTATATAAACCAACGGGAATACGGCACGGAGGTCGCGGGAAGATCAGCTTTGCGGTCAAACCCAAGAACACAGGTGGTACAGCGCTGGGGAAACGATGAGCCGGGATGGAACCAGCAAAACATGTACAGGTCACCTGAACAATCCGCGCGTGGCCAGGCGACTTCTTACAGGCCGCCAGAACTCCATTCACGAAAGCAGCAAGTTACTTACAGAGAACCCGATGAGCAGGTGTATAGGCCGCCTAAACGGCCTGACGCTTATCAGCGCTTCGGTCCATCCACAGCGGGGGCACACGCCTACAGGCCAATGCCCTCGTCGGGTATAACTCCCTTCAACACGGACAGCGGGGTGGGCATCACATCAGTACATTCCTGCCCCGGGCAAAGAGCAGGGAACTGTGATGACGTGTACCGGAACGCACTGCCAGCTAGGATCCTCGTCAACATCGCTAGGGGGAACGACTACCGAGATTCGCACAACTTCTACAACTGGAAAACCCAGAAGCCCGCGACTTCACAAAACGCCGAAAGGGTATTTGACTGGAACCCCCAGGCGGAGGGTACGCACAGGCAGACACGGGGCCAGCTCTCCACGTCTTTCTGCTCGAATCGGCCGAGGGCGTTCGCAAACAACTCCGCATGTCCCGCCTCCCCTCCCCTGTCCACGCTGTCGCTCAGTAGCGAGGCTGAACGGAGCTACTTGTGGCGCTCGCTAACGCAGCTCACCCTGAGTGACACAGGGGAGCTCGACCCGTCCTCATATTCGTTCCTCAGGGCACCGGAGCGAAACGTCAACTCCGGCCTGTTCACCAGTGAAAGCGAATCTTGCGTCCTGACCAAACTGAAGAAGCCGGACTTCAAACCTTCCGACATACGCAGGGATCGGCCCCTCTTGCACACCTTCTCGCAGATCTCACCACCGTTCCCGAAGATTGGCTGGTATTCCCTGACCAGGTCAGAGCCGTCCAGCCGCACGAGTGAGATGTTCAGTCCTATGTACTCGGAGACGGAGCTCTTTCCCTCCTCATTGACGCAGTCTTGTAGCAGGGACTTGAACACATCTTTGCCGCACAGTCGGTGAGCATATCAGGCTAATTGGTTAAAGCTAGTAGAAAATCATAGCTTCCCGTTAAAGGGTTGATTCCACGAACTTATACGACACCATGATGATGCCCCCACTTCAAAGATGTTATAGTTATAGATGTTGGTCAATTATGAAGCCATCATACATAAAATGTAAAACGATTGATTACGGCGTAATCTTTCACGAATAACAGCCCGCGAAAAAAACGGTACCCGGTATATATATCACCCAAAAAGACGCTTAGAACTGGAAACTCGTGGAAGAATCAAAATAAATTCATGTTAAAAAATACTTAATCTTTGCCATCTTAGACAAAAATAACAGGTTAACAGAAATAACAGGCCTAGTTGCGTCATGGAACCGTGAACACGTCGTAAATATTGTTGTCACATGGAGATGAATTGTTTTCCTAATTAAATGTAGCTTTGAAAACATAAAAGCCCAGAAGACTTGGAGTGTTCAATATATTCTCGGTAAAAATGGCTGATTACCAAAGTCATTTGAACAACAAACAGTTAAGGCACTAGACAACGAAAAGGGGGAGCTATTGATAACTAGCTTTTCACGCAGCCTTTTAGAGTATTTTCGGTTTACTTACTCTTACATCCATTTAAGAAGGAATGGTTTGAAATACCAAGTCTTCAACAATAGTTAAAGAAAAGGGAAATAGAAGCATGGAGGACACGAAATTAACATAATAAATCAAGAAGACGAACAGTGGATTGTTTGAGAAACCATTCGATGTTTTCGTTTTGCAAATTTAAAAAGAGAAAAGTAAGTTTTGCCCATTCCGTCAACTGGTTTCAAATGTACCGTGAGTTTAAATTTCATAACAGTTATTATGCTGACAGCAGATAGATGTGCTCACAACATGTCTGCAGATAGATGTGCTCACAACATGTCAGCTGATCAGTCTAAGCGTAAAAAAAACAACAACATGAAAACGATTGGGAAATTCGCACCAAATCCATAGGAGACTAATTGCACCAAAGCAAAGCACGGAACAGGAAGTATTAAAAACAAAAACATAAAAAATGGCGAAAATTAGGTTTCGTCATTAAAAAAAAAGATAAATATTTTGCAAGGATGACAACTGATCGGGCTGAGCATAAATGTTGTGTATACGATTTGGAACTTCGCACCCAGACATTTGTAGTCTTAGTGCACAAAAGCCAAACACGGAACAGGAAGTGTTAAGAACAAAAATGGCGAAGATTAAGTCTCGTCTTAAAAAAATGGAAACTTTTTTCCAGGGGCAATTTTGTGTCTTGTAAGACATTTAGCACTGTCTTCTGACATCTGCGTTTTTTATCAACACTTCTCTACTTAGGATATTTATTTTTATTAAAACGGCTGTCATGGTTGGCCCTTCGTGGAACATAAATTACTTGGAAAAACGTAAAGGGAAATCTGAAAACGACAACAATACACCAAGATGATAACATTGAAGTTGAATAAAAATTATTAAAAGGCACCATTTGGACACATCATCTTGCTGGCAACATGAGATGTACTCACTAACTTTGGCTGTGGCAGTCTCTTGTGAAAGGAATTTGTTCCGATTGATGACATAAGCTGGGTATTTCGACTGGATGCACGAATTATCAAACTATTATATTACATTTTAAAAAAAAATTTGAGTAACAAAGGAATACAACAAATGTCATATAACTGTAGCATTATAAGTACAATAAATGACATTGTAGACTAAAAATGAATCACACATTAATTTATACGTTCATAAAGCCCTCCTCTGAAGGTATTGAAAAATGAGACCATTCTTTTATGATACACGAACATCTGATATAAAATAGACTATAATTAAATAGTTGTACTACTTTTGCATCTTCTAAAAATCAAGTCTCAACGCGATGGGTTGAATTTATGGATAAAATAGAGAGAAAACAACCATGTTTATCTCGTAACGAATATCACGAGGAGCATGAGACGTGATATCGTTCACCCCAATGGATGTCCGCTTTAAAGCTTTAACGATGGCGACACCGTTCAGGTGAACTCTGTTGTGGTCCTATAGACCTACTTATCTTTTAAGTGGGCCGTGAAGTCTAAACCCAAAAGGATTTCTACTGCCATTGTGCTTTCTGCTTGACCAACGACAAAACCCACATTTTTAACGGTATTATTACCTGAGCTGCAAAGATAACTCAAAACTCACGCATAAAAATAACCGCGTACCTCCCTCAAACAATTCCCAGTCAAACTGTCATTTAAAAAAACAAAAAATTACAATGAAACGATGAACGAAAAGGTCGAACTAAATACAGATAGCAGAACGTATTTGATTCAGAAAAAGATCAAGCACGGGTCGTCGTCCACAAAAAAAATTCTGGAAGAAACCATCATCAATCAGATGAAGAAGCGGAGTACCTCCGGCACCGACGATATCCGCAAGGGCTCAGAGTGGGTGATTCAGTACGGGGTCACGAACGCCTCGGTGACAGACATACTGGAGGACGAGTATTCGATAGACCACAAGCGATGGTTGACTGAGACCTACCCCAGGGAGAACTCGAAGATCTTCTCGCACGAGCTCGACTTCAGCGACTCGTCGGAGGAAAACTCGCCCGAGCCGAGCAAACCTCCGACGCCCCCCGAGAAGCCGCCCCCGGTGGTTCCCAAAGAGAAACCACCGCCGGAAAAAAAGAAAGTCGTCGTGATAAAGGAGCCAGAGACAGAAGAGTCGAGCTTGGAAGAGGTGTCGGAGGAAGAGCCACCGCTGCCACCAGAGCCACCGAAGGAGAAGCCGAGCACTAATTGCACAGAATATTGCAAGAAGTACCTGGAGGAGAGGGATCCTGATTGGATGGCCCATGAGATGAACAGGACCTTCCGCCGCAACAAACGACACCCCCACATGTGTGATAGCAGCCACAGCTGCTACAACAACACGTCCAATTCCTACATATTAAACGATCACAAGTTTCACGACTTCTTGTCATCCAACGGGAGGTGTCCACATCCGGAAAATTCGCATCTTTGCTCGTCTTTTTCGTATGTTAAACCCGATCCCCCATGGGATCAACAACGAATGAGTTGGAAATCTCAACAGCCCGATAATTTTGTTGATAAACACCGTAGGCTGAATGTCCGAACGAACGATATTAGCGCCCTTTGCGAAAGGTCCTTGTGTGATCAAAAAGAAGATGTTAATAACAGGTCTCGTCCGTTTCACGAGGCCCTATGTCCCATGGAAAGCGATTTGTTTATAAGACAGAAAAAAACTCTTTACTTTATAAAGTCATCTCCCCATGGTTACAAGGTTATTGAGGAGGGAAAACGCGGGAAAAGGAAAGACTTCTGGAGGACTTCCACGTTCATGCCATTGGATGAGGCCTTTGAAAGCCCGCAGTCTACTTACATGTCACAAGAAGAGCAGGTCAACAGCCAGCAACCGTCATCCAGGTCCCAAGAAGAACCTGTCAGGGGCCAGCCATCTACTTACAGGCCAACCGTTGAAAATGTCAGGGGCCAGCAGTCTCCTCACAGATCACAAGAAGAATCTGTCAGGGGCCAGCAGGCTTCTTTCAGGCAAAAAGAAGAACCTGTCACTGGCCAGCCATCTAATTACAGGTCAAAAGAAGAATCTGCCAGGGGCCAGCAGACTACGTTCAGACAGACAGAAGAACCTGTCACTGGTCAGCCATCTAATTACAGGTCACAAGAAGAATCTTTCAGGTGCCAGCAGGCTACGTTCAGGCAAAAAGAAGAACCTGTCACTAGCCAACCATCTAATTACAGGTCAAAAGAAGAATCTGCCAGGGGCCAGCAGGCTACGTTAAGGCAAAAAGAAGAACCTGTCACTGGCCAGCAATCTAATTACAGGTCAAAAGAAGAATCTTCCAAGGGCCAGCAGGCTACGTTCAGGCAAAAAGAAGAACCTGTCACTGGCCAGCAATCTAATTACAGGTCACAAGAAGAATCTGCCAGGAGCAAGCAGGTTACTTTCAGGCCAAAAGAAAAGTCTTCTAGGGGCCAACAGACAGATTATTGGCCAATAGAAGAACCTGACGAAAACATCCATCCTGCGTGCAGGTCCCACGAACAACTGATCAGGATTCAGTCCCCATCTATCTGTACGTCAGCTGACCATCAAGATTACAGCAAGCTCTACGGACTGTCCCCGAAGTCGTTGGAAGGGAGATCGCTCTTCTGGCGTAGGTCTCCATCCGATCCCGCCTCTGGGCTGCCTTGCAGCGATACTGATCCCTGTAAACTGGATGTGAGTTCATGTTCCAATCGACCGCGTACTTGATGGGAAAACTCCAATGACTTTATACAAGCGTTTTGTCTAGACCAAACAAAAAGTCATAGCTACAGTATTGGGTGAGATTTCTTCATTTAGAAAGACCACCAAAAAAATTGCTACAAATTTAGCTGAGTCTGTTAAAACAGCTAAAAAGTTATTAATCGTGTCTGAAAGAATTAACGAAGATAGGAGTTGAACGAAACGCAAAGCCTGGAATAGGACAACAATTGAGTGTCTGCATTTCTAATTAAAATAAGTTTTAAAAATAATTCAAATAAAATATGAGAATGTGTAATCACGCCCGGAACAATTACAACAAAAGTACAATAAATTTCGACATTTAACCGACTTCTGATTTGATCATGAAACTATTATAAAGAAAACGTTGTCGCTAGACGTTGTTTTCAGACAAGAAGGGAAAGAATAACCAGGTGAAAACTGTTGTTCAAGTCGATGGACTGCGAAGAAGTGAAACATTCATTGCAGCTTTCGGGATAATTTAGCTCCTACATTATTATAAACAAATAAATAGCCATAAAGACTCTAAAATGCAATGGAATTAACCTCGGCAAATGAATACAATGTCTTAATTTCTTCAACGTTTATTTCTTTGGCTGATATGCTATTTGTGTCGATGCATGAATTTAATGTTTTTTTAATATTTTTTTTTAGTGACTTGTCTTCAAATAATGTGTGTTGTGTGTGTGTGTGTGGGGGGGGGGTCATTCTTGTTTTTAACTTTCCACAATTTTCTACTTTAAAACTGGAAGTAATCGTTCGGATGCATATTTGGGGCAACATAAAAAACGTGACTGTACATTTCAGATGCGAAATGGCTACACGAAAGACACTAATTATTATTTCTAATTAAAATTGTTTTATCATTGAAGGCTAAACACGGAGCGTATCTTGACAAGCAGTAGAAAGAATTAAAAAATTAAGAGCGACGGTCACATCATTAGGCCATGGCAAGATGACATCATGGTTTATAAAAAAACTAGGGGCAAGTACCCGGGTTTAACAACAACAGCTACAACAACAAAAACAACAACAGCAACAAAACAATAAAAACAAACAATAAAAACAAAACAACTACAACAACAACAAAGCAACAACAACTACAACAGCAACAACAACAAAGCAACAACAACATGAAGGACATTTTCGTCGCAGGGCAAGGGATGTGGACAACAACAACAACAGCAAAAACAACACAAAAGCAACAACAGCAACAACAAAAACAACAACAACAACAGCAACAACAACAAAGCAACAACAACAAAAAACAACTACAACAACAAAAGCAACAACAACAAAGCAACAACAACAAAAAAATATTTTATGGCGATAATCGCCTTCTTGTTAATCTCGACACCAAAATGTTTATTATTTTGCGTCATTATTTTACGTCTTAATTTTCAATAATTTTTATTTTATATAGCTCATATAAGGAAAAATTACATTTTGGGCCCCCGGCCCCCAGTATCTTATATATATGGAACGAAACCTGTTTAATAACCTTTCCGGTATAATTTTGTGTACGTGTACCAAATTTCACGTTATTTGGTTGTCTGGATCTTGAGTTATTAGGGAACAGACAGACAACCAGACAGACAACAAATGCGGCTTATATATATACTAGGGGCAAGTACCCGGCTTCGCCCAGGTTTAACAACAGCAGCAACAACAACAAAAACAACAACAGCAACAAAACAACAAAAACAAACAACAAAAACAAACAACAACTACTACAACAACAGCAACAACAACAAAGCAACAAAAACAAAACAACAACTACAACAACAACAGCAACAACAACAGCAACAACGACAAAACCAACAACAGCAACAGCAACAAAACAACAACAAAAAAACAACAAAATCAACAACAAAACAACAATAAAACAACTACAACAACAACAGCAACAACAACAACAACAACAGCAACAACAACAGCAACAACAACAAAAACAACAGCAACAACTACAAAAACAAAACATCAACAAAAAAATCAACAACAAAACAACAACAAAACAACAACTACAACAACAACAATTACAAAGCAACAACAACAAAACAACAACTACAACAACAAAACAACAAAAGCAACAACAACAAAGCAACAACAACAAAAAAATTATTTTATGGCGATAATCGCCTTCTTGTTAATCTCGACACCAAAATGTTTATTAATTTGCGTCATTATTTTACGTCTTAATTTTCAATAATTTTTATTTTATATAGCTCATATAGGGAAAAACTACATTTTGGGCCCCCGGGCCCCAGTATCTTATATGTAAGGAACGAAACCTGTTTAATAACCTTTCCGGTATAATTTTGTGTACGTGTACCAAATTTCACGTTATTTGGTTGTCTGGATCTCGAGTTATGAGGGAACAGACAGACGACGGACAGACAACAAATGCGTCTTATATATATAGAGATATAGAAAGATATACTCCAGCAAATAACAATTTAATTAAGAAAATGTTTCTAGTAATAAAATAATTTTTTTACCCGCCACCACTGACCTGTATTCCGGATTATATGTAACAAAATAATTCTGCGCACAAGCTGAACAAAAGTATTATAGATTTATTCGACAGCAAGATCTCTTAAACATGTAAAAAAGAAAGAAAGATAAGCAACAAATAAAAAAACGTTTTTTTAAAAAATACGAACGGTAAGGAGTAAAATATTTCCTTTCATTAACAGTCAAAAGAAAGATTTCTTTAAAGGCATACTAGTGTAATTTAAGGCAATTGTGATAACTTTTTTTTTAACAATGCGAATGTAACACACATGCGTCCACTACTGTATCCGAGTTTAGTTTGTTTGTTTGTTTGTTTAAATCAATTCATTTCCGTTGCTCCTCAAATGTTTTTTTTTAACTTGATATCACTGTAACAATTTTTAAAGACTTATTAGTATGAGTTGAAATCGTTAAATTTATACTACGTATACACCAAGCTTTTAAAAATACAAGTATAATGGTGACAAGACGCGAATTTACCATCTCTTAAAGTCACTTGCCACAATGTGCTTCAAGTTAAGTACTTTATCTTTATAACAATCTAAATTAGTAACACCAAAATCCTTTTTTTTGCAGGCTTTTACTTTTTCAAGCCCCCAATCGACTTTTGACTCTGCAGAAATAATTGCAGCACAATATTTTACTTTTACGCATTAAATTGCGCTTCATTAAAATAATTAAATTCAAGAATCTCATTACTGATGATATCCGGAATGTTGCTCTCAAATTTGTTTTCCTTTCAAATCGTTGGGCCCGTTTGATAGAACCACCAACAGTCGTGTTATTGATTATTATTTTTTCATTCGTCTCCACAAAAATTACTTACAGTTAAAGACTTGTGGAAATTTGGTCATGGTGAATTTGCACACCACGATGGGAGAATCCATTAGAATTTATAGACATGAGATCTAATGATGAAACCGGAAGTCTCAATACAAATGGCGTCCTCTACTGCAAAAAGTCTAACTATGTGAATGTAATCGGGAGTCGGATCAGTAATGTGCACTCTCTAGCAACTCCTTGAATTGCTTGAGTGAAACTTTTTTCTTCCTTCTCTCCCTGAACATATCCATTTTACAATCCAACTTCAATCCACGTCTGAAATGATTGCGACACTGTTATTTCCACTATCGGAGATCATTGCCACTTTGATGCTAGAGGAAAGCCGATCCGATGCAAAGCACACAAAAGTATTTTGCTTGTCGTTGTAGATAAAGATTGATTTTGTACCCTCCACTCAGACAACAACAAATCTGACATGCGAAGTTCAATTGTTTACCTGAGTTTAAACACATCACTCTGTGTCCATGAAAGAAAAAGATTTATATATTGATTGTTTACATACTAATTGAACTTTTAGTCGGAGGATTCGAAACCTTAGGAACAATTTTATTTCTTTTTTTTTGTTACTCCCAAATGACATTTTTTAATTCACGAACTCTTTAAGTATCAAGATGAGCTGCTTAAGTTATCCAATTTTTCAAATATATTTTCACTGTAGCCTGTGCTCATGAAAGTCAACAATGCCGATCAAATGATTCAATACAAATCACTTGCTAAAACAACTGCCAGCCAGTACTAAAAAAACGTACATCCTCCCAGAATAATTAATTTCCCCGAACTCCTCGGTGAAATCAAAGGCAGAAACTTAATATCATTACATTCCTCTTTATACCAAGGGACGGTCAGTATGATTTGGAGATCTTGTTATGAAGGGAACATGACTAAATGAACGATATTGCGGTGTATCGTCTAAAGGCTTTAACGACAAAGTTGACCTCGATCCCATAGTAAATTTTAATGAGAGAGCTGTCCTTAAAAATTAAATCAATGTATCAGATCAAACCTGAAAGTGAAAGCATAGTTCACAAATTCCGATCCGAACATTTGCTGAAATTTCAAAGCACGGATTGTATATGTTGCCAATCAGTTAGATTTTTTGTTAAAACACACGCTCCTTCATAATACCCCATGCGACCAATGTATGAATTTATTATTAACACTTGTTATTTACAAAACGCTGGTAGATAACCTTTCACAAAATGGAAAACTTTAATCAGAATAATGTATATTTCCTACATTTAAGAACCTCTTCAATGGCACGGTATTTAAGCCTTCAAGAACAATCCTGCCGTCTGGAAGCGAGGTGATTTTTATAGCCAAGATTGTACAGTAACAACTGCTATCAGTCGAAGGTGCATCAGTGTAGCCGAATCATGTATGTTCCGGAATTTACCGAGAGTTAATGGGGCGGGCGATAAAAGTAGTACTGTAGAGTATCTACTACACAGTATTTGGACGGCAGTATAGTGCACCATCGATTCGTGAAAGACGCAGCGCTCGTTTTCAGAGTACAGCGGCAGCGTGTTTGGAACTTTTTGCTTAATGTGGAAAATCGTCTGATTGTGGAATTCAAAAGGTTAACATATCCACTAAACCAAATAAGAACCAATTTTTGAAACTGTCTTTTTTTTAAGACATAAATAAGTAAAATAAAATCTCTTCTCTGGTGCAGTTTGAATCTAAATTGACAAAATCTTCTCGGAGACGCCAGAGACAATCAAACGATGGAGGAAGACAGGTTCGACTCCCCCCCTCACAGCTCGAGCTCCGGGAACCTGGAAGAAACGCCGAGAGTTAAGCACGGCCCCAAGGCTGCAGTACGAGTCCCTGAAACAGCCGTGCCAGTGCCAGGTCGAAGATTTTCGAACTTTTCAGAGCCCGCGGCGACGCCGATGGGGGAGGACAAGTCCAAAAGAAAAGGCTCCACCTGGCTGGTTCAATACGGTGTCAGCAATATACCCGAAGAGAAGATCCTGGCTGATGCCTTCGCGATTGATCACAAAAAATGGCTGACTGAGACGTACCCAAAGGACAGCTCGAAGATCTACTCGTATGAACTCGACATAGATTCGATCGAATCAAAGTCGCGCTCCGTATCCCGTGCTACAATCAAAGGCATTGAATCCGGTACGGAATCCGCTACGGAATCCGCTACCGGTTCGGAATCCGCTACCGGGATCGAGTCCAACCACGCAATAGAGTCCACTACCGGATCGGAGTCCGTCACCGGTACGGATCGCGTCGCGGGTACGGACCTTGTCGCCGGTACGGATTACGCCACTGCAATCTCGCTTGAGCCGGAAATGATGGAGAGTTACGAATACGTGAAGCCGAGAGTCCCTGAAAGTGAACCACCAAGCGCCGGAGGGAACTCTTTTATCTGGTGCATTTTGCAAAACACGCTGAGCTTTCTGGTCCTAAAGTTTAACGACCTAAGATGCGGCGAGAAAGACGAGAAAAGAGACGACGGGACTACACCACTTTTTTCAGGTACTGTCAGTCACCACGCAAGTGCGCTGGTAGCCAAAGGCAGTGACGGAACGCGTCGGACGGAAGGTAACAGTGCTGACGGTAGCCTGACTGATTATTTTTCATCAATATCGAGGAGAAACTCTCCACCGCTCCTCCACGTTCAAAAGAAAACTGTCTCCAGTGTCAGCTTGAAAGGACTTTCCGGCTCCAAGAGCATCGTCAAGTCAGACGTCAACCAACGACAATCTGCCCGGCGTCGTACCGGTACCGGCAGACGTGCCCAGGACATCCGGGAGTACGAGAAGTTAAAACGAAAATTTTACAGGCGCGGGAAATCCTACTCTCAGATCTACAAACATTTTCAACAGACCCAGAAAGGTAGTCTGGGGAAAAAAACAACACAAAAAATTGAGGCGACGGGTGCGAGAAATGTGCGCACGACTGCTAACCGTGGTGGGTCATTTGTGTCGCGCCTCGCGGCTTTTTTCTACCCAGCGGGTCAGAAAGACTTGAGCTTTTTCTCGAAAGTCCGATCAGGTTTTTATTGCGTCGGACTTTTGGTCGGCATGTCATTTATTGGCATGCATTTTGTAACCTGCTTGGAGGGCGCTTTCAAGCATTACTTCAGCCATTGCGATCGTGAGGTCACGTGACGGGCCATGCATGCAGTTGAAGAAAATCACTTTTGGTCATGAGTTCACATCAAAGAAAACTCGTTTCACAGTAAAAGTTTTGAGTTAGTGGGCACTGACGAAAGTGCGTGAAATCTCCAGCGTGTGCGTCAAAATTTGAGGCTCTTCTTTAAATGTTAGCATTAATGTGGACATTAACAGCCGCAGGAAGAGATAAGAATGAATACGTCATATAAATATAAGAAAACTATAGCTTTTAAAAAAAGAGGAGTTTCAAGCTACAAAATGTACCCAGCATAATTTTCTATCAGTTGTTTCAGATAATGCACGCACTGTGGGTTAAAGAAACTATGAGAACTTGCAAGCTTTCTAATTGTCCAAGAAGTAATTTCAAGGCTAATGATCCCCATATGCAGTTTGAGAGGCCCTGACTAGAGTTCCAAAAATTATGCTCAGCAGCTTGACTTCTCTGTTAATAAATATAATAATGTGTCTCTTTAATATATTTTTTTTTGCCTCCAGCGTTACCTTTGATGTTTTTGTGAATTGTGTCGGAGACTGTTTCGTTGTTGTTCCTTAAACGGTTGCAAATTTAGAACATTCAGAATTTTAAAAAAAATCTGTTCAACCTCAACATATAATAATAAATAAACTACACATATACAATATACAAGTTTTAAAATGGCTAGCGTTAAAGTGTTTAAGTTAATCCATTAAAATTAAATATTATTTTCTTCATTGTTAAGTTTCTATTTAAAAAATAATAATTTTTGTTTAGGTTGTTGTTTGGCATATCACGTATTTATAAACAATTACTGGTTTATTTTTATTCCCGGGGCACTAGTAAAAGAGCTGTTTATAGCATAGGCATGAGCAAACTAGGAATTGCCAGAGGCTTTCTATTAAAAGAAATTTACCAAAGTATTGTTTGAAAATATTTTAAGGGCCCGCTGAATCTGAAACGGGGTGCCACAAAAACAGCACCTGGGACAGAGTGAAACTTAATATAATTGTGAACACACAGTACAGGGCGCCATCAGTCAGGACAGGGAACATTCAGAACAGGGCGCAACCCACAACAGAAAGTATTCAGAACAGGGCGCCACCCACAAAGGGGAACTCTCAGAATGGGGCGTCCCCAGAGCATAAAGCTACGAATCATAATGCCACGAGATTTATTGCTTCACAGGGTAAATAAGTCCCAACACTCATGTATCAATATCTCTGTTTTCAAAAGTGTTGGCCAACATTCGGCTGAAATAATTTATGTTCATTGAGATATTTGTAACTGCAACCAATGTTCAGTTTAAGGTCAGTTGGTTTGTGTGTATAGTAAAAAAAAATTACTAGTGTGCAAAGTTGTACACTATTGTACATCATCCATTTTTATGCAATATTTGAACAAATTTATTGATCGGTATTATTCTAAACTGCAGCGCTGCATAGGTCAGATATCTGCGCGACCAAGCAGTTTAAAGAGAACATTCGTTTCAACCCGGTGTAACAGTCAAAATCAAACTCCTCAAACATCTTTCCTACTTGAGAACAGAGTTTGAAATCTCAGACAAAGCTAAAACAGCAACAGAATGTCTAAATAGTCATTCATCCATTTATTACCACATATCCTCATGTTGTCAAAGGGGCATATTCTGGCGTGGGGAAGTATTTTCTGGTCTAGGCCAGTTTAAGGTAACACCCAGGTCCCGGGATATATTCTGGCATAGGACAGAATAGCCCTGGGTATATTCTGGTCAGGGGTTTAATATGGCCTGTTGCAGTTGCACCGGCATCTGTAAGGCGGAGAGTGTAGACGACCCCCGACTGTCAAGGCTTTAGGCACACAGTTCTAAGTTTGAGTTGTTTTTTATTTTCAGGCTAAGCTTCTGCTATTGTCAATATAAGAATATGCCCGGTGTCGTTTCACAAACCTATCCCTTTGTCTCACGAGATATCTAAAAACTTGAATGTTAAAACATTTACTTGGAAAGAAAAGCTTTTCAAATGTGAATCAACAGCAAGAAAACTCTTATATCACGGAGCAGTGCATGCTTTCTCTTTAGCTCTAATGTCGATTAAGGCAAGGGTGATGGCGTAAAAAATGTTAACTTTGATGACGTAGGTGACACGGATGTTAACTTCAAGACCTGTAGAGCAAAAACGTATAGGTAAAGTAAAAAATTTGCCAATACAAATTGTATTTTGTTCAAATTTTCTTAAACGCCGTTTTAGTAAGTTTTTTTTAAAAATAAAAATCTTTCGTTGCTGTATATATTAAGATTTATTAAATTAATTTTTTTTCACATTTTGGGGGGGGTAGGTTTGGGGGAAGGGGCTGGGTTTGATTGGCACAATTAGTGTCAAAGCTGGTAACACCAATTCTAATGACCTACAAATGCCTCCGATGCTAAGTTTACTGTATCGATGAACCGTATCAAGGAACTCTTTCCAGCTAGAGTCACTTTTGTTTAACACCTAAACCGGAAGTTAACGAACATCCGTCACAAACATAATTTCTGCTTGGAATTTCTTCAAATTCAAATCAAACAATTACTTTTTTATTTATAATCACAACTAGAAATGGATTTAATAATATTTTAAAACAAAGGCATACGCTGAAAGATATTTTTTACCACAACACTGCGTAGTGGAATGGAAAGCCTACTGCAGGAATCTATTTTTTTTAAAATATCATAGTACATAGTTCTCTGTTTTGGACGCGCCCAATGAACATGTCAACAAATAATCAGGAAAGTATATATAGTAATATCGAGGCAAGCGAACAGAATGAAGACCCCAGAAGAGTTAGTTACATCGAAAGACAGAGCAAACCAAGTGTAATTTGCGAGCCTAGAAACTCGAGCACCAGTAAAGATCATGTAAGTAGCCGTGAAGAGACAAGGAGAGTAGCATACAGTTCCGAACCTATGCACAGAAGGAGTAGTGAATCTAGGAATGAGAGTAGCAGTGAAGAACTTCGAAAACGAAGCAGCAGTTACGAGCCGAGGTACGGGAGTAGCAGTGAAGAAGTTAGGAAAAGAAGTAGCAGTTACGAGCCTAGGAATGGAAGTGACAGTAAAGAGCCTAGTAGATTGAGTGAAGTTTTCGAGTCTGAGAAAGGAAGTGACTATCACGAGCTTAGAGAAGGGACCAGCAATCGTGAGCCAAGGGAACGAAGTGACAGTCCCGAGCCTATGAATGGAAGTAGAAGAGATAAGCCTCGGGGACGAAGTAGCAGTAACGAAACGAGGAAAGAAAGAAGCAGCCCCGTGTCCACGATAGCGAGTTACAGCTTCGATAAATTGAAGGGACTGTTCAACATTTACTCGTTATTCAGAAAAGCGAGCAGTGATTATGACAGAGGGGAAGGGCTAAGCCGTGGCGACGCCACTGTCAGAAAAGGAAGCAGCCACAAGTTTACGAAAAGAAGTAGCAGTGGCAATAACAGGACGTATGTATACCGTGGACATTCACCACACCACGAAGATGGAGAGGGTCCTACCAGTTTTTCCGAGCAATCAGGCGACTTTGATCTCACACACAAAAACACTTACGAAGATTCGGCCTGGAGTGAGGGCGGGAACACGCGTCGTCTTAGAACACGCACCTCAGAGGAGCTGCGCGAACAAACTGTGGACTTTTACGCGCGCTTGAAATCTTACATTCATGTTTACAAAAGTTTCCAGGAATTTCAGAACAAGCGACGGAAAAACTCGAAACGGAAAACGGAAAAGGCACACAGAAGAAACAGCGAAATTTGTGAAAATCAAGACTGCTCTTTTTTTTTCGACTGTTGTCAATGTTGTGGCGCCCAATCATACACAGAGACACAAGTTACGCGACCCAGTTTTTTTTGTTGATTTGTTACGCCGGGGTTTTAATGTTCCTTTCCATCTTTGCGACCACTGTGACATCTTGTTTACACGACGTACTCTCTAAATACCCAGCTCCGTCTTAGCCAGACGACAAGGGACGTCCTGCCGAAGCCACGTGACAAAGTTGCCGTTAGTGACTAGAATCGCTGGTTGTGAGGCTCTGGCGTGAAGTTCAAAACACTTCATTAAAGGTTTAATATTCAGAAAATCCTACTGAAACTCAAAACTCGTAATAAAAAAATCAGATTTACACAACGGTCACTAAACGTCTTCGATTTTTATTCACTAAATCATTTTCTGTCTAAACATGATCATGTTTCAACTTTTGAGTGCTTTCATATGAGTTTTTCTAGAACTACTGAATTTTAGTTTATTTTCAGGATTTTACATGCCATCATACATGTTCAACATTTAAATTTATTGCACATCAGGTCTTCGTGGCTGAGGATCGAGGCATGCCCCTATTTAGCTGGGCGCTGCTGCGATCTAGGGGGTGGTGATGGCCATAGAGATTTTTGGGGGCGATGAATAACTGTAATAGGGCGGTGAAAGCATAAGAATAGAAGAGAATATTTAGAAACATTGATGTATTCCGCGCATAACACTCAATTTTTCTTTGAACAACGTACTGGGCATCGGCTCGGTTCCCCATACTCCCTAACTTGCATTGAGGTATGTGCAATCGCTCACTGCAACTGTTCATGTGGTGCCAAATAAGTTTGGGAACCACCTGGCGCCCTTCCATACTTGCTGCTGCCGTGGTTGGTGGGCGAGTGCGCTCACATATTGGGGAAGTGATTGGTACAAGTGGGGGGGTGGGGGTGGGAACACATATTTTAAAGTATAATCAATTGCTATAAATTATTTTTTTTAATCAAAAGTTTTCAGGCGATGGCTCTGCTTTGGTATTAAAAACAAAAAAGTGAAACAATAATATCATTGTTTAAAAACGGCAAACTGCGGAGCTCAAGGCTAACCAGAGAGGATGCCGGTCGTTACGGTAGCCCAAGTAAACTATAGACAAAACCCGAGAGGCTAACAGGCAAACGAAGACTTGGATGAATGGAGGAGGTGAAAAAAAGGACTTACAACAGCTGGGGGTGCGAGGGGGGGGGTTCAAGCACAGAGGCGGAAAGCTGTAGGTCAGTCGGTTGGGATGAAGGTAAATGACCAGACCAGGGTTTTAATGGGCGGCAGCGCCACGAAATAAAAAATAAATTGCATGCCGGGAAGAGTGTGAGAAGCGGGAGGACACAATTTATTTTTTATTATAAATGTATACATCTATAACATTTTCTCCCCCATACCACATTTTGTTAAATATCGCCACCTATATACCTCCACACAAAAATTCCATTCAGATTCATATCATACATATCTTCAACTCTCCACTTGAAGAAATTTTTCTTCACTATTGTGAATGAGAAATTCATTTATTTTACAAAACAAAAACTATGTATTTCTCCTCTACTTCAGTTTAAATCCCTTTCACCATACTGTTAAAAAAATTCTCAATCCTCGTTTTTTATGTAAAAAAAATGTTTTATGAATATTTAAGGACATGTGTTTCCGTTTTTCACCCTCAACCCCTTTTGTGGCTGTGTCACTTTAAAAAAAATGTCCATCACCCTAAGAAAGGCTCCGGTGTCGATCTGTCGTTGGTGGCACCTTTTATTGTTATAGAAAGAGGCAGAAATTTTCAGTAAACTGCTGAAATTTGTCTTCACAATTAAAGGGAGAGGACTTAGGGTTATTCCACGGCTTATGCCCAAGTGACCTCCACGAGCACATAATTTTATGGGAAGAGATACATGTACGCTGAAGATAATAATTAACCTTAAATACACCGTTTAAAAACTATTCTTATATTAAAAATGCAAGAATTTTCTACTTTTTAGTCTACGCATTTTACAGTAAGTACAAAGCCAGCTTACCTTTTGACTATAAATCCCTTATATATGAGACATAACTAAAAGTAATTAGTATGTTCAAACGCGGCATTTACAGACTAAAACAGAATTATCTCCCCTGGTTTTTATCTCCCCTGGGCGCAGGGACGGTAGGGGGTGTGAACAGTGACGGTCGGCGTCAACGCGTGAACTGGGCACGTGAAAAAATTATAAACAAATAGTTGGACGGTTGGACGGACGGTTCCGATTTAACTTACAAAGCAAGCTAATATAAGACTAGTAAAATACATTCACTCCGCAAATGTGGATTTCAGTAACTGTTGTAAAGCGGCCTGCAGGTTGCGAAATCTAATACAATACTCGGACACTGGGGATTGGGGGTGGGGGGAATACCTTTTCTTGTTCCATTCGATAAAACAAACATTCAAATAAGCCAGGAAAACCAATACCGTTTCAACATTCAAAACTCCAATAAAAATGCAGGGATGGACATGAGCCGTGGATGGAGGAAATTTTATTACAGACGTAGTTTCTGTAATGTATATATTATAAGATGACGGTGTGATTTTCTAAAGCGTTCAGTGTGTTCAATGGAGATAGATTCATGAAAATCATGGGGTCACCTATTGGATGGAATCTCTATAAGGTAACGGATCCATAAAAACCGATTTGGGGGTGGGGGTCTAAGGAAATTCCTCATTTGCCTTACGATTGACCGAACCACAATCGCAATGAAATTGAGTGCTAAATGTCAGATTTAGAAAATGTGTGTAGTCCAACCGAACAAGTGATCGAGAACGAAGCAGCAGCATTCGCATATTTAGTTAAAAGGAAAAAAATGTGGAGCAGGCAAAACTTAACTTATATAAGAATGAGTCATGAAAATGAAGAGTATTAATTTTTAACACGAATCGCATTTTGTTCTTTCCTTTCTTGATAAAATAATATTTTGAATACATAGTAACTCTTCTGGGTCAGAGAACAACGCAGTTCATTAAACGGAAGTGAACAAAAATGGCGCCTCTCAGATTATAAATGTTGTGTAATATTCTTGCTTCGAATTTTATTTAAAACTCATCAAGCAGCTCATTTTTTTTCAATTCTTATAAATATAAAAATCTAAAACTCGCGTATGGATTTCAGTAATGAAGGTAAATAAGCCATCGTATGGTAATCAGTTGAAAACAGTACAAGCTGCAACAGACCCAAGCCAAACACAAATCACCGAATCCAATGAACTTTCCAGCACGAAATCCCAACATCTTTAAATGGGAGCCTTGTGGTTTTTACGATGAGCGATTGGGACGACAGCGATGAAGATATTAACGACTTTTCGGGCAAGGCGAGGAAGGGCAGTGCCTATGACGAGGAGGGGAGCACTTACATCATTGACGATGCTGTAATAGAGAGTATCAACGACTACGTGAAGAGGATCACGGGCGGCGAGGATAGGAGTGACGACAGTACAGGGGTGGCCAGGAAAGAGAGCGGCGTCGGCGGGACTAGGAGGGAGAGCAGAGCTGGCGAGGCTAGAAGGGTAAACAGTAGCAGTTACGACCGTGTGTTAGGGAGCAATGATGACGTTGTCAGAAAAGCGAGTTCCAGCGGCGGGGCTAGGAGAGCAAGTAACAGTGCGGAGACGAGGAAAGGGGGTGATATTGTTGCTACTAGAAAAACAAGCAACAGTGGCGAGACTAAGAAATCAGTTAGCAAAGGGGAGACAAGGAAAGCAAGCAAAAGTGTAGAGACTAGAAAAACAAGTAACCGTGAGGTACCTAACAAAGCAAGTAAGACTGGAGAGACTAAAAAATTAACGAACAATGGGGATACGAGGGGAAAAAGCAAATATGTGGAGACTAGGAAAACAAGTAACTCAAAAGAGACTAGGGTAGAGAGTAATGGTGGTGAAAGTAAGCAAAGTAACAGCGGGGAAAGTAATCAAGGAAGTAACAGTGGTGGAAGTAAAGAAGCAAGTAACAGTGGTGGAAGTAAAGAAACAAGTAACAGTGGAGGAAGTAAGCAAGCAAGTAACAGTGGGGGAAGTAAGCAAGCAAGTAACAGTAGTGGAAGTAAAGAAGCAAGTAACAGTGGGGGAAGTAAGGAAGCAAGAAACAGTGAGGAAAGAAGGAAAATGATCAACGCCGGTGAGTCTAGGAAAGCAAGTTACTCCAGACAGCCTCTTGAAAACAAAGACAGGGGAACGACTGCGAGTTTAGCTGGAGTAGCACGCGATCAAATCGATGTTAATTTTAGCGATATTGATGATCAGGACGATACGTTACCGAAGAGCGAGGATGACAGTCCACGTAGCCAGGCAAGCACGCCTTACGCAGACGCAGAGCTTGAAAGCAAACCTAAACAGAAAGAATCACCAACTGGGAAAAGGACCCGAAGCTCCGACCCTGATATCGGAAAGACGATAACCAAAAGTGATAGATCTGTGGTCGGGTCGGATTCCACTACCGTGAGAAAACCCAAGAAATCGAATGCGTCGACAGGGAAACGATCGGCATCGTCGCAAGGGAAACCCGCGAAGAGCTCTCTGTTGACAAAGAAACTGAAAAGGTCAGAGTCCTTGTTCGACAAACAACTGATTGCGCAGCAGATGCTTCAGTCGAAAAAGGACATAGACACACAAGATCCGACCGCATCGGTTAGCGAGACCTCACCGTCCACGAGCGCTGTGGGCGAGAGGGAAACCCCCCGGCGCCGGAAAATCTCCTCGGACAAGAAGACCCACGAGAGGGACCAGAATACGCCGGACGACAGTCGGACTGAATATCACACACTGGTATCGAAAGCGTACGACAGTCGGGGCAAGACCGACCACCCGAGGCGCGGCAAAGATTTTAGAGGGAGTTCGAGAAGTAAATCCACACCGTTTCCGGAAACCAGTCGTGCAAGAGACGGAGGGCACAAGCAGAAATTTCGCCAGGGCGTCAAGGGCGACAGAGGGCCCGAAAGCCTGAGGCGGAAATTTTACGAGACCACGAGACTTTACCCGCAGATGTACAAACGTTTCCTACAAGCGCAGACTAACAAACAGATGAGGAGGACGAAGCGGAGGCACGCGGAAGAGAAAAAGAGGGCGCGGAAGCTGAAGGATTCGATTCGGAGCGAGTCGATTTTCAAACGGTGCTCAAAATTTTTGATCCCCATGAAAGAGAAATATTCGAGCTATCTGTCGAAGATAGTTTCCGTATTTTACTACCTCGCTCTCCTGGCCGGCATCTCGCTGGTTTCTTCAAGCGTGACGATGTGTTTGAAATTGGCCTTCATGCATTACCTAAATTACTACAAGCTTGACGTCACGTGACCTTCTGAAGAGTGCCGCCGTGAAGCAATTGCGTTATCAAGTCGCCGGTGTCAAACCAGGAACAATAAAAACAAACTGTGGAACTAAGTGTGTAGCCATATTAGGATCTCTGAAAGGTGAAAACAATAAAATGACAGTGCTGGGTGATCACACGACTTAAGAGTCCTAGAGTTGCTTTTTTTTTCTTTTGGGTGTGGACATAGATATATGATAAAATAAAATAATTTAAAAAAAAACGTTAAGGGACCTCATAATATTACTTCTTTTAAAACGCCATTTTGGTAGTCTACATCGAAATATAGATGTTGCATCGGTCGGAGACGTTGATTAAGATGTATGAGTGTCATTCTTGCCATTGTCATTAAAATATTATAATTTATATTTTACAAAAATAATAATTTACATTTATGTTTGTTGAGTTGTTTGACATGATTTATATTAATATTATTAGTTGTTATTTTTTTTGTGTGTGTGCAAATTTGTTGATCAAAGCCTTTTTCAAATTTAATTTTTGAAAAATAATATTAAATCAACATTTAATTGAGCTATAATTAACTTTGAGAGACTCGCTACTTTTCAGTAATTATGACATTTCTTAACATGAGCATTTAAAACATTCATTTTTAATCAAGGTTCCCTCTCTAAGTTCTTAGCAAATCAACCCCCCCCCCTTTTTTTTAACGATCCCTTTAAAAACAATTATAGACCTTTGGAGCAACTTTTGTCCGAATCCACCATCCCACAAATTATATAAGCAAATAAGCAAGTAATAAATCTTCACAACACTGAATGAATGTCAATTTTGAGGCGACGAGACGAGATTAAACGCTGTGCTATTCTCTGAAACTGTGCTGCTCAAACTTTTTCGAACGACGGACCGGCAGGAATTTTTCCCATTGCACCATGGACCGGTGCACTATTTTTCCGTACTGACGTGATTTTCCCGGTACATACGCGATAGCAAAATGAGCTCCTACGTGGCCTAAAGTCCTACAAGATTAAGCATGAATTCGGCTTGTTTTATGCTACATGTCATCGAACAACTTTGAAAAAGAATAAACAATAAACTTAAGCCTTGATTGCGTAATGCTCATTTACGATAGTCTTCATTTTGTATAAAAATTTTTTTAAATTGATAGTACTTTAATAAATTTATATCCCGACTTAAGTCTAAGTTTTATTAAAGAGAACATAAAATTTAATATAAAAAGTCAAGCATATTTATTTTTTATAAAATAATATATTAAATATAGTAAGTACATGTGTAAGTTAATGATCAAAGTTTAACTTAAACTAATGGCTCAGGTGAGCCTGCTTATTTGTTGCAAGTTTATCAAGTAGTGGCTCAATTGAGGACAACGCTACATGCAGTTAAGAACAAACATCCAAACTGTTACTGTACTTTGTCTTAATGAGGCTCATTTTTTGAGAAAACAGTCTCTCATAGGTAAGATGAAGGAAATGGAAGAAGAGCCTTGATAGCAATTTCGGCAAGTTCAGGATATTCTGCACTCACGCGAATCCCAAAGGATGCAAAAGAGTTCAGAATTCCGAAATTCATTTTAAAACCTTCATCAGCAGCTAACTCCAGCAACTTATCTTCCAAAGTTACAGACACTCGAAACAAAAAAAATGGATTGCGTATCCAAACATTACCTTCTCGTGGGTCATATTCTATAGTCTATAGTAAAGTAGAACTCAAGACGGTCAATTAATTTTGTCAAGGGCTCAATGATGACTTTTTGTAAAGATGGAACATCAAACTCTTCAGCTGCACTATCAATAGTTGTTGCGTTTCTGTCCATATGTTTTGACTGAAGTTTCAATATTGATGAAATGATTTTGATGTGTATGGGATTGGGGTATTAAAATATTTATACAAATGCGTTGTGAACGAGAGGGCCCGAAGCACTAAGTGAGTAACGTGAATGCATATATTTGTAAGTAATTTTTTTTTATAGTTAAGAAATTCTAAAGTATTCCTGCCGAAATTCTTTGGCTAAGAATTTCTGATCGTTTTGCGGGTTATAAATTTTTTTAGGACGTTGCGTATAATCCAGATGATGATTTTTTCTTTATTGGGTTTTTTGCTTTTAATTGGGTATAAAAAACACACAAAAAAAAACAAAATAATTTGCCAAATGATGATTATAAGTCATCCTTTACAGGGCCGGATTTAGACTTGATGGGGCCTTAAACTATTTGAGATATTTGACCATTTTGAAGTCCAGATATTCTATGTCAGTGCCATATATGAAAAAAAATAATTCCGAAGAAGGCGGGGGCCCAAAGCTATAGCTTGTTTATCAAATAGGTAAATCCAGCACTGATCCTTAAATATTAGTGCCACGTACTGTCAGGTATACCATTATATATATTTTAAAAAAATATTAACTTCAATGTTTAAGTACCTTAAGATGGATTACAAGATAAGGGAAAACATACAAACCGGAAATTAACTCCGGTGTTTCATTCTCAATTAGTTTAAAGAAAAAACAAATCAATGACCTTTTTAAAAAAAAGATATTTCGATATTTTAATTTAATACGTAACTATTTTTCTAAAATAAATATTTATAAACCTGCATTAAAACAAAAGATGATTTTTAAGCCACTTTCTTTTGACTTCTTAAAAACATATTTCAACAATTGTTTTTTAAAATATGCATACATTATCATTCAATCATTCTAAGTCAAACACAAATTTTTGGCTTATCAAGGGTAGCCATTTAACGAGATGTTTTTAAAAAAAATTAGATTTAAACAAAATTATAAATGTTAATATATATTTTTAAATGTTGACTTTCCTCTCCATTCTCAATAATAACGTTTACGCTCTATGCTCACTCGCTTGGATTAAACTAAATAAATAAACAAGTGTATTGTATCAACATTTCAAAGATCATTAAAAAAATTTTTTTAAAGAGGTCCGGACTTTGTCAAATTACACTTTTTTTGGGGAGTGTAATTTCTTGATTTAGAAAAAGTAAACGTTAAGTCAGTGGCGTCACTAGGGGGGGGCGCGGGCCGCCCCGGGTGACACCCATCAGGGGGTGACACCCGAGCCTAAAATTTTACTGTGTATGATTTTATGTCAGAAAACAAAAGATGAAACATTTTTTAATCTAGAAAGAAATTAAGAAATACAATGAAATACATGAAACGTGAAAATTCTTATTAAAAAATATCAGTTAACTTGCAATAATAAAACAGTCCCAACACACGAACAACATTAAAACAAATTAGGAAAAAAAGAAAAGAAATAGTCGCAGCAGAGAGATATTTAAAAGACGGCTGGAATGAAAGAGGCATTGTCTTCTGTTTTAAAAGATATAAAGCCATGAACGATTCCCACTTCACGAATCCCTCCACCACAGTGGGGTGGGGGGGAATACGATTTTTATCACCACCCCCCCCCCTCAAAGAAAAAAAAATCAAATGATGGGTTTTCTTTGTTGATGTTTTTCTTGAGGAAAATTATGATTTCAATGTCTTTGAGTTAATATTATATATATATATATATATATATATAATATATATATATATATATATATATATATATATATATATATATATATATATATATATATATATATATATATTTATTTATTTATTTATTAAAGGCGTGAAAGCATAGATATGCATGTTTATATTCAGGTAGTTCTCCGGTTACGACGGTCCCATCCCGACTTACGCTGTTTAGTGCTTACGAACGCGCCCCCTTAAAGAATAGCATTACGCGTTATTCCGTATTTAAAAAAAAATTATGAGGTAACGAATTCTTTTCTCTATTTGAAATAACTAAAATTATTGAAAAATGTGTATGATTATTATTTCAACCAACAACTTTCGTTTGCGAAATTTTCAAATGGCGAAGTTTTCAATCAAGTCAATAAAGCTCTAAGTTCCTTTTCAATGCTCATTAGAGAGAGCATATTCAGCCTTTTTCGTCCCATGCAAATTCTCATTATATATTCTTTTCAACTTTGAAAAGGATCGCTCTCAGCTGCAGTTTGATGTCATCATTGAAAGATAGATGCGAAGTGCGATGTGTACATTTGTAAAGGACTGTGTGAAATATAGCTCATTCAAAAGCAGCAAAATGTTTAGCTCTGTGCAAGTTTTTTGAGTTTCGCTTTGTGCTAATTCCTTTTCCTAACCCTGAGCCTGGGGCTGGACAATAACTTTTTAAGAGTTCTGAAAATTGGACTAATTCTGAAGGTAAGCAGTCTTCGAAATCACGCATGAACCTACATGTGGAAGAAAATTAGAAGCCCCGAGCCTAGTGCTCTTTATGGGTCTTCCCGGAAGACCCCCTTAGCCATCTGGCCACCAAAGGGACGTAACAGCTGAGGACCCCCCCCCAATAGCGGTCGCTTGTGAAGCGGCCACCTGGGCATCCAGGACATACAGTCGAAGATGCCTCCCACTAAGTTGCCCTCACAAGAAGGTGGTGGAATTTCCTACTACGACCCGCTACCACTTTGGCGCCATCCCGGCAAAGCACACGGGTCTCCATGGTTAGGACCGCCGCAGACCGGGTGATCATCAAAGACCTACCTAGGGTGCAACCCCCACTGGAAGGTTTCCTCAGAGCTGGCGTAAAAATGCGTTCTTCGCGGCACTTTTTGCTAATCCGTACAAGCGCTCCTGGCCCTAAACCGGCACCGCTCGATGGCGTTGCTAGTAAATTGAGGGGGGACGAAACGGTTGCTTCGGATTTACCCGACCCCTTTTTCGAAATCACTTGAATGTTCTTCCATTAACTTGGCTGCTGCCCATCGGGTGGCGAAAGTGCTGAGCTCAGTTAGGTTTGTAAGAAAGCCAAATTTGTCATGGATGTATTTATATGCACCTAACCAATGTTGTAGGGCTTAAGAAAGTTTGTCAATGATTACCAGAAATACCTCAATTTTGAATTTTTTTCTCCATGAGAATGCTGTTTTGTTGATGTCCCTTTATCAAACTGACGCTTTCTTTTTTGTTTGATAGTATTGAAGATTGTTTACACAGATTTTACCACGGACTTTTCCTTTCCTTTGTCTTCATAGGAATAAAATTAAGAATGCTATTTTTTTAACAAACTCAATGAGAGACTTCCTTTCTAAAATTGTTTCCCAAATTTCAAGTAAAATAGCGACTTCCAGTTGTTCAATTTCCTTTAGAAATCCTTCTTCTTCAAGTCGGCAGTCACGTGGCTGATTTTCATTCGTTGCTAATTCTTCTAGTGCTGCGATATTCTCATTGTATGAGCTATTAACAGACCTTACAGCATAATGTCAGGCTGACGATCTTGTGTCAGACAAGGCTTTGTTAGCATGTATCAATTTCATATTTTTTTGAAGTACCTGTCAACGAAGAGTAGATGTAACAAGTCGGGTATAAAGATTTTGCAGAAGACAAAAAATCTGACCGCTGTAGGACAACCTGCTGCTCTTTTCCCAACCAAATTAAAGGAATGAGCTGTGCACGGCACATAATGACGCGGTGGTCGAGTGGCAGCGCACTGGACTGTCGTACCGATGGTCACGGGTTCGAATCCGTGTGAAGGCAAGGGTTTGTTCCCGGGGCCTAGGGCGTCCCTGAGTCACCCCGCTCCGAATGGGTACCTAACACTTGTTGTAGTGTTAGGCGGCTGGGTAATGCGTGGAACCCACAAAGCCGTGGCCTGTGAATGCTGCATCACTTGCCAACAGATCATCTGTCATGGTCTGTGGACGAAACTATCTTCTGCATAGAAGGAGCGTCTGTATAGATAAGATAAGATAATGAGCTACAATGCACTTCTCACGAAGAATAGCCTGCTTTCGGTTATACTTCCTACTCATTTGCAGCATTGCCGTATGACTGACTGTCCAAGGCATTTTCAGGGTTTCGTACAAACATAATGGCCTGCATCTTTATTATACACTATAATTCATAAAAAGTTTGGGGGCCCTTAAATTATTGGGGGCTTTAGCCCACCACAGGGGGGTCCACGCATCTGTGACGATGTGGTACGAGGAGGGGGTGTTTAAGAAATGTGACGTCACATCAAAAACGCTAAACTTTAACTAAAAGTACCACTAAAATATTTGATTGTTTACCATTTATTTAATTACTTTCAATGACTTCACGCGTGTTACGATATTACAGTAAAGACCTACCCTAAATACATATTTAAATGACAAAAAATAATTTGCAACATGCCAATTTTTATTGAGAAAATACGGCTTGGGGGGAGGGGTGTCAAAGCTTTGTGACGTCATATCGTAAAAAAGGGACGGGGTCTATATTTTTGTGACAAACTATGACGCTGGGGGAGGGTGGGGTAAAAATCGGCAACCTCGCGTGACGTCATTTATGGACGGCCCCTTCAGTCGTGAAGGGGTGACACCATGAGCTACCGCCCCGGGTGACACCAACCCTAGTGACGTCTCTGCGTTAAGTTATTAAATTAATAACTTTCGATTGGGGATGTTATGTTGTCAAGCTTTTTACAAAATTGTATGAAATTATCATGAATTAGTAATTTCATAAACAAAGGAAGAGCTGCATTAATATTGAAAGTGGAAATTCGTTTTCTGTGGTCGCTGGTGTATGATGAACGCGACTTTGATTCATGGGAGAGAAGTATAATTTAAAGTGTCCTTTTTAATTCGTTGTCGCTGTTAATTCTATAATAAAGACGAAACAGGCTGTTTGTTTGTTTGTTTGTTATTGATTCAACCAATAGCTGCTTTTATCTTGCAACCCGAACCATTTGACTGATAAATAATTTTATGGAGTTACGTTCTCTCCAGTTAATAATATATAGTGTGTTGTCAAAGGGTAATAATGTCAAGTAAGAGTCATCTAATCAAGAAATATTTATGAAATAAAGGGATACAACAATGTAGCAGATGCATAATAATTGTTTACCCGGTTGTCTCTCTTGCGTTGCAAACTTTCAGAGCAACCAGTGGCTGCGCGTGTGGCGGGTAGGGAAAAGGTCAAATTATCACCACCACCACGACATCCCTTCCCTCATTTAATTGAAAATTTAATGTTTTGATACCCTAATGAGTGCGTACGTTAGGCCTTCGACCAACCCAACTCAAAACAAGCAAACAAACAAAACACAGATAAACACACAAAAAAGTATAAAAAGAAACGGGTCACGAGATTACATTGCTTCTAGGCGTAGCCAGAGGTTCTCGGAATATATATCAGAGGGTCACGTTGCTTTTGGGCGGTCCCATGAGAATGTAGTGTGGATGATTATAATAGTTTAATCAATCGAAACGGAAAGGCACCAGACAATATTCATCAATTATCTACATTGGCGCCTATATAGCTTCATTTACGTGTTCTGATATCTAGTATCGGTATGTCTAAAGCAAGGGTTCCTAACCAGTGGTGCATGAGCAGGTTCCAGGGGATGCATGAACGATTCAGAGAAGAAAAAAAAGAGGAAGAAAAAAAAGGAAGAAGAAAAAAAAAGAAAGAAAAACTGATAATCTGAAAATGTAAACCATAAGCAAGGCATGCCGCGTCAAAGGGCGCCCATATACACCACTTTTAAAAAAAAATTTTTTTTTATTTATTATTATTTTTTTATTATTTTTTTTTGGGGGGGGGGAGATATTCGTTCGCGCATCGTTCTGCGAATGTCGAAAATTGACGGAAAAACTTTTTCGCAAAATGAACGGTTCGCTCTAAGTGTTCCTCGGAATTTCGTGTTTTACGTCACAGTTTTCTAAAAATAATTTAATTTTGTCATCAAATACTTCAGATATATATGGCTTACGGCTTACGGCGACCCTCTCACTGTTTTGAGCGGATGTAATCGTTGGGATTTCCCCCCCTTCACTTTTAATGCTCGGTACGCTGCAAAACGTTAATTGTTAGCCAATATTCGTCCTTGAAACCTAAAATCTTGAGTTTAGCATCCAATTACGGTCATTAAAAACATCAACTTCGTCAGTTAAAAATTTGCCTGTGACTGGTACAACTTTCCGATTGTCATCACCCCCTCAAAATCGTTGATAAATATAAAAAAAGGAGAGCGATGGAACACAAAAGCCCCAGTGCTTCCTCTGTGGAAAAATCTTGTGCAATGACAGCATGAAGCCTGTTAGACTCCAAGAGAACTTGGAGAAAGTCCATCCACCCAATTCCAAGGACAGTGTTGATGTCTTCTAGCAGAAGAGAGCTCGCTTCTTGGCCTCAGGTACCTTGCCCAAGCTTGGATTTTCTTAGTCACAGAAACCTACACTGGAGGCATCATTAAAGGTTGCATATCTTATTGCAAAGAACAAGAAGCCCCACACCATTGGAGAAACTTTGGTGAAGCTTGTTCTCTGGAAAAGTTGGAACTGATCTGTGGTCACCAGCAGAGGAAGCAGGTTGAGAAAGTTCCTTTGTCCAATGACACTATTCATTCCAGGATTAGTGTGATGGCTGCAGACTTTCGCGGTCAAGTCTTGTGCGAGATGAGAAGCAGTCCTTTTCCATTTAGCATGCAGCTGGATGAATCCACTGATGTAGCACAATGCAGTCAGATTCTTGTATTTGTGAGATATGTTCACAGTGGATTGCTGAAGGCGGAATTTCTCTTTTGTAAGCCACTCCTAGCTACTACCAAAGCTGCTGATGTGCTGCAGCTTGTCAGGGCGTTCTTCACTGAAAACCAGTTTGACTGGACTTCAAGAATTTCTTCAATTTGCACAGGTGGTGCTCCCTCCATGCTCGCTAATAAGTCAGGATTTTCAGCACTGGTAAAGAAAGAAGTTCCAGATATTGTCACTACACACTGTATCCTTCATCGTCAGGCCCTTGCATGCAAAACTCTACCTCCAACCTTGAAGTCAGTTCTTTCTACTGCAGTCCAAGTTGTAAATTTTATCCCCTCACATGCCTTGAACCACTGCCACTTCAAGTTGTTCTGTCAGGAGGTGGGCTCTGAGCATTAAGTTCTGCTCTAACACACTGAGGTGCGCTGGTTGTCCAGGGGACGGATACTTTATCGGTTAGTAGAACTGAGAGTGGAGCTTGCCATTTTCTTGCGAGAAAAAGAGAGTGACCTTGCTGACAAGTTTGACTGTCCAAATTTCATTCATTACTTGGTATACCTGACTGACATCTTCTCCATCTAGAATGAGTTGAACACGTCTCTCCAAAGACCTGCTGTGACTGTAATGGATGCTACTGAGAGATTGCAAGCCTTCCTTAACAAACTGCCACTATTCCAGCGACGACTAGATAAGTCCAACTTGGCCAACTTTCCACTCTTGGATGAAGTTGTAATATCTGCTGCCCGACAACATCGAAGGGGAAATTTCAGAGCACCTTTCAACACTGCAAAGGTCCTTTGATTGGTATTTCTGTCAAGACATTGCTAGGAAAGACCTTTGTATTAGCAATCCTTTTCTCTGTGACTTGGACAACATTGATGACAGTGACCTTGCTAAAGATGACCTGATTGATTTGAGAACCAGAGAAGTACTGAGGTGTGCCTTCAGTTGCAATACCTTGATTGAATTTTGGTGCGCCCAGCTAGATTCCTACCCACAACTAGCCAAGAGGGCAGTACTGACTCTCCTTCCATTTGCCACAACCTATCTCTCTGAAGCAGGATTCTCCACACCTTTGACGATTAAAACCACGGAAAGGAATACGTTGAATGCAGATGCTGACATAAGAGTTGCTTTGACCAAAACAGTCCCCAAATTTAAATCGCTGATTGATCATAAGAAGCATCAGATCTCTGACTAAATTCCCTGTTGCCTATTGTCAAAACTGTTATGTTCCTAAAATAAACATACTTTATTATGCATTTTCTGCAAGTTTCACGAGGGGGTGCATGAACTTTTTTGGGCATCTGAAGGGGTGCATGGACCCCAAAAGGTTAGGAACCACTGGTCTAAAGTCTGTTTTTTGTGTGCGTGATTTAAAAGTATATTTTTTTTTACTCCCTAATTTTAAACTTTTAAAACATTATATTATTATTTCCTTTAAAAAATTGCAAAACATGTTTAAAAATCAAAATCCGTCAATTTGAAATGTTTTAAATTATATGCTTGACCCTTTTCGGCATGCTTTGTCAAAATAAATCGCAACTATTAAAGGACTTTTAAAAGACATGGCTTAAAACTAGAAAACTTAATATTTTTACTTATTTTTAAGTACCATTGTTTAACAACCACTGCGTACTGATAACATTTTCTGATAGACAAAATCTTTTGAAAGCATCAATTCAACGTTTCGTTGATCAAAGCGTTTAAACCATAGGACAATAGATCAAAATCAATTTTTTAAAAATGTACTACAAATTTGCTGGGTTCAGGTCGCGACTTAGTAAGGGGTAGTGTTGTGTCTATGTCGTGGCTGGTTGGTGTGAAAAGGGTGATTTAGAAGGGGCTGGAATGGGGAAGGGTGTGAAAGGAAACACTTATTTACACACACCTATAAAGTAAGGCAATATGCCATGTGGCCACGCGTGATCAGGATTCTATCAGTTTTCTGAAGTATTACATTTACCACGAATGGTGTTGTAGCGAATTGGGTTACTGTCTCCCTCAAGTGTATGAAGTCATCCGTGGTGGATTTACATATTTGTTTAACAAGCTATAGCTTAGGGCCCCGCCTCCTTGGGGCCCCCCCCGGAATTTTTATTTGATTTTTTGGCACATACGTAGGATATCTTGACTTCAAAAGGGCCCCCATGTCTCAACTAGCTTAAGAACCCCATCAAGTCTAAATCCGGCCGCGGTAGTCATAACAGACTGGATTGAAACTATCTTCCGTATAATAAACAACAATTATTTTTAAAGAATGACCTCATGACATACGTGTCACGAAACTTGCTGCAGGATGTCACAACCTCGGGATGAAGCCTTCAACAACAGCATTGTATCCACTTGACATTCCTAACAACAACAAAAAAAATAGCCACCATTATGAGATCCACATATTTTTCACAAGGCAAGGGCACTAACCCCTAATATCGAAAACGTGTAAACATGTCAAAACTCTTCCAACTCAAGCAGTGTACAAGTGTAAGCTAACATCTATACATTCCAGACTGAGTCACGGAAATAGGGCGGAGGGAGGTGAGGGGTGGGGATAAAAAATGGACTTGGATACTGCTGATACAGATATGCAACCAGTGCTCGGATTTTTCTTTTCATTTTTGGCTTTGACAATAGAATATATGGACTTCAAAAGGGCCCCCATATCTCAAATAGCTTAGGGCCCCACCAAGTCTAAATCTGGCCCTGTATACAACTTTATTTTTTTAAAATGTGTTTATTTTTTTTTAAACACGAATGAAACTTAGCATACGTTTTCACATTTGATAAAGTTGTTTACATCCGGGCTATGCATATATCTCGAGGCTGTACAGAGGGCGTAACTGGTAGAGCTTCAGAGTTGGGCCTTGACATAGGGAGCAAGAGGTTAGCAGAGTGGTGGTGAGATGAGCAGTGGAAGCGATGGGGTGGGGGGTTTGTAGGGTGGAGTGTAAAGAAATGGCACGGCGTTTGGTGGGATTGTGGGAGGATAGGAGAAAACTGGGGTTTGTAGGATCGTAGTTAGAGAAAGAAAGAGAGAGAGAGAGAGAGAGAGAGAGAGAGAGAGAGAGAGAGAGAGAGAGAAAGAGACAACGAGAGAGAGAGAGAGAGAACGAGAGAGAGTGAGAGAAAGAGAGAGAGAGAGAAAGAGAGAGTGAGAGAAAGAGAGAGAGAGAACGAGAGAGAGAGAGAGAGAGTGTGAGTGAGAGAAAGAGAGAGAGAGAGAGAGAGAGAGAGAGAGAAAGAGAGAGTGAGAGAAAGAGAGAGAGAGAACGAGAGAGAGAGAGAGACAGAGTGAGAGAAAGAGAGAGAGAGAGAGAGAGAAAAAGAGAGAGAGTGAGAGTGAGAGAAAGTGAGAGAGAGAGTGAGAGAAAGAGAGAGAGAGAGAGTGAGAGAAAGAGAGAGAGAGAGTGAGAGAAAGAGAGAGAGAGAGTGAGAGAAAGAGAGAGAGATAGAGAGAGTGAGAGAAAGAGAGAGAGAGATTGAGAGAAAGAGAGAGAGAGAGAGAAAGAGAGAGAGAGAGAGAGTGAGAGAAAGAGAGAGAGAGAGAGAGAGAGAGAAAGAGAGAGTGAGAGAAAGAGAGAGAGAGAGTGAGAGAAAGAGAGAGAGAGAGTGAGAGAGAGAGAGAGTGAGAGAAAGAGAGAGAGAGAGAGAGAAAGAGAGAGAGAGAGAGTGAGAGAAAGAGAGAGAGTGAGAGAAAGAGAGAGATAGAGAGTGAGAGAAAGAGAGAGAGAGAGAGAGAGAGAGTGAGAGAAAGAGAGAGAGAGAGAGTGAGAGAAAGAGAGAGAGAGAGAGTGAGAGAAAGAGAGAGAGAGAGAGAGAGTGAGAGAAAGAGAGAGAGAGAGTGAGAGAAAGAGAGAGAGAGAGAGAGAGAGAGAGAGAGAGAGAGAGTGTGAGAGAGAGAGAGAGTGAGAGAAAGAGAGAGAGAGAGAGTGAGAGAAAGAGAGATGGAACTGGTGTAATGAAATAAACTAAAAGGTACAGCTGGGAACTTGAGAGTAAGTTAAACGTGGAACTGGGATCACGAGATTACGGTAAAGGTGGAGCTAGAATATTGAGAGTAAGCAACAGGTGGAGCTTTGATGTTGAGAGCAATGAAAAAGTGGAGCTGCGATAATGAGCGTAAATAAATGATGCGCATGGTGTATGAGGAGTGCGATTCAAGACTGGAATGATGGGAATAAGCGAAAGAGGAGAGAATGTGGGAGTAAGGTAAAGATGGGCTGCAGAGTTGCTAAGTAATCTTTAAACTCTGTCTAAATGGTAAAAGTATATAGGCAATGGGGGTAGCCAGGGACAATTAAGCTTCTCGTGCTTAGAAAAGGCAAATAACAATAAAACTGTGTCTGGCTTGTAATAATGTAAGCCATTGCGTAAGTTGTGGGCCCTTGTTTACATTCTAGGTCACTGTATACGTCGTAGACGATTGCATACGTTACATGCCATTGTATACGTTAAAGGACACTGTCTACGTTGCAGGCCATGCATTATATACGTTATAGACCAAAGTCTACGTTGCAGGCTATTGTTTATTCGTTATAGGCCACTGTCTACGTTGCAGGTTATTGTATACGTTAGAGGCCACTTGATATATTGTAGGCCAAATTATACGAGCAGGCCATTGTATACGCTGTAAGCCGCTCTTGACAATTTAGGCCAATGTGTGGATTCCATGCCATTTTTTAGTAAGCTATTGCATACACCAGAGGTCATTGTCCCGCGAATTCGGAATCTGCCTACATCTCTGTGTTGGACGAGATCCGTCTTGCATTGATTAGCTTAATGATTATCTATGTGGTCGCCAAACTATTTTCTTCAGAAACATAAATCGGACTCCCAAATCAATTAAAAACATAAAAAATTGAAAATTTTCTGCTTAAGTAACTCTGGGATAACCAGTGGCGTAACAACGGCTTGGCATTGGGGCAGTTGCCAAAGGCGCCGGCCTGCTCCAGTTCAAAAGGGCGCCGATAAATCTCTAGTTTTAAACATTTTTATTTAAATAAAGGGCGCCAAAAATGAATTAGCCAAGGGCGTCAAAAACCGAGTTACGCCTCTGGGAATAACTCTTGGTTCTCTTTTTGTATGAAGTGTGATAAAAACTTTTCTGTAAGTAAAATTTTTTTTTCTTTTTCATTCTTACCAGTTTTAAAATTTTAAAAAGTCAAAAAGTAATTTACTTTTAAAGTTTTTTTATTTTTAAATTAAAGTTTTAAAATAGCTTTAAAAATTGATTTTTAATTTTAAAAAACCCCGTAAAAAACCAAGTTTTACACTATAAATCATTTATGTACTAGACGTAACTAAAAGAATGTTCATTATAATACGCAGCGCAAGACCATCCAAAAATACAAAATTGCAGTTGTGTCGTAAAACATGTTTAACATAATGCCCACCGATCAGGAATATGTTTATAAAAAGTGTTGTCAATAAAATACGCACCTGATTGCGCGACAGAAAGGTTGTTCAATATAATACGCACCGCGACACTATCTCAAAAAATAACATGATACATAGGTATAAATAGAATAATCTAAAAATTCAATAATTTAATTACGGTACATGCGATCGATCTGAAATTTTGATACATAGTTTTTATCATCGGCACTAAACTGTCTGCTAAATTTCAGCTCACTAGCTTACGAGAAATTGGGTTAAAAATCGATCCAAAGTTTTGGCGACAAGCAAGCAAGGGTGCAAGCAAGCAAGGGCGCAAGCAAGCAACCAGTAAAGGGTTTTAAAAAAATGTGGATATTTTATTGATCTATTTTTTAAAATGCAAAAGCAAAGCTTAATACGCGCCCTACTATAACTGTCAAATAAAGTTAACACCTGAAAGTGAAGCCCACAAAACTGTTTCCCCACATCGCGCTAATTAACCCGGCAAATACCGCCAGCACCAGACCAGACCCCGACATAGTGTGCAGTACCTGGGTGTTAATTACTAATTACCGAACCGAGCCGCACCGACCCATCTGTCAGATTAAATGCCTTCTTTGTTGTGTTGAAGATTTTTTTTATATTATTTTAAACTTCGCCGTGACACACAAAGACGTGCAAAATTAACGAGCCGCGTCTCATTTCGTGCGCTGCGGAGCACGACTGTAAATGAGGCCCCTGCCTTTTGTCTAGCGTCCCCCACGGCGGAGGGATATCTTGCAGCTCACACGCACGCGGGGGCTCCATTCCGGTAATTTGTTCCGCGGCCGGAAATAGAGTCTGCTGGATTTAAGTACCTGCTGCTTCTCCCCTCCAGATACATGCGTTAACGAAAAAAAAAGTGGGGGAGGCCGCAGACCCAGGGTTTTGCATTAGATTTATAGGAGAGCACAATCGAAGCACAATTAAGTGTTCGGGCCCGCAATTGCGTGATCGTCCCAAATTAAAGTGATCGGTCCCAATTTGAGCATCTGGGGCAAATTACAGCTGCTAAAGTACATGTAATTGACTGATTTTTTTATAATCAATAAATATTGAGAGATGCAGCAGCAGTAATTTTAGAGGTGGAGAGAAAATGCTTTCTCTTTGGTTGTGTGTGTGTGTGTGTGTTTGGGGGGGGGGTGAAAGCCAAACTCCGTAACGGCTGACAGTCATTACAAATATTTTTTTTTAATTTACAGTGTAAAAAAAATTGAAACTTATCCGCGGGGCTTAAATCAGCGATCTCAAACTTGACATTATACTGAACTCAAGAGACTGCCAAATCCAACAAATTTTCTAAATGATAATTTTACAAAATTTTGTTTTTAATGCATTAAAAAAAAACTGAACGCTGAAAAGATATGTGGGTTCTGTAATGATGTGTGGACGTTATTGACCTATATTTCGGGTTATCCCTCTGAAAGTATCTGTCCCCATTTTGGTGCCATTTTCTGGGGGGTCAACTCTTTAAACCAGTGGTTCACAAACTTTTTTGATCCATGGACCCCTTTTAAAATAAAAACTTGTCCAGGGACCCCCAAGTGAAAAAACTACATAAATGTATAGTTAAAAAAAAAGTGACATTTTTATGAAGTATTTATTGAAATCTAACTTTTGTTTTAAAAAAATAATTAAACAATGACTTGGATAAACTTGATTAGATTTTATGCGTGTATTTATGTCTGAATCAATGTTTGTGAGTAGCACCCACAAATTCCGCTCTAATTTCTAGCCGATTTCCTTTTTTTTACCACGTTTTAATTAACTCACTTTCGTTCCTGTTTGTTGGTTTGTCAGTCCACAATTTTTCAAATCTCCCAATGTAAAATTAAACTACTTCTGATGGTCCTAGAGATCTCTTAATTTTACCACAGATAGCTCTTGGCTGACAATGCATTGTATCAAAATTTCAGATCGATCGAATTAACCGTTATTAAATTATTGAACTTTTTATTTTATCTATACATAAGCCTATATATAATCCGTCTGCCCTTGTTTACATTACATTCACGTTCCGAGTTCACACCAACCCCGACCACAAAAACCATGTTTAACATCAAGGGGACATCAGTCATTTCCAGTCTGTAAATATGTGTCGGGCAATGCGTATTATATTTGAACATAATCAACACTTCAAAACTCACAATAGCATACACTTAGACTAAAAAGAATAAAATAAATAGAAGTAAAGATTATTAAAAATCCCGTTTTTATAAGCGGACTAAAAAGAAGAAAATAATTTAAAACTTATTAGTTCAAGTACTAATTTAATATGACTAAAAACGTGGGGCGGGTGTTTGGTATAAAAATGAAAGATTTCTAATTTAGAAGGCAAAAGAGAGATCAATAAGTGAGAGAATGAATGAACTGCATATGTTAAACCTCATAAGCGCTCGCCCCACGTTTTTAGTCATATTAAATTAGTACTTGAACTTTTAAGTTTTAAATTATTTTCTTCTTTTTAGTCCGCTTATAAAAACGTGGTTTTTAAAACTATTCTTTTAAATTCTATTTATTTTTGTGATGAGGTTCATAACGACACTAAATTCACGTGAAGACAGGAAAGCAGTCAACAATTTCTGTACAATAACCCATAATGCAGGAATTAAAAATTGGGATCTGTTTTTGTAACCAGAGTTTGTGGTATCGTTGTTCAAACATTGGTTTAAGTTCCTAATTTTGAGATATTTCTATAGCTGCTTCTGTGTTAGTATGGATTCATATGTATTTTTACACGCGCAAAACGATTCAACTGCCTGTCGGGAATATCAAAGCGAAAAATATCCTCAAATTTTTGGTTTAGGTCTGCATGAATAGTTCCTAAGTGTTGACGGTGAGCCAACAAATCTTTATTTCCTATTTTGCAATTTCCAAAGATTTGGAAACTGAAAACATTCTCCTTTTCCCAAGCTTTTTTATGTACAGAAAAGGTTTTGCAACAAACGCAGATATGACACTTTTAGTTTTGATTAAATTGAATTGGTTACCTTGTTGTTTCAAATTAGTTTCTATAAATTTGGAAAATAAATCTTTCATAATGATTATTTAAGGTAAATTGTGTCGCAAATCATTGTCTTTGCCCTCCAGAAATTCCAACACTGAATTAAAGAGATCATCGAATCGATTTAAACATGCACTATTTTATAACCAACGTACTTCAGTGTGGATAAGTTAAATGATTATAGTCTTTGTCATGTAACAAATAATGTAAAGCAAATAATCTCTCATTGAAGGCATTCTTTTTGATTTTATAAACTGCTCTAATGACATATTCTAGTGATCCCTGCAACGTTCACTAAGATATTCTGAAAATAAGTGATGTCATTAAAGACACAATGTAGGCTAATGAGAATACATTTGGTAAAGTTTATTTTAGGTGTGCCAGAAAGTCAAGGGTATAGCTTTAACCTTAATTTTTTTTATAAATTCAGTAAATTAAGTTTCACCTTTCGTATCTGTTTCCAACCATTAAAATTATTTTTTTCAAATATTCAAAAACACTGTCTTGTCTTCATTTTTCTCTTCGTGTCACTCATTTTCTTATCTGTTGTGACAAACCACTGTTCATAATTATACAATTTTTCAATGGAATGCTGCAGTAGCTCATTTTGAAAAAAAATTATTTAATGATTAAATACATGATACAATTTACTCCACGACTGATAGCAACTCAGATGGTATTTAATTAGTAGAAAAAAGATACATTTTATTTATTGTTTTTTTTATTTTAATTTCTATAATAATAAAAATGGATCTCAATTTTATCATTTTTGTTAAACCTTCCGCGGACCCCCTGACATTGTTCAGGGACCCCCGAATCAATTTTAATTTTCCACGGACCCCCTGACAGGTTCCAGGGACCCCTGGGGTCCGTAGGGACCAATTTGGGAACCACTGCTTTAAACTAAGAAACTCCTTTTAAAAAACAAAACAAAAGAAGCATAAAACGAAACAAAAACATCGCAGCACCATACTTTAAAAAAAATAGAGGACATGTCGTCCTATGGAACCACACAATAGACTTATAGATTGAATAGAGGACATTTCGTCCTATGGAACCACACAATAGACTTATAGATTGAATAGAGGATATTTCGTCCTATGGAACCACACAGTAGACTTATAGATTGAATAGAGGACATTTCGTCCTATGGAACCACACAATAGACATAGATTGAATAGAGGATATTTCGTCCTATGGAACTACAAAACAATCTTATAGATTGAATCCACGCACAAGCTCATCTACTTCCAAAACAATGCGCCTCCGAGCCCGCCCCAAATCATATTCCATCCAGGGACCAGGGACTTGATTACTAGGCCGGATCACGCTAGGTGCCCAGAAGCCATCAATAATTGCAGCTGCAGGTACCCTCCTCCCCCCCCTACTCCTGCACCCTTCGTCCTTGATATTGCAATCAGTGAAAATCATCTGCATTGTAATGGATGGGATCGGGGGGGGGTGTCAACGTGACGTCTTGATGGAGAGAAGACCAATGTGGTCATTGGTGTGTCTCCCAGACTCAACCGTGTCAGCGCCATCAAAAGTGGGGGTCAACGTGTGTCGGTGTCAACGTAAGAGGGTTCCAAACGTGTGTCAGTGTCAACATAAGAGTGCCCAACGTGTGTCGGTGTCAACGTAAGGGTGCCTAACGTGTGTCGGTGTCAACGTAAGGGTGCCAAACGTGTGTAGGTGTCAACGTAAGAGTGCCAAACGTGTGTCGGTGTCAACGTAAGAGTGCCCAACGTGTGTCGGTGTCAACGTAAGTGTGCCTAACGTGTGTCGGTGTCAACGTAAGGGTGCCAAACGTGTGTCGGTGTCAACGTAAGAGTGCCAAACGTGTGTCGGTGTCAACGTAAGAGTGCCAAACGTGTGTCGGTGTCAACGTAAGAGTGCCAAACGTATGTCGGTGTCAACGTAAGAGTGCCAAACGTGTGTCGGTGTCAACTTAAGAGTGCCAAACGTGTGTCAGTGTCAACGTAAGAGTGCCAAACGTGTGTCGGTGTCAACGTAAGAGTGCCAAACGTGTGTCGGTGTCAACTTAAGAGTGCCCAACGTGTGTCGGTGTCAACGTAAGGGTGCCTAACGTGTGTCGGTGTCAACGTAAGGGTGCCAAACGTGTGTCGGTGTCAACGTAAGAGTGCCAAACGTGTGTCGGTGTCAACGTAAGGGTGCCAAACGTGTGTCAGTGTCAACGTAAGAGTGCCAAACGTGTGTCGATGTCAACGTAATTGTGCCCAACGTGTGTCGGTGTCAACGTAAGGGTGCCAAACGTGTGTTGGTGTCAACGTAAGGGTACCAAACGTGTGTCGGTGTCAACGTAAGGGTGCCAAACGTGTTTCGGTGTCAACGTAAGAGTGTCTAACGTGTGTCGGTGTCAACGTAAGGGCGCCAAACGTGTGTCGGTGTCAACGTAAGGGCGCCAAACGTGTGTCGGTGTCAACGTAAGTGCGCCAAACGTGTGTCGGTGTCAACGTAAGTGCGCCAAACGTGTGTCGGTGTCAACGTAAGTGCGCCAAACGTGTGTCGGTGCCAGCTTGAAAGTAACAAAGTGTCATGCTAAACAAGAGTGCAGTGCTTTATTAAAAATGTATATCTAATGCTACACGCAAACTCCCTCACTGATAGCTTTGTTTTGTCACGATGTTTTAAGAACAACAAGCCCATTGTTGTTTTTTTTGTAGCTGATGTATTCCATACCCTTGACGTACACAGATAAGTTTTCTCTTGTAAGGGCAAATTCAGCGCTCAAGTGGCCCACCATGACTCACGGTGATAATGTGATTGTATTGTGTGTGTTCGTTTGGTTTGTCTTTTTAATTTTATTTTTTTTCATTTAAAGAAAGTTCGTTTAATTTTTTGTTGATTTGTGCATATGTGGTTACAGAAGGTTAAGGTTAAGTGAGAAAAGATTTCGCTAAATTTTTTAATGTTTTGAGACTTTGTGTCTTTAGAAATCTCTGTACGTATTTAATTATATTTTTACTAGCGTATCGCCGTCAAAAATGACGGAAGGTTTTAGCTGAAATCTATTTATTTTTAAAAAATGAACTTTGTTTTTAGGGCGCCTACGGCGCCGACCTTTTTCAAAAGCCCAACTAACTTGTCCTTGTTTGATAAATACGAAATATTAAACTTTCTGAAATGCACACAAAGTATTTTATAATAAGGGTTGTAGGGCTACGGCGCCTCCTTTGTTTTTTAATTTTATAATTAACCATCATCGAATCCTCTTTTTACATTGTTCCCTTTTCCAAAATTAAAATATGAGCTAAAACAATGACGTCATATAATATTTTTTTACAGCGCATCTTTAATTTGCACACCTTTTGATGCATTGGTGCAGTAATTTGGTGCGCTGCTTTCTAAAATTAGTAGCGTCACGGACAGACACTACAGACGTGACAGAGATTGCAAATTATGTATATTGATTTAATAAAAGCCACATATACTGACTGAATGAATGATGAAGTTAAACGTTTGCATAGTAATTATTTTTCATCTCCTGCTATATGATGCGAGTAAGGAGTTAGGATGCAACAATATAAAGGAAAAATCTTAAGTTTATTTTTTTCGTCACGTAGTATTATGTTTAAGTTTGGATGCTCTACTTTATGCGTTTTATTTTAAATTTTATTATTATTATAAAAAAATTTTTTTTTAAATTTTATTTAAACAATATACTGTTTTAGGGAGAGCACAATTCAAACAAGAATATTTACTATGCATATAAGACTATGTAGCAATAAGATTACAGACACTTACATTTAAAAAAAAATCATTTGTTTTTCGACATATTTACTAAACAAACACACAAACTTTGGTTTAACATCTAATGCGTAGAATTTTTGAATAGTTACACAATTGTGTTACCAATTTCATTTGTTTTGATGCACACTTGTCAGTATTGGTTGTGGTGTGAATGGTGGGGGGAGAACTCATCATACAGCGCAATGAGAGGGGTTGGTTTGGGGGTGGAGGTGTCCACAGGAAGGGAGCGGTCTACCATTGATGCATACTTCATTTTCTTTTTAAAGCAGAGCGGCATTTTAGCATGACCTCCCCACCCCCCACCCCACGCTCACACACACTATCTTTACGAGGGGGGAGGGGGTGTAAGAAAGTGTGACAGTTTGTTACAGGAGGAGGGGGGTCCAGCCATGTGTGACGTCTCGGTGTTTTATATTAAATTTTAATTATTTTGTTAATACAAAACACAATTTTTGATCGAAAGTGTGACGTACTTTAGGGGGGGTCCAAGGTTTGTTACAGTTTGTGACAGGGGGGAGAGGGGGGAGTTTAAAATGGTCAAAAATAGCGTGACGTACTTTATGGACAGCCCCAAATGTATATAATTAGTTATTAATGGGTTTAATGTACCACCTTACTGCATTCAGTGCAGGGTATCTTAGTGTTATTAATGAATTAAAATGTGGTGTTTTCGTAGGGCTTGAAACGAGTTAGGCAATTTACATATAAAAGCGGACTTGACTTACGAAAACATTGAGATTGCAAAATCGACTCCGGAATGAATTAATTTCGTATCTCAAGGTTCAGCTGAAATTGGTCTCATGAAACGCACTCTTTGTTTCAAAGCTGCTCTAAAAAGACATTAAAATTAAAGTTGCATATCATAGTAAAATGTAAACAATTCATTTATTCCTTTTCCCCCCCTCCTTTATTTATAAGTGAAAATCACGCTTCCCCTCCCCCCATATTCTCTTTACCCCGGGGGCTCCCACCCAATTTACAGTACTGTATCATATCCTGAAACCTTCAAAAAAAACAAATGCTTATTCCCTATAAACCTTACTTAATACGCCTGATTATATGTATATATATATATATATATATATATATTATGTATCTATGTATGTACGTATGTATGTATGTATGTATACCTAGAACTACACATCTTCCCAACCCTTCCAAAATGTGTATGTAGCACCCATTAGCCTCATCTACCTACCCCCCCCCTTTCAACTGTCATTCAGGATACAGCAATTAAACACAATTAACAAGCTTCAATTGTCTCTCACGTCATTAACGCCTTAAAAATAGCATAAATGATAACAAATAAAACAGGAGCACATGAAGAGATTCTCGTGACTATAGGTTCTTGAGTGCAATCCTTAATTGTTCATATAATGGTTTTTTTGATGTTCACGAAAAATGACCATATTCTGTTGTTTGTTTTACCGGTATATAAATAGAAGTATGTGCGTGTTAATTACCAGACTTTTTTAGACCGAAGACTTGCAGCTTGAAAGAGTTGCTTTGCGTGAGTACATTTTAAAAAAAAATTTTATAATCATGATGTCGTAGTAGTTTATAATTGTTGTTAATATTGCTGTTTCTGATTTGAATTCATGGTATACAATAAATAAATCACAAAGGCTAGAAACACTAGAGTATAGAAGAACACAATCAAAGTAGTTATAACACATAAGGCAATTGAATCTGATTTGGAAATACTACACAACAATATCATTATATAACATTCAGATAGAGAAAGGTATATAAAAACATTTCCATTGTTCCATTTGCAAAGACAAACACATACAAATCCTCCATCTTCACGCCTGGAATTCCGGCGTAGAATGGTTAGTCTAAAACAACGACTAGGAAAACTATGACACATTCAAAACTCTAATAAAAATGCAAGACTTAGAATGGACATAAACCATGAATAAGCGTAGAACGCAATAATCATCTGCACAGAAGGAGCGTATGTAATAGATAAGACAAAATAACATAAGATAACAGTAGTTGAATGTAATAATTAGAAGAATTGCATTCGTTTAGAGCAAAATGGAAGAGAGTTGTGTGTTGTTGTTTCTTATTAGTAAGTAAAAAATTTAGCAAGAAAACCTATCATTTTTAATAATGTACATTGTTTCAAAATAAAGTTTTCCTATCTCACTGCCTTGGGTAATACAGAGATTTCTATGGTCAAAGTCAAAGCCAGGGGAAACAACCAAAGAAACTCGGGGAATACGATCGAATTTTCGATTCTTTTTTTTCCCAGAAATCCCCTTTCAACGACTTTGCGCCTTGATGTCTAAAACCTTTACAAGTTGCTCACGAAATATTACCTGCAAGAAGAGGTTGATAGTTTGGCCATGTGTTTGCGCGTGCGCGTGCTTGGGTAGGGGGTAATTGGAAGCCGGGAGGAAATTTCATAATTGGAAATAGCTTCCCTTTGCTATAGAAATGTGCCACATTTTGATAGCCTCGTGTTCTCTCCCTCGTCCCACCACCCCACACCCAACAAGAGACGGGTAAAAAGAAAAAAAGGGGGGGAAAAAAGAGAAATAAACTTGTCTGCAACAGACACAAGACACCCATTAATGACATGACATTGCTGACGGGGTCCTTGATGAAGACAAGCTTCTGCAAAACAATCCAATTCATTGTCGCTGTTTTTGATGTTTTTTTTCCTTCTATTTGTGGGGGAGTGTTTGCGTGTGTGTGTTTGTTGTTTTTGTTTGTTTGCAACGTCAACAAAGAAACCCAAACAGACCGGCCGCATCCGCCACGGGGAGCAAGCGAGGTTCGAGAGTAATCGTGATAAGAGGAGATTGTAGGATGAATGGGATACTCTTGTCCGCGTCTGTATTTCATTTTTTGTAAAATTTAAAAATAAAATCTAAGCTAAATGCAGCTAGTGTTTATATTGTCATGATATTCTTTTACATATGTAGCTGGCAGACTTAATTTTTTTTTAAAAAATCGTTTGAATAAGTCAGGGATTCTCAATCACTTGTCTGTGTGTTCTCATAGGGTCGGGGGGGGGGCATCAAAGTGTTCAGGCGGCGACATAAAATGCATCAGATTTGTAATAATACATGCACTTAAGAGTGAAAGATTTGTGGCCCTTGGCTGACAAATGGTCCATTGAAGAAAATTTAATGTAAACAAACTTTAAAAAGTTAAAACACTCTTGTCTGTATCTGGGCATCTCGCTCAGGATATGAACACGTTTCATTGAAGTGTTTGTGTCTTGCGTGTGTGTGTGGGGAAGGTGTGGTTCTGATATTTGTGTTTCAGGGTCGGAAGATATTTTCAAAATATTTATTTAAGGGTATGCGTGGTGGGGGGGGGGATAGAAGGTAGCATCTACTGGTCTTGGAAAAAGGCTTGGACACATCTAAGACCGGAACTTGTCACAATCGACTATTTTTAATTTTGTTTTTAGAAAAACGGGACAAAAATTTCGAAGAACAAAGTAGGAGTGTGTGTGTTAAAAGATGGTCACCTCAATACAATAATAATAATAAACAAATTTACATTTTTTTTAAAATTATTTGATCAATGTTTCAATTACAGGTATAAAAAAACAATCAAAGCAACCAATAAAATAAAACAATGTAGATGAACATTTGATTATAATTCTAGTCGGAAAGACTAGACTAATGCTTGACGCTGCTTTAGGATAAAGTTTGTTTCTTGTATATACCCGTAGCCCTATTTGTACATGCTCGTCCACAAATCTCACCGCGCTCCGATTCAACACTTAATATTATCCAACACTTAATATTATCTGTTAAAACTTCCCCAAGGGTACTTTATACTTAATTAATTTAACAATTTATTTTCTTTTTAGAAAATTATAATAATAGAATAAAATAAAACTGCCCACATGCCTGTTAACCGGGCGCATAATGCAGATTTAGAATCTATAATCTTTCCCGTCCGACCTATTTAACGGCCAAATGTTGACCGCATACATACAAAGATGTTTCAATTTAGATGTAGAGTACAGACACAAATCCTAACCTGATACCTATCGTTAACATATATCTAAATCTTTGCGAGGTTTGAGAAGCGAATGAATACATTTTGACTAGAATCTTACATCCTTGAACTGTTTGTGAGAGTGACTGAAGAGTGGCAGAGGGTGTCCCAAGGTGTCAAGAGACAGGGACGCAAAAACTGAGGTTTACAACGTTACATTTTAACAAGGGGCCGTACATAGATGACGTCACGCGCCTAAAAAATAAAAAAGTGTGACACGCATTTGTGACGATGTGTGAGGAGGGGGAGGGGGGTGTTTAAGAAATGTGACGTCACATAAAAAACCCATAGCTGTAAATAAAAGTCCCACTTAAATATGTGATTGCTTGAATTTTATTTAAGGACGTTGTACATGGATTCACACGTGTTACGATATTAGAGTGCAGACTTACACTAAATACATATTTAAATGACAAACATGTAATTTGAGGCATGTTCATTTTCAATTTTAAAATACGGCTTTTAGGGGGGGGGGTGGTGGTGTTGTAAAAGCTTTGTGACGTCATATTTGAGGAGGGGTCTAAGTTTTTGTGACGAAGCGTTACGAATAAAAATCGGCCAAAATCGCGTGACGTCATGGACAGTGAACAGTGGTACTAGTTAAACGTTCACACGATCACGGCAGCGGCTCCAGCGGACGTGTATGTCATCCACGTTGATGATTCTGCCTGCCAGCAACCGCACCACAGCAAAGATGTAGATTCTGCCTACGACCCGGTTCCGTGCGCACGTTTCGACTGTAAAGAATCCATTGTTGAGTAAAACAATAAATACCACGGTATTCTGTATGACTCATTTCCTGATCTAGGACATCGGGAATAGCCTTCTCGGGGCATGCGATTCGTGAATGTCAATTTCAAAACTCAAAAAGTAACTTTCAAAGAATCAGTAGTTGTTTATGTGTTCTATCGGGATACATTCAAAAGATGCAGCACGCCTAGAATTGCTCATCATTCAAGAGACTGACATCTGACAACACATATCTCAAACCGACAGATTCAACTGTGACTATACCACAGCTTAATAGCGTAGCATGAGACTAATCTAAGCGGAATCGACAAATTCAACTGTGACTATACCACAGCTTAATAGCGTAGCAAGAGACTAATCTAAGCGGGATCGACAAGTCACATTATTTTAGAGCACATGACGGTAAATTATTTTCTCTAAATTCAATAATTCGTTGGAATGTGTTAATAAAAATATGCAAATCACAAGCAAAGAGGAAGTTTGTAACCAGATTATTTAATTGTGATGTAGTGTAACAATATGTTTAATTGTGATGCAGTGTAACAATATGTTTAATTGTGATGTAGTGTAACAATATGTTTAATTGTGATGTAGTGTAACAATATGTTTAATTGTGATGCAGTGTAACAATATGTTTAATTGTGATGCAGTGTAACAATATGTTTAATTGTGATGCAGTGTAACAATATGTTTAATTGTGATGTAGTGTAACAATATGTTTAATTGTGATGCAGTGTAACAATATGTTTAATTGTGATGCAGTGTAACAATATGTTTAATTGTGATGCAGTGTAACAATATGTTTCATTGTGAAGTAGCGTATCATAATTTTTAATTGTGTAAGTACTACACCAGAATGACTAATCGTGAAATAGTAGTGCATCAGAATGTTAAATTCTGAAAATCTCGATTTTAGGACAGAGGCGTGGCTAAAGTGTTTGAGCCAATGGAAGTGGCGCAAAAGTGTCCCCATTGCCCTCTTTTCAACTATGAAATATATAACAAACAAACAAAAATTCGCATTGAAAAAATATTTTTTTCTTTTAATTTAAATAAAAATTCACAAGCGTGGCGAATAGACGTCTTTCGCCCCCCCCCCACTCAGCTACGCCACTGCGAAAGGGCCGGCTGGACCGGAGCAAAAGTTGGATGACGTCAACGGCGACCGAACGAAACAGTGGATCCGTCAAGACAACTCGACACAACCATTACTTGTACTGTACAGTGCTCATTAAAACAAGACAGCACAAAGCCTGCTTGGCATTTCGTATACAGAAGACAACGACGGACCAAGACAAGGACACCAGCGGTTCTCAAAGGGGAAATTTAGGGGATATAATGATTTATTTATTTTCGTTTTATTGACATGACGTTTCTCTGTTGATGAAATTAGTCTTACTTTATTTTTTATTTTTTTTTCAAGAAATTAAAAAAAATAATTTCATTTAATTTGTAAAAATGTTACGATTATCTTTTCCCATGCTTTCATAATTTTGAAATTATTTGGGCGGATGTGATAAATTTTACTTATTTATAGTGTAGTTGTGGGAAATATACTTGAAATAGGATCATTATTGTTAAATAGCCTTTAACGACTCTAGCCGAGGGTTTTGTGGTTTTCCAGCTAAACAGAATAATAAGTTATATCCTCTAATTCAGGGGCATCCAAACTTTTTGCATAGCAGGCCATAGTCCTTGATATAAAGATATTCGGGGCCAGATTAAAATAATAAACAAAAAATGAAATTGGTTGAAAAGTATTTATTTGCAAAATTTTAATGTAAAAGGTGAAACTGAGATCATGAATGCAGTAAATAGGTGAGGTCAGGCTCAATGTCACTAGTTTGATACGTAAGATATCACGCAGGTGAGAGCCACTTATTCTCGCAGTCGAACAATTCTGGTTGAAATTCATAACTGAAAATGTCTGCTCACACAAGTATGGCGAGCCAAACAAACTGAGCATTTTCTTAGCAAATGTTCAAATCTTTTAGAATCTGTCTTTATCCAGCTGATGGTAACAATCAATGAGTGAAAGCTGTTGTTGTCTGCTACGACATTCAGCATCACTTTTAACTCAATGAGTTACAGTTACAGATTGCCTGGAGCATTATCAGGGTCAACAGAGAAAGGTGTAGGAAACAAACATGATTTCCATTTTAATAGATGCAAATTCCTGAAAGACTTTGAATAAGTTGCAAAATTGTTCCCAAAGGCCTTGTAAATATAATTGAATTACTGCTGCATTGTGCCCTTGAAGATTTGTGTTAAGAAGGTTTAGATGTCTTGTCATATCAACTAAAAATGCAAAATCTGCCAGCCAAGCAGTATCAGACAGTGTGGAATTGGTTGTTCCATAACTTCCATGAAACGCCCAATATCTTTTTTTTTGCGTAGATGCGCTGAAGTGATGTCCCCGACTGAGCCATCTTACATCATTGTGATACACAACATCTCCGTATTGTACCTGGATGTCAAGAAAGAACTGCCAAAACTGGCAGTGACACAGGGCTTTCGAGCGAATAGAGTTTATAGCTTTTATCACTGGCTTAATGACATGATCACAGCTAAGATGTTAGGCACAAAGAGCTTGTAGGTGAATGATACACGCCGTGAAGTTTAAAAACTTTGGCATCCTCTTCGCTAACTTTTTTTAAAGACAAGTGTTTTTAGTCCATAATGCTCAACAATCATGACAGGAGCGCCATCAGTACTAATTCCAGATTTTCCCCCCATAGTAGCTTAATGTCATTGACAACAGAACAAACGGAAGAAAATAAATGTTTTCCTCTTGTTTGCTCTTTAAGACTCTGAAGTTCAAACAATTCTGCACTCACACACATGTCATAATTAACTGTTATAAATAATAAGAAGTGGGTCAGCGTCAGATGCATCAGTACTTTCATAACAGGCTTAAAAAAATTGTTATAAAATTAAACGTCATCAATTTTCGCCATCATTTGACATACTTAAAACAGTACAAATTTTCGACTTTTCGTACAAATATAATGTCGTTACAGAAATAATACATCATTAAATTAATTATTCCAGATGAGGCCGCGGGCCAGTTAAAATTGCATCGCGGGCCGGTTTTGGCCCGCGGGCTGGACTTTGGACACACCTGCTCTGATTATTTATTTATTTTTCCCAGGGAGCGTGAACATAGATCAGGTATATCTCTAATATTGTCTATCGTCTGCTTCAGTCTTAGTTTTTTGGTTCCGATAAGCAAAGTTGTCAACCAATAAAACGGGGGCATAGTGACACCCTCCAGACCACTTAGACCCCCTTCCCCTCCAAAGTATCTTCCTGGCTTTATTCTCCCCCCTTTCGCTCTCTCTCCCTCTCTCGCTCTCCTTTACTCTCTCCCTCTCTTTCTCTCTCTCTCTCCCTCACTCTCCCTCTTACTCTCTCCCCTTCTCTCTCCTTTACTCTCTCTCTCTCTTTTTCTTTCTCCCTCACTCTCTCTCTTTCTCTCTCCCTAACTCTTTATTCTCCCCCTATCCCTCTCTCTCCCTCTCTCTGTCTCTCACTCTCTCTCTGTGTCTCTTTCTCACTTACTCTCTCTCATTCTTTCCCTTTCTCTCCCTCTCCCTCACTCTCTCTCTTTCTCTCGCTCCCTAACTCTCTCTCTCTCTTTCACTCTCTCCGTAACTCTCTCTCTCCATTACTCTCTCTCTTTTCTCTCTCTTTATTTCTCCCACTCTCTCCCTATCTCGCGCTCTCTCTCTCTCTACCTCTTCTGTCTCTCCCCCTCTCTCCCGCTTCGCTCTATCTTTCCCTCTTTCTCACACTATCCCCCCCTCTCTCTCTCTCTCTCTCTCTCTCTCTCTCTCTCTCTCTGTCTCTCTCTCTTTCTCTTACTTTTAATTAATTCGTATCCTACGTGAAGGTAAATTGAGCCATCTCTGTGGCACTGCAGGAAGCCAAGGAAATTTGAGCGGCTAAATGTTGTGACAATAATTTTTTAAAAAATAAATAAAACTTCAAATAGAGTTTTTAACTAAGTTTTATGGAGATGGGCCAATCTCTCAATTTTAAGATAAACGGATTCTGCTACATAAACATTTAGTTTTGCATAAAGAAACAATACGTTAGAGCAGTGGCTTAGCTAGCATATTTTGCCTCCGGGGACAAACTATAAAATTGACGCCCCCCCCCACCTATATTACAATTTAAAAAAAACAAATATTACATTGACATTTAAAGATAAAATGTATATATAATATTCTTAATTATATTACATGACTCAGACTGGTTTACATAGTCAACAAAAGATTTATTTGTCTAGTTTTGAGTTCCGCAAAATAGTCATGAATTCATCAAAGCCTGCTTTTTTTCTCAATGTCTTTCTTTCAACACTAAGAAGAGCGAGAGAGAGAGAGAGAGAGCGAGATAGAGAGAGAGAGAGAGAGAGAGAGAGAGAGAGAGAGAGAGAGAGAGAGCGAGAGAGAGAGAGAGAGAGAGAGAGAGAGAGAGAGAGAGAGAGAAGGAACTTGTTCACCTCTCATGCGTTAGTCAATGACATACACTCTTCAAAACGCTAACGATTTTTTCTTCTGCTGCCCAACCGAAAGTCTTACATCTCTTGCCAGTTCCAATGTCGTCTAATTCTTGTGTCCACCTTAATCCCCCATGCGTATGTGTTTTTTTCTTCGTTTTCTGCAGTTATTTTGTTTATCCAATCTAGATGAAGATTGAAAAATTATTGCTCATACGTTTCAACATCAGTCGCTGCTTCCTAGAAATTCATAGCAGGATCTTAAAAGCGTTTCTTTAAGCGGTTATATTTCATACGAAGGAATCCCAGAAATGTAGTATAAGTATCGAGTTAAATACGCATGCCCTTGAGGATTAAGCTATCTCTTCCGGTTTGAGGTGTATAGCTGAGTCTTTTGATCGTTTTTCTATCAGATCAACTAGTTTATTCAGTCCTTCATGGACAGCTGTAACAGATTATAATCGTGCACCTCAACAAAAAAAAACAAAAAAAAATAAATAAATACTATAATAATCCGACTTCAATGTGATTGGCACAGATTTTTTTCGATTCTTAAACCATTCCTGCCACCTATGGTGGATTAATGTGCTGAACGAGCTAAAGCCGGGGGCCCCCGATGATTTAGGGGGCCCCCAAATTTAGTATATTTTATATAAAGGAGGACAAATGCTTGCATGAATTCCTGAAAAGTTCATAAATTAAATAAATAAATAAAATCTTATCTATTAATCTGATCGCTATTCGGACATGGTTTTATAAAAAACTTGATTTTATAGGCTCAATAAGAGAAAATATTGAAGAATATTGTCTATATGTTTTTAAAATTTACATCTTTCGTCAAGTTCGTGTGTCTTGTGGAAGAAACGGCCTGCGTCACGTAGCGATCGATTCCCGCTTGGGGGGAATACATTTTTTATTTATTTTTCATTTGTCTTTTTTTTTAAAATTTGTCTTTTTACACAAAATTTTAGGATACCGGCAAACAGTATTTCTTCGTATTCGTTTTTTTTTCATGAATAATCTTTTTGGCTGGGAAGGCCGATCCCGTTGTACAGACAAAGTATGAAAACTATTTACCGTAGTTACATGTTACAGTCTTATATTAGCTGCTAGCAATCGTTTTATTTAAAGGGGACGCTGGCTGGATAGGGCCCCAGTTTGAATTGCAGCCAGGGACCCCGTGCAGTCTTAAGTAGCCCCTGCCTGCAACGAATTTCTGAAAGAGAGGAAAACGAACGTTTACTGTGGTGTGTTAAAAATGTGACGGCTAATGAACACCGCTTAGTTTAGTGTTGTCTAGTCGGTTAGAGATCTGTGGTCAGATTTATGTCTCTCGATGCTGACTCTTTCTAGGCGTGCTGCATCTTATGAATGTATCTCGATGAAACCTGAAATTGATTTTTTTTAAAAATCATTTATTTTAACTCGTGGTGTCTGTTTGTTTGCTTTCTTGTTTGTCTAAAAAAACTTTGGATCGATTTTTATCCCTTTTCCTCGTAAGCTAGCGGGCTGAAATTTTGCAGGCAGTTTTGTGAAGATGATAAAAATGATGCATCAAAATTTCAGATCGATCGCATGTACTGTCATTAAATTATTGCATTTTTAGATCATTTTATTTATCTCTATGTATCATGTTATTTTTTTAGATATAGTGTCGCGGTGCGTATTATATTGAACGACCTTTTTAATACTTTCCTGTTGCGCGATTCGGTTCGTATTATGTGGACGATGACTTTTTAAAATATATATCCAGATCGGTGCACAAAATATTAAACATGTTTTACGAGACATAATTTTTTATTTGATTTTTGGATTGTCGTGCGCTGCGTATTATAATGAACATTCTTTCATTTATGTCTCGTATATAAAGAATTTAAAGTAAAAAAAACTTTGTTTTTTTACGGGTTTTTTAAAATTTCAATTTTCAAATACACATCCAAAAATCGTATGACCTGATAAGGCAGCTCCGATGACCTGGATCAGGAAAAATACCCGCAGAACTTGGTTTTTCCTGACTTCACTCAAAATAAATTTATTTATTTATTTTTTTTACATTTGAAACGTGAGCACTTACGCGGCTGTGCGCAGGAATGAAATATGGCGGGCTTCTGTTGCTGGCAGCCTGCATCATCACTGCAGTGATCTTGTGAAAGATTTATTAACGCTGCACACTTCTTGTATTGTATCCCTGTACCTGGGCACATATTGTATATCCCCTTCTCTCCTTCGCTACCTCTCTGCTTGAGACCCTAAACACTTATCAGTATTAGTGCACAGTATATGAGCAGTAATTATCAGTTTTCGATTATTTTAATGCTGATATTGTAAAGAACCTTCTTACTAATTGACTCTTCATGTCACATACTTAAAACACATGCGTATTTAATTCTAATTCTTCTTCTCTTTATTAATCATCGCTTCTGGCTACTACTCTCGCTCTCAACTATGTGTGGCTCTACGGCTCTCTCTTTCTCTCTGACTGTCGTTCTCCTATAATGGGGGTGATTCTTTCCTGTCTCTGACTGTCCACTCCTTATAAAGTTTGCATGACTATTTCGATGAAATAGTATATCGGACCCCTGCTGCCAGCTATTAAAACTCGAAGTCTTTCATTCCCTTACCCAATATCTTCCGTCCTATAGTCCAATCCGACACTAAAATTTCGCTTCCGTTCCCTATCAATACTGTCATTGTTCTACGCTACCCCGGCATCCCTCTCAAATAATTCACATTTAAGGTACTGCCCCGTCGTTCTACCCACCGTCAGCATCCCTCTCAAATGTTTCAGGTACTCCACAACATAAGCTTGATTATGGGGCAAAGAGATAAGAACAGTTTCCATGTCCTTGAACATCAAAATACATCGCATACAAACTGCGCACAGTGCTACCGTACATTTATTTATCTTTTTTTTTACTCGTGTTGTCAGAAATGACCAACGACAGGCGGTATTGATATGAAGTACTTGAGGGACGCAGTTGGGTTGCTATTTACATATATTAATGGTAACATTTATTGTTCTTGTTGTGAGCTTTTCAGTGTTGGCTGTTACTAGTTAAGGTATTTGGTTTGGAGATTATTCGTGTAGCTTTGACACAGCAGTATTATTTTGTGATGTTCTATGAGAAAGAGTGAGCCGTAAAAATGGAAATGGTTGGCCCCGTGTGAGTGGAGAGGGGAAGAAAGCCTCGTGGAGGTCTAGAAGGATATTAATTTAAACAGTTGAATTAAAGAAATTTCTATTAAATTATTGTGAATTCACTACTAGGTATTTTTCAAGTGAGTCATTGTAGACTGCAGTGTTTTCTTCCTCGTATTAATATCGTATGGATTATAATAATCAATTCGGAGACCTATTCACACATTATACCATCATTGTTTGCTTTGTGACATATAGATTGATCAAAATCAGGAAAATTGACGCTGTACAATATAAGCTTAGATGAGTAGGGGAAGTGGTTGCCCAAGCCTAGAAGTAAAGTAAAAGCAAGGAACTTATAACAGTTTAATAATGTAAAAGCCCAAAACCCTGTCTCCATCTTTAACGCTGAGGATCATAGTACAACAGTCCATAGCAGTTTAAAAAAAAATACTTTTTTAAAAATAAAATTGAAAATATAGACATAAAATCATATTCATGTTGGTTTCGAGATTAAGAGAGCGTGTGATGCTTCTCGCTGTAAAATATTATAGGACGTCAATTACCCAAACAATTTTAAAATACTTTGTGTACATATTTAATATTTCGTATTTATCAAATAGCTATAAGTAACTAGGGCTTTTAGAAAAAAACAACACCTAGTCTCTAATATATTAGCCCAGGTCACTCGGTAACGCTAAGGGAAATCACTCTGTAACTTTTTAAAATTGAAAATATAGACGTAAAATCATAATCATTTTGGTTTCGGGATTAACAGAGCGTGTGGTGTTTCTCGCCGTAAAATATTATATGACGTCATTGTTTGAGCTTATATTTTAATTTTGGAAAAGGGATATATAGAGAAATTTTGTGAAAAATAAATCATTCTAATGAACGAAAATTTAATTATTCATTCTTTTTTGATTGAACTCATTCACATACCAATTTTTGGTTGTCGGACACACTGCTTCAAACGCATGCAATAACATTCATGTAGGTTACTTGTGCTTTTGAACAAAGTGGGCGCCGTACGCACCCCAGAACAACCTAGTGTTGTTTTATGTTTATTGTGGTTAAGCGTAACATCTCAAACATTTTAACAAAATATATTTTCATGCCTCCTTTGTCCAAGATATTTTTTAATATATAAAATGTACATTCCACGGTTCGAAGAAACTAGATCAGACAAGTGCTTTTAGGTCAAATATTTTAACAGTATGTCCTTCATTTACGGAAGTTGGTTCATCTTTCCACAAGTTTCCTTCCCATGTTGACGACATTTTGTGTAAACAAATTGAGTGGCGATCCAATCTTATAGAAGCTCTATGACAATCGCCCATATACAGTAAAACCTCTCATAACGATTTTAATTCGTTCCAGAGTCTTACTCGTTAAGCGAAACACTCGTTATACGAAACAATTTTCCCTATACAAATCAATGTAAAATACGATAATCCGTTCCATGCTGGAAAAAAATATACTCATTTTTCCAAATTTTTAATGAAAATTTATTCAAATAAAATTATTTATGAATTGTTAAAGAGTGAATCAACTAGAATACAATTTAGATTTGAAACAGAAAAACGTAAACAAAAATATAAATTTATGACAAATAATTATTCCTTTTAACTAGAAAACTGATCAAGACATGTGTTTTTACCGACGCTTCAAAATTTGACGAAAACGTGTCATAAACGTTTCGTAGACATTCTTGACACTCCATTTGAAGCATCAATCTCCTTAATTGTTCTTGATGATAGTGCAGATCGTTGATATTGGCCGATTGTAGTTTCGCGCTAGATTAGCCACATTGTTCTCGCTTTTCAATGGTTTTTAGTTTCATTTAAACTGCTATTTTTTTCTATATTAGGATTGTCTTCTTTTTTTCGAAGACATTTTAGCACAGGTTATTGCACTTTGCACATCAAATAAATTACGAATACTGTCTGAATACAAAATTTGTAAAAACGGTTGATCACACACAAAAACAATACGCTAACAGACCGAGTGCTTAACACAGAATAATACACCAGGGCCGAAGTACCGACTCACTAATGAATTTCCAGAAAAAAAAGGACTTTCCCTTTCTGCGTCACTCGTTATGCGAATCTTCGCTCGTCCAGGGAGCAACTTTTTCAAAAAATATTTTTGCTCGTTATGCGAAAATCTCGTTAATAGAGGTGCTCTTTATGAGAGGTTTTACTGTACATAACCAGTGTAAGCGAGAGCATTTCAGTATAGATGCATCATTAGGACACAGTTCAAATTTAATTTAACGATACCGATTCCAACTTTATTTTACAGCTCTTTTTTTAAAGTCGGCTACTGCACCAAGAAATCATATAGGCCCTAAGCGATTCCAAATGTGGATCGAATTCAAAATTCAAGTGTCACGAACCGAAGTATATTAAAATACACTTCACAGAGGCGTCACTGGGATGGTCGTTAGCTGGAGCGGTTACTCATGCTGTTACCATTTCTCCATTAAAAGACACCCCCTTCCCGCCAAACCCGCCGATTTGCTCTGATCCTGGATAAAGCGAAACAGGATCACACATCCGCTTTTGGCACGGCTTGTAAACTAGATATAAACTAAAGCAAACAGCACAAAACAAACGCTTACAACAGCCTTTAAAAACGGCCATGTACTATTTAATATATAGACCCATTAATATTTTACAATGAAACTTTATTTCCTGGGGCCTCAAGGAAGAAAATCAAATGAAACTTTATTTCCTGGGGCCTCAAGGAAGAAAATCAAGTCATCGAAATTTACATTTTACTTTTCACTTTCCGTTCATGAAAACTACAAAAAAAAACAACTGATCTATAGTGGATCGCAAAGAATTGTTTGTGTTTTGTATATAAAAAAAAACCTTGCTGGCTTGAAGCCAAGGTTATGTCGTTGAAAATGATCTTTGATGTGAGAAGATTAAATTTGGAGAGCTTCCAAACATTGACCTTGTGGTACGTGTAGCGAATTTTAATGGTGATATACGGTTGTTGTGTGTGAATGTAGGGGGAGGGGGTGGGGTGGGGGGTGGGGTGGGTGGTGGGTGGGGAGACACTTCGCTAGCTGCGCCCTGTTCTTGTAGCATCATGTCCTGGAATAGTGCCATCTATTTTGGCGGCTGTCTGTTCTGACGGCACCATTGTTTTTATTAGAGGGCGCCATATTCTGGTTGCAGTCTGCACTACTCTAGTGGCACAATATTCTGGTTGCAGTCTGCACGACTTTATTGTCACAATATTCTGGTTGCAGTCTGCATGACTCAAGTGTCACAATATTCTGGTTGCAATCTGCATGACTCAAGTGTCACAATATTCTGGTTGCAGTTTGCATGAATCTAGTGTCACACTATTCTGGTTGCAGTTTGCATGACTCTAGTGTCACAATATTCTGGTTGCAGTTTGCATGACTCTAGTGGCACACCGTACTGGTTGTAACTGAGTTTTATTTTTATTTATTTTTTAAATTTTTTTTTAAAAATTGAAACCAACTCGATCGAACTCTGTCAAATTCTATTGATGCTTATAGTGTCAACGCGCTTGGGCGTCACTGCATGATGTGGTCCAATACCACTGTGCCCCCTCCCTTCTTGTAACGCCACTGACACTCTACAAACATCTTGAGTCTATCCAAAAACGTAAGAATGCCTCCTCTGGAAAAATAAATTGGCAAAATATATATACCAACCTCAGCGCACACTAACAAACATTAACGTGCAGGGGCCATGGGGGTATAATTGATTTAGCAAATACCCGAGTTTCTATAAGCTATGGTGTTGTTTAACATCAGCGTTTGTTGGATAAAGTCAATGAGTTATTATCCCCCCTGCCCCCTTTCCCTCCATCCCCCACCCCCACATATTTCTCCCAACAATCATACAACCGTCACTATTTCAAAAGACGCTACGAAATACTTGAAACACGGTACACGTGCAGTCATTTATTTTAACAACACACATCTCACAAACACACGCCACAATCAGGTGTTAAAAAAAATAGAACCCTTCATATTAATAGTTATTTTCTATGCCTTTCATCTCCCCAGTGGAGCATTGGCCATTGATCATTAACAATTTCCTTCAAAGCGTTTTTCTCTATCTCCACTAATTCCTTCCAATCTTTACTACATGAACAACTTGTGGAAAGGTTTTCTCCAGATGTATGTTTGGGGTCTCCCTCCGCCTGTAGCGTTCCCGTCCCATAATGTGATATGCATGAATCGTAGGGTGTCCTCATTTTGTATTCTATATTCGATTTCTGGCTCCATTTTGGGAGTTGAAAGTTGATCAATTCCGTTGTTCTTGTCTCCAATTTAGGTGTGTACTGCAGCATGGTTCGAGGTTCAGGTCAACTTTATACATATTCTATAAATGAACCCTTTCCACACAAACACCCCCCCCCCACACACACAAATTACAATTATGTTGCACGATGCGTGCGAAAAAAACAATTGAAGTCAGACATGTGAGGAGCGCCTATTAACACCCACTTAAGTTAATACGTTAACCAGTGGGGTCTGTCTGGTGATGCATTGAAAGCGTATTGTTATGAAAATGGTGTGTACCCAATTTAAAGTCGACCTCTGGATGCTCAGTCTATACTTAGAACATCAACAAGCCGTATTCCCTGTTCACTCCTATACTCATACTGTTTGAGACATGAAATTTCAAACATTAGACCTCAGCAATGGTTGAATTCAGCAGGTTCGAACGGATTTTTTGTTTAAATTGTGGCCGGTGAAACCCTGTTCAAATAGAATGTATAATAAATGTTCACTCTAAGGTGCTCGTGTGGCGATGTGGGTAGCATTCTTATGCATGTGCATCAAATTTTACGCGTATTTTTTGCTCATGTAAGCACGACTTAATTAACCCAGTGAATTTTTCGTTATCTGCCTCTTATTTTTTTTTAAAAATTCAATTTACTATCTTGGAACCACATTTTTCTTCAGCAACTTTAAATTATTTCAGGTTTATACATAATCTTAGTAAAACGTTTGCTATTAGCCTCCTGGTATGAGAACCGGTTTAAAATCGACGGCTCGCAGTTTGAGTCCCCGCTCTGGTCTAATCCACTCCTCGGTTGATACCACTACTCTTTGGATTAGTGCAACTTGAGGCGTCACTAAGGCTGGTGTCACCCAGTGCGGTAGCTCATGATGTCATATTTCACGACTCACCCCATAAGCACCATATGACGGGTAGATAAAAATTTTTACATTATGACGGAGTCACTCAGCGCGGTCCGCACCCCCGCACCAATCTAGTGACACCTCTGGGTACAACTACCTATCATGTTGATTAAAAAAACCACATCCAATCGTTATACCCATTACATGTTTGATAATACTACACAACACGTTATCGAAATAAACGTTTACATAATTTTATTATTAATATATTATATCTTAGCGGTTCTATATTTAATGCTTGTACCACCAAGCTGTGGATTAGTGCTTTTAAGATACAAATTGAATTCCGTTTGAAGAGTGTTTTCTGGTTAGAACGTCACTACTCGCACCTTCACACCTGTAAGAAAATTTAGTGTCCGTTGGAAAAAAAAACCCCATCCTACTTCATTCAGTCTCCCCTTTAAAGCTTAGGGATATTTTTTTTTAAAAAAATCATAATAAAATAATGATCACTTTAAAATATCATATTGATCTAAAATTTAAAGAGTCGTTTATTTTCCGTCGAAAACTTTCCATGAACCAAGCCTAACGGCCGATCACTGGTCTTTTCAGGTTACGTGCTATTCATTTAGTTGTCTGCCATAAAAAATTTTTTTTTAAAGGTTGACAATATAATGGGTGAGAGTGGGGAAAGTAGAACAACCAATCAGGGGCGCAACTGATGTCTGATCATCTCCGTTGACATCATTCTGTTATCGCCCGCCAAACGGGAGTCATTAGAGTTAAGGCTCCGTGTAATCCAAGCTGACACCCAAAGCCCTGTGGAAATAATCCGCGGTCCCTTCCCCCGGCAACAACAAACCCGCCCTGTGCGCGGCTGTCAACGTATCACCCCCCTTATCTCCTGTTTGTATCATTCTCCGAGGTCAAGAGTACCCAAGGTATTCAAAAGAAACACGCTGCTATTTTCGGCAGTTTTCACGCCTAGCAGACGGATTCCGGTAGCTGGATGTCTCGCTGAGGTCTCGCCAGTCGGGTTTTTAAAATTTGAATGCGTAGCATCCAATCAAAACTCCGAATCAGCAGATGTCGTCATTTGAAGAATAGCTGATTAGTTTGACAATTGAAAAGCAGTCGTGACAACGGACGAGGCCGTTTCAACTCAACGCAGACATACGCCTAAACACGCGTTGAATGTATTGCTAAGCAAGTTGTTGTTCCCCCCCCTCCCCCACCAACTTGTGCGTGGATAAACCATAAAAATCACTAACTTAGTAAGGGTCATTGACCCTGGACTAAATAAAAATAATAATAAATTTTAAAAATCACGACAAATTGGAAAAAAAGTGAACCTAGCATCAGGTCATGTGATCATTTTTAGCACCGGGCCACACGACCATACTACAGCTCACAAGATCACAACAACGTACATACATTATAATTCAAAGTGCTCAGTGAGGAGTGAGGTCCCGACTTAAGGCGAGTAAAAGGTTACAAGATATTCTTATTTCGAACTCGGTCTCCGTACTTCTTATTGGGCTCACTTTCGTCCTAAAGCCTATCAGGCAGTATCAGGGAAATAACTTGCTTAAATATTACGACAAATTACGTCTACTTTGAAAATAAATGACATTTCAAGTAAAGGCTACCGGTATTCATTTTGTAAAAAAAAATGTTTCTATATTCTAATTCGTATTAAAATTAATAATTTCAAATATCGAAAAGAATATTATTTAACATCGGGATAAAACTCCTTCGATAAGAACTTTTTACACAGACTAACAGACTCCCCATCAGCGGTCATATGTTCTGTAACAAACTGTAAATTAACAGCCTTGTAAATTCATCGCATAGGTATTTAATTTTACCCCCCCCCCAAAATAAATAAAAATAAATAATAATAATAATAATATAATATTTAAATATTGCAAAACTTTAAACATAGACTCACAAAATATAGATTTATCTACACATTGGGCGTTCATGTTCACTTTTATAGCGAAATAACAACAAAACATGATTATCAACTTATGTTCGAATTCCCTATTGTTAATGGAATTCTCCAGAACAAAAACGCAAATAACCAATGGCTCATGAAATATTCAAGGAATTCAGGCAAACTGGCTTATTACATATTCTTTTATCTCCCCCCCCCCACAGCTAAAAGGATTACACTAGGGGACAAATGATCAATAATAGGACCACATCCCCCTATCCACCCACTAGCGAAAACCCATTTCAAGATTATGGAAACTGTAACGATAGCATCAGTTGAAAGGGGGGGGGGAGGAATCCGACTGGCACCGGGGCGGATGCTGTGGCCGCGGGTGGCATATGGCCGCTGCTTGTACCCCCGATAAGAGTTTGAGCTCGTGCGTGTGGTCATGAGGGCAGGGTCGGAGTACAAGTAGGGGGGCAGATATTACTTCTTTCCCCGGCCGCCCTCATTGTTGCCATTGTTTGTAAGCGGGAAAATGCATTGTGCAAATACAAGAGATAACACGCCAAACAATGGCGGCAAGAAAGAAAAAAAAATACCCGCGAAGAAATGGCCGTGGAAATACGAGAACTTTCCATGTACTGTAGTTACACGAGGAAGCATGCAATCTCCGAACGCACTTGAAAAGAATTCTAATTAGCGCTAGAGCCCCGCCCTCAGGGGTGAACCTTTTTTTCGAATTTATGCACCGAAGATTTACTACTTTAATTAAAAATATAAAAATATAATAAAAATATATAAATATATAATAACTAGGTTGTGCTGCGGCGCCCACTTTTTTAGGGCGCGTATGACACCCACCTTTTTCAAAAGCACAACTAACTTGTCCTTGTATGATAAATACGATATATTAAACTTCCTTAAATGTACACAAAGTATTTTATAATAGGGGTTGTAGGGCGCCTAGGGCGCCCACGTTTTTTTGGGTAAAAATCCCAAGTAACTCATCCTTGTATGATAAATCCGAAATATTTCTGAAGTGTACTTTAAGTACTTATATATCTACTAGCGTACACCCGTCAAAAATGACGGACGTTTTCAGCTGAAATCTATTTATTTTATAAATAATGCACTTTTTTAGGGCGCCTACGGCGCCGACCTTTTTCAAAAGCCCAACTAACTTGTCCTTGTTTGATACGAAATATTAAACTTTCTGAAATGTACACAAAATATTTTATAATAGGGGTTGCAGGGCGCCTACGGCGCCCCCTTTCTTTTTTTTTGGATTTTATAATTAACCATCATCAAATCCTCTTTTTACATTGATCCCTTTTCCAAAATTAAAATATCAGTGAAAACAATGACGTCATATAATATTTTTTTTACAGCGCATATTTAATTTGCACACCTTTTGATGCATTGGTGCAGTAATTTGGTTTTCCCTGCTTTCTAAAATTAGTAGCGTCAGGACTGACAGACAATACTTGCGTGACAATTGCAAATTATATTGTTTAATATTTTACAGTGCTAATCACAACACGATTTTTAAAACTAATTTTAGAAAGCAGCGCACCAAATTACTGCACCAAAAAATAACTCTTTGAGTCAGTCAGCACTGTTTACAACACAAATGCTGACTTCAAAGCTTCGTGCGTTGTTTGGTTAATGTTAATCTGAAAACCAAAATGATTATGATTTTAAGTCCATATTTTCAATTTTAAAAAAAAGCAGAGTGATGTCCCTTAGCGATAGGCGTGAGGCAGTCAGCGATAACTGAGCGTAAATATATATATGATAATAGACGCTTTAGTCTGGCAGCGCAAGAGTTAGCTTTCTAATGAAAGTTAGTGCAGATTCACTAAACAGACATTTTTAAACAGTTTATGGAAATGGCTTGTGAGATACATTTAAATTATGTTGAAATCGTAAACTTCTAAATAAACTCGTTTTTGCCTTTCTCCGTAATTTCGTTTCAAAACGAATTTCCTTTCGGGAAAATCCAATTAACAATCATTTGAACCAATTAATTATTAATTTTTTTTGTTACCATTGTGGAAAACTAAATTTCTATTTAAAAAAAATATATATGATTATCGCTATTATTATTTAACACCCATTCCCCTTATTCCTTTAGGGAAGGAGTGTTCATTTAAAGGAAAAAAAAACAAAAAAATAATGTATAAATAATCTAACGTTAAATCCATATATTGCCAACAACAAAGGCAGTGCCTATTAGATGGGGAATAAAAGTATGTGTTGGGGAAGGCATGGAGTGTGGTAGCTCTGGTGAGGTCAATGTATGGATTGTGACGTGAGGCGCCATGCTTTAAAAAAAACAAAACAGATCGATCCGGACCTAACTTTTGTTGTTTTAATTCAACAGGCCCGGGGGAGGGGGGAATAGTTGAACTGATGGGTTTACAAAAACAACAATCATAAACAACACGTGGCGGACGTGAGTCAACGAAACAAATTATGTTTTCCTGCAGCGCTTGCTTATTTATGTTAAACTTAAAGGAAATCAATCAGCAACCATTAATTAACTTAGTTATAATTTGAGACAATCGATTCTGTTGCACAAAACGAAATATGTAATGAGGTGGTTGTTTATGTTATGTTTGTACTCCACCACCTTCCACAACTGTAACTTCGATCTATTGTTGAAATAAGTTTATGGTCCTCTATTAGGCGGAGGTAGGGTGCAATAAATACACTTAACATTGAAACACGATGATTGCAAAAAATAAATAAATAAATAAATCATAAAGTATTAGGTTTAAGTTACTTTTCAATTTTTCCCATGTCTGATGCATCCAGTTATCACTTCCTGCTTAGATCATGAAGACATTTTGTAAAAAAAATATTGTAACTACACACTGTTGGTGCATCCAAGGGTCAGTGCTCCACAATGTTGGTGCTCCGTCTCTTAGCTCCCATTATTGGCGCTCCCAGAGTGGTTTCTCCGTTTCTGAGCTTATAGTTTTGGTGCTCCCTGACTTGTTGCTTACTGTATCGGTGCTGCCAAAGAAAGCGCTCGTCGCTTTTATTTAAGGATGTGCGTGTTGTAAAATACATACGGATATTAATATATAAATAAACTAGGGGTTTTAGGGCGCCGACGGCGCCCACTTTCTTATCCTTGTTTGATAAATACGAAATATTAAACTTCCTGAAATGTACACAAAGTATTTTATAATTATAAATCCTCAAATCCTCTTTTTACATCGCTCTCTTTTCCAAAATTAAAATATAAGCTAAAACTATGACGTCATAATTTTTTTTAAAGAATCGTTTAGAATTTTGCACACCTCCTGATGTGCGCCTTATATATATACTTAAATATAAGCTCAAAAATGACTTCATAGCGCTACGGATCCTTCCTTCCTTCCAGTGACTTGGACTATTATATTGTTTACTAGTTTGTGCTGCGGCGCCGTGGTGCCCCCTTTTTTTAAGGGTGCCTACGGCGCCCACCTTTTTCAAGAGCCCAACTAACTTGTCCTTGTATGATAAATACGTAGTATTAAACTTTCTTAAATGTACACAAATTATGTATATAATATTTTTTTTACAGTGCTAATCACCACACGATTTTTAAAATAATTTTAGAAAGCAGCGCACCAAATTACTGCACCAAAAAAATAACTCTTTGAGTCAGTCAGCACTGTTTACAACACAAATGATGATGTCATAGGTTCGTGCGTTGTTTGGTTAATGTTAATCTGGAAACCAAAAGGATTATGATTTATCGTTAGGCCACAGTCAGCGATAGTTTAGCGTAAATATATATATGATGATATTGTAACTCACAAAAACATTTTGCAGCTCATGCATCTTTATTTGAACTTATCCTGAGAACCACTCAAGTAGTAAAAAAAATTATACTATTCTGAATGTTAGCCTCCGGCTTGTGAGGGATTATGTATTACGTGAGAGTGTTTAATTACGCGCGGGGTGATGAGGGTGGGGGTCGCTGTGCATGAGTTAGTCACTGTAATATCTGGCTCTAGTTACCTGCAGCCTCAGCTGACAAGTCTATAGTACCTTATAATACAGGTGTTAACTAGCAATGTGGAGTGGGTCTGTTATTTTCTTTCCGGAAAAGGGTCAATTGCCGCGATTTGAGAAGAGGGGCGCTGATCTACAGCTCTCTTAGTTAGTCATAATGATATCTAAAACATATTAGAAAAAAAGACATTTAGGGCCCCCAGCCCTGAACAATTGGATATTAGACGTGCAATGCCCTTTTTTATTTTAATATGGGCTACCAAGTTTTTATATACAAAGTTTGGTTAAGATCCATTCATTTACTCAGTAGCTATCACATAAACTAATTTTTATATAGCTCATATAAAAAAAATACGACATTAAGGGCCCCAGGGCCGAAATAGTGCAAGATGTCAAGTTCAAAACACCTGTTTATTTCAATCAATTTCATAGCGGATATATTTCTCTATACTTATCTGGATCTTTAATAATTGAATGGGGAATAAAATCTTAAATGTTTATGAAAAAATACATTTTGGGCCCCCAGCCCCAAACAAATGAACATTAGGAAATTAGTGCGCTATAGTATTTCAATATTGGCTACCAAGTTTTTATATACAAAGTTTGGTTAAGATCCATCAATTTACCTAATTATTTTTATATAGCTCATATAAAAAAAATACCATGATGGCCCCCCCCCCGCGCCCCATGAGTGTTAAATTTTGCAAAAAAAATTGCCTATTATCATCCCAGGAGCGTACTCAAAAGTCTCCCAAAGTTTCATGACGATCGGATGAATGGTTTAGTCAGCTATAAAGGGCATACATACATACATATACACTTTGTTATATATATATATATATATATATATATATATATATATATATATATATATATATAAATTTAGCAAAAACGACATTAAGGGCCCTCAGGCCCAATCGGTGCAAGAAATTAACTTTAAAATACCTGTTCATTTCAATCTGGATCATGATAGATATATTAGTCAATGCTTTTCAAGATCGTGTTAATCATAACGGAAATAAAGTATTTAACGCTTACAAGATTTTGGGCCCCTGGCCCCGAAGGAACGGACATTAGGAGTTCAATGCCATATGGTACTTTAATATAGGCTATCAAGTTGTTATGTACCAAGTTTGGTCAAGATCCATTCATTTTCCAAGCAGCTAAGCCCTAAACTAATTTTTATATAGCTCATATAAGAAAACATTCTCATTATGGGCCCCCGGCGCCCATGAGTGTTAAATTTTGAAAAAAAGTTAGGCCGTATGGTCGCCAGCCGGAGCGGTGAAGCAGTGGGCGCAATAGGGGACTGGGCGATCGGAGATAATGGGGGAGGCAGCGGAGACGCTGACTGTAATGCAGACTGACAGTCAGAAGACAGGACAGACAGTCAGGATCAGTCATAGTACTGTCTGCTGTATGTCGAAGTCTGTCCAGTACAGTCAGGTCTGTTCAGTCTGTCATACTGTCTGTTATGATCTGTTCAGTCAGTCTGTATGTAAGTCTGGTCGTCTGTTGTTGCTAGACATGTTTGACTAGACTGGTCTGTCGTGTCAGACTGTCTGACAGTCTGTGCTGTCTAGACAGACTATAAGTTCATGTCTGTAAGTAAGTCACGTCTGTCTTGACAGTCAGATCAGACAGGATCTCTGTCTGATGCAGTTGTCTGTCTGTTGTCAGTATAGATCTGTATGTCTTTCTGACTAGTCAAGACGTAAAGAACTGAAGCGTTAAGACATTCTGAATGACAGACTGTCTAGTCTGAAGCTATAGTATTACAGTAATGTATGTCTGTCAGGATCTGACAGACAGACAGACTGACAGGAAACTTGAAAGTCAGTACCAGTATCTGGCTGAGACTGTCTGTATCAGTCAGAGACAGTTACTGATTATCAGATCGGTCTGTGCAGGAAAGATCCGTATTATCTGAACTGTCTGATGGTCTCAGTTCTGTACTAGTATGATCTAGTTCTGGGTCATGACAGACAGTCTGGGACATGGTCTAGTCTGTATGTATGTTGGTCTAAGTATGTCTGATCATGATCCACTGTAGAGTGTACTGTATGACTATTCTGTCAGTCTGGTCCTGACAGTGTCTAGTTATGTGCAGTCTGTCTATGGTCTGTACTGTCAGCTCTAGATTGTCTGTCTGTCATTGTCTGATCAGTCAGTACAGTGACAGTATCTGGTCAGATATCAGTACAGTCAGGTACTAGGACTGACTGACAGATGATCAGACTGATCCGATAAGATCTGACAGACTAGTATCGCTGTCAGTCAGGGGCTGTCTGGACATCTCGCAGTCAGTCTGGTCAGTCAGTCCATGACATGTGTCATGTAAGTACAGTCATTCTGTCTGACAGTCAAGTCTATTACCGCAAGGACTGATCAAGTATGAAACAGACTGTTCGTACAGACTGATCGTCTGAAGTCAGATGAGCGAGACAGTCTGATTAGTCGCAGACAGTCTGTACAGAGTTCAGTCTGCTCAGTTATGCGCTGTCTGTAAGTCTGTCAGATAAGTCTCGTCATGTCTGTCAGATCAGTCAGTCTAGTCTGTCTGTTCTGACTCAGTCTAACTACATACTACAGTACAGTACTGGTCCAGACTGTCTGAAGTCAGATCTGATCTTTTACCATGAATGAGCAGTCTTTCTGATTTAGTCTGGATGGAAGAATAGGTCTGTCTGTCAGACTGACAGTCTGTACAGAAGATTATGGTCTGTACATGTCTGTACAGTCCAGGATATAGTCTAAGTCCTGATCTGTCAGTCAAGTTGACTGACAGACAGTCTGTATCTAGTCATGTCGTACTGTGCTCGTTCTGACTGTCAGACAGTTACTGTCGATCAGTCTGTTAAGTCGGTCTGTACAGTCTGATACTTTCAGTAATGTTGTCGAGTCAGTCAGTCTGTACAGTCATGTAGTCATGTCAGTCTGTATGACTAGACTGACCGACTTACAGTAATCTGGTCTGTACCAGTCTGTCTGAGAAAGTAGTCTGTAATATCTCTGTCGTGTCCAGTCTGTCTGTCTTGTCTGTCTATATGCGGTCTGTCTGTCGTCTGACATTCTGGTCGTCTGTATGTCTGTCTGACATTACAGTCTGATATGACTGAAAGTCAGTTATGACAGACTAGGACGAGACTAGTTAGTCAGGACTTACATGAAGTATTACTGTCAGTAGTCGTCTGTCACTTGTGAGATGTTGGTCTGTCTGTACGTCTGTCAGACTGTCTGTATCTGAGCTAGTCAGTCAGATCCAGTCGGTCTGATTACAGACTTGTCTGAATGACAGTCTGTCTGTCTTGTTCTGTCTGGACTGATGACTGACTGGGAAGCTCAGTCTGTCAGTCTAGTCACTGTCTGATCTGATCTGACTGGTTATTTCAGTCTGTCGACAGAACTGTTGTCAGTCAGTCTGATACTGTCAGTAGTCTGAATGTGTTCAGGTCATGTCTTTCTGACTGTCAGTCTATGTCTGTATGTCTGTGGTCGTCTGTCTGTCTGATCCTGTATGTCAGTGCTGCAAGTCAATGTCAGTCTGTTCTGTCTGCTGACAGTCAAGTACTGAGCAGTACTGTCTGTCTGACAGTCGGTACTGTCTGGAGTATGTCATGTCAAGATCTGGTCTCGAAACTGTCAGTCTCGTATGTCTGTCATAGACAGTCTGTCATGTCATGTGCAGCTGTCAGTACTGTCATCAGTCTGACAGTCAGTCACTGTCAGTCCTGACAAGTACTCGACTAGACTGTCTGTCAGTCCGTCTGTCTGACCGTATGTCATGCTGTCTGTACCAGTC
>CALYLW010000415.1:1027330-1044477 GCA_944989445.1 Ampullaceana balthica
ATTTTGTGCTATATTTCGGTTTCACTACGACTATGACAATGATTATAGACTATAGTCTTAAATTAAAGCTAACTACTAGTAACGGTAGTTGTGAAAGGCATCCAAACTCAGGTAATCATAGTTCATTATGTTACTGCAAATAATCAGATTTAACTAGATGCATAGTATTATTTAGTATTTGTGTTGAGTGTGCAAGCCATGGTTTGTGGTCTGCTTGTGCAGTTTTATGTTAAGCCTGCCTAATGGAATTATCGATTAGCTAAATCTTTCTTTATATAGCTTTTTGCACTTTTTTTACCAGCATATGTCTACTGCTGCCTTAGCCTTATCTTCTTTTTATGTTTGTGCTTAATTAGTTCAAATACTGTTGCTGTCGTGATATGCAATAAACACAATAAAAATAAGCATCATGCCTGCTCGAACAGGTTTTAGTTTACAATCAGATAATTCTTATGTATTTTTCATACAGATTTCCAAAGGATCCCACCCAACGACAGAAATGGATCGAAGCAGTTCGCCGCAAAGACTTCGTTCCGTCATTGTCAGCTGTTTTGTGTTCAAAGCACTTTAAGGAAGAAGACATTGACCGAACATGCTTGTCGTATGTACGAATTCGGGATAATGCTGTGCCGTCTGTGTTCGATAATTTCCCGGAATATCTTCAGAAGAAACAGAAGCCTCGAAAGCCACCAAAAGTGCGACACATTACCGATTCATTTCCAGTCATTGCAGAATCTTTGACCTCTGGTGCAAATGCCACTTCGTCAACATTTAGCCCCAAATGCCACTTCGTCAACATCAGCCGCAAATGCCACTTCGTCAACATCAGCCGCAAATGCCACTTCGTCAACATCAGCCGCAAATGACACTTCTTCAACATCAGCCGCAAATGACACTTCATCAACATCAGCCGCAGACAGATATGTGCATAACAGTGCTGAGCACGAACCAATGGCATGGACTCCAAGGAAAGCCGAATTAAAAAGAAAACTTGATTTCTCACAGACGCAACTGCAGTCATCTCGAAAGAAAATTAAACTCCTTCAGCAGTCTAAACGCCGACTACTCCACCGAAATGCTACTTTGTCAGCAGTAATTACTGATCTTCGTAAGCATAATTTACTGTCTACTGATAGTTTGCAGGTGTTGGATAGCTGTGCTTCCGGCGTGCCTGATTTATTGAAACGGCAAATTGCAAAAAAAAACTGGTGAGGCTCTTCCAGTTAAATACTCGCCTGAACTTTGCATTGACACTACATCTGTATTCGCCACATGCATATAATTATGTACGTAAGATGTTTTACACATGTTTGCCGCATCCACGTACCATTACAAAATGGTTTCAGAATGTTGACGGTAAGCCAGGCTTTACCAAGGATGCTTTTAATGCTTTGCAGTATAAAGCCAGCATGATGGTAAATGATGGACGTGAGCTGGTCTGTGCTCTTGTGATGGATGACATCGCAATTAGGCAGCAAATAGAGTCGGATGCTGAAAAGTACCAAGGTTACATTGATCTTGGTACATCGCTAGATGATGACACAATGCCATTGGCAAAAGAGAGCCAAACGTTTATGGTTGTTGCCGTCAATGGTTCATTTAAGTTGCCTGTTGGCTATTTTTAATCGATGGATTAGATGGCATTGAGAGAGCTAGTCTTGTACGAGAGTGTATTACAAGACTTCATGATATTGGTGTTACAGTGGCTTCTTTGACTTTTGACGGTTCGGCATCAAATTTAGCCATGGTAAAAAAACTTGGGTGTAATCTTGATGCTACCGGTAATCAATTCAAAAGCTATTTTAAGCATCCAAGTACTGATCTAAATATTGCTGTATTTTTAGATCCATGCCACATGCTGAAGCTTGTACGTAATACTTTAGGGGACAAAAAATCGCTCGTTGATGGTGACGGTAATTTTATCAAATGGGATTACATTGAGAAATTGCATAAAATTCAGGAAAATGACGGGTTGCATTTTGGAAATAAATTGCGGTCATCGCACATCATGTGGCAGAAAAGCAAAATGAATGTGAGATTAGCAGCACAGCTGCTCAGTGAGGCCGTTGCGTCTTCACTTGAGTTTTGTTTAAACGAAAAAGTGCCAGGATTTGAAGGTTGTGAGCCAACTATCAAGTTTATCCGTATTTTCAATTCCTTGTTTGACATATTGACCTCACGAAACCTGAAAGGTAAAGGTTTTCATAGTCCTTTGAGCATCTCAAATATTGATACGGTGCGGTCATTTTTAAGCAAGGCGAAGACATACATAGCTGGTTTATGTGAATCGCCAAATGGTAGGTTCATGTTTGATTCTGGTCGCAAAACTGGCTTTATTGGCTTTTATATGTGCATCGATAGTTTGTTGCTATTGTTTGATTTACTGATTGCTTCAAAACGCTTTGGAATGAATTTCTTGTGTGCCTTTAAAGTAAGCAAGGATCACCTGGAATTATTTTTTGGTAAAATTCGGCGCTTGTGTGGCTGCAACAATAATCCATCTGCCCGTCAATTTATGGCAGCATATCGCAAGCTGCTCATACATAATGACCTACAAGAAGTGCAGAGAGGTAATTGCTTACCGCTGGAGTGTGTGCCTATTTTAACGGCATCGAGTGAATATATAAAACAATTGAACAGTGATCCGCCATCTGTTGTCATTTTAAATGCTTCGGCTTCCAGGAGTCGAATTATTGAGCCAGATTTTAATGCTCTTGTTGATCATGATTATACATACATCCCAAATCCAGCACATTTGTCAGCATGCTCTGAACAGATTGTAGCATACATAGCTGGTTTTGTTGTATTTAAATTGAAGAACTGTCTTCATTGTGAGAAATGTGTTGCTGTTATTTCCGACATTAACAGCAGTAATAAAATATGTTCATTGATAAACTGAAAAGCAAAGGCGGGCTTATCTTTCCATCAAAGGATGTTATCGATATTTGTGTGACCAGTGAGAATTTTTTCAGACGGAATGAAATTTGAATTTGTCTACAGTATCCTGTCTTCAATTGATTCAGCATGTGTTGTCATATTATTTGCACAAGCCAGTTTTCACGGATTTATCTGAACACATGCTTGAATGCGAACCTGCTGGAAATCATGCAGTTCTACTTATTAAAGCAGTCGCAGAGAAATATCTTCAAGTACGGTATCATTATGCTGGAAAACAATACACCATCAGAAATCATGTTCAAAAAGGTGCTGTGAGCAGACAGATTCATACAAAACTAGTACTTTTTAGTGGCAAATAATTAGTTATCTCCCACCATGTTGAGTCAATAAGTCATTATTGATATTATTGCTGTATTGCATTTTTTGTAAATGTCTGTTTAATGGTTTTTGGATTACATGTATTAATGTATTTCACTTGGGTTTTTGCATCATGGTGCAATTTTAGGCTGTATTTTGAAATTACAAACTTAAAGGTAACAAGTACTGCTGAGTACCATGTTACAACTTACTAGTAACTACTAACTAGTAACTATTTTCATTTGTATAGCTGATATATTAATTTTATGTTAAAAAATATTAATTTTATGTTAAAGAATAATAAATTTAAGTTTAATTTGTAATTATTAGTTTATACTATAAACTTTATAGTTAAACAGGAGCCTTGGTAACTTGGACAGGCTCAGTGTTGGCTTTCGTTTTCAACTTCTTTGTCATTGACTAGTAGGTTGACAGCAGTCAATCATTCAATACTTTCAATTCAATATTTACATTTAAACATTTTACTTATACAATATAATTTATATCATTTCTTTGTTGTTTTTTTCCATTGAACTTTAAATTTAAATGGCAGTTGCAATTGTGAGTTGATTAAAAATAAAAAATTTTGCTTGTCTCACATGTTATATCTTATGCAGTCTTATAATTTTAAAACTGTCTATTGTGAATATTATAATTATACAAAATAAGTTAAGTTACAAATTAAGCAATACATTAGTCTCATTAGATTATTAATATCGAACAAAATAAACAAATTAATAAGCGTTGATCATGAAATCCTTCAAATCCATGCAAAATATAGTAAACAATTTCAATACGAGAAAAAAATATTAAGTTCAAAAGTTAAAAGTATAGTATATAGATATTACTTAACTACACTTGTAAGTTCTTTATAATTATGTATAGTAGTACAACTAATAACTAAGTAGAACTCCGCAAATCTGTAGTGCTTCACTTCTATATAGTTAGCGTATTATATAGACCAGCCTCGATCAGCTGATCGTATAAATAAATAACTTTACATACAATACAGACATGGGCGCCCGCAGAAAATTTTCTAGGGGGGGTAAAAATATTTATAGTAATGTTTTAATGTAGTTTTAATTTTATGTAGCGTATATGTATTGTAAACGAACGGACTGGGCACTGTAGTAATGAAGGGCATACATTAGTACCAAAGTTGTTATTTACACAATGTATGCAAGTATATAACGAAACATACTTTTAAAATAAAATTTGTTCTTTAAACAAGAACTGGAGTCGTCTATTATCCCTGCCAAACATATCTACAATTTTGTCCATAAAGTCTCATTTTGTCGCCGTTCACTTTGTCTCTGTGTACGCTTAACATGCACAACCCAGACAGACGTTCATCTGACATTGTAGATCTAAGCCATGTTTTTACACGACGTAATGTGCTGAACGATCGCTCCACAGTACATGTTGTTGCTGGTAATGTTAGCAAAACTAGTAAGGCATACCTGACAGCCGGATAAAACTTTGTAAACGGTAACAAGTCGAGGAAATCTTGGCTACTTTTGTATTCTCGCATTTTTCAAAAATCAAACCAACTCAAGGCTTCACTTTCAAATTTATCAATGTGGTATACCTGATTAATAGTAGACATTGTATCCTTAAACTGTTGAAGATTCAGTTTGTACAATTTCGAAGGGTGTAGCAACGTTAAGTTAAATTGTGCACTGTTGGCTTCACAAAATCGACTCTCAATTGAGTTAATTAGAGAATCCAAGTATGGAATGTAAACTGTTTGTCTGAAGTACTCCTCAACACTTGTGGTTTCTGGATTACTTCGATGCTTTTGTCTTCCACACTGTCTTGGGATAATCAGTTCAATATCCACCTTCTGTGCGATTTGTACTGTTTTCTCAAAAATATCCCTGAAATAGTTATCAGAATCACCTCGGTGAAGTTTTATTACACTGAGCAGGTTTTGAACTTGCAGTTGGACTTCTGCAAGATCAACTTGAACAGCTTGAAGAGCCTGAGTAACTGGTTCCAGTATGGCAGAGTACTGCGAAATAATATTGAGACAAAATAAAAACGTGCTGGACTTTGATGAACAATATAATTGATGTGGCAGCCTGTCGTGTATTTCCTTTTGCATGCAATGAAAATTCTTCCAGTTGACAATAAATATCTTCAAATTTACTAGAAAAAATCCGAATACTTTTATACTTGCTTGTCCATCTTGTCTCACACAGAAGAGGAATATTTGGAACAGAGGACCTCCTTTTTGGACTTTCACGAAAAAATGTAATAATTGCTTTGATAGTACCAATAGTATTTCGTATCACTGCAACATTATTAAGATCATTTACTACGAGATTCAGTCTATGCGAGGCACAGTGAACAAAGGCAGCCTTGGGGTAAATACTTCGAATTTTTGCCTGAACACCATTTTCTTTCCCGGCCATTGTAGAGCATCCATCATAACCTTGACCCAGCAGATTATTAAGGAGAAGACCAAATGTTTTGCAATGTTCAATAATACAATCAGATATCGTGGCTGCGTCCAAATCTTTCAGAGGAGAAAATCCAAGGAATTCCTCACGAAACATAGCCTGCTCACTAGACGTATCTACAAACCGGACTCCCAGTGATAATTGTTCTGAGATATCTGCTGTTTCATCGGCTATGATCGAGAATCCAACAGCATTGTTGGCAGTTTTTACAATGTCTTCTCGCTGAGCTTGTTCAGACATGTTGATCAAATCATTCTGAGTTCGGTGTGATGTGTAACGTGCAATTTTAGCAGCTGTATCAAAATGGTTTTTTAAAATACTGTCTCCTCCCTCAATTCGATAAGCATAAAGTTGTTCGGCATTTCCTTTTGTGCTATTTTTCCCACGAATTGCCAAATCGTTTGTTCCGCAAAATAAGATTGTTGAAATAATAGGATACAGTTTCTTTCTGTTTTCTTCAATAATTCGTTTTACTGAATTATCTACCTGACAAATAATAACCTTATTTGGATCTCTAATGGTTGACGTGAAGTGTTCAGCATCTTGTTGAGACCCACGATGCTATGCTGAGCTGATATGGTTTCTTGCACATTCATTAAAATCTTTGTACTTTGTACAAGGAGTAGTAATAAAGGCACCTTGAATTCCTCTTTGAACTGGTTGCGGAAATAAAACACAGAAAATGCAAAAGGCACCCTTTAACCTTGGTGAATATGATAACCATGGACTATACTTTGTCAGCCAAGATTCCCTGAAACAACGTTTTCCACTTCCAGATATGTCACCTTCAAAATCATATGGCTACGTTTATAGAGGCGGCGGGTTTCGGGAAATCCCACGCGCGAGTCGACCCGCGCGAGGAATGTTTCTATTTTTGCTTTGCAGGTGTTCATAAAGGACGCGGGTGTCTCGAGGCGACAAATTAACGGACGGGCGCGGGTAATTACCAGAACTAGTTGCTAGTTCTTGTTCCGCGTTGCCGCGCGGGACTGTGAATTCAAACAGATGGGCTTTGAATGTTTCTTCAGACTGTTAAATGTTCAATAATTCATCAACCACGACTTCGATTATGTCCATTCCCAATATTAATTCCAGCATCTTGAATAAGTCGTTTAGCTTTTGAGATATCATTTTTGCTTCCAGATAATTCAATAGAATTTCGACCAGATGAGTCACTGTCAGTAGAAAGCTTTATCTGAAAATCATTGTTTTTATCTATGTCTTTCATTCTGCTTAATACACAACCAATTGTTGTTCCTGCTTCAGATGATTTCACACGAGTGGTTTCAGACTCACTAGTACCATCTTTGTCTCTGCTATTTTGGTCTTCATTCCTTTTATCATATATGGGATTGTCAATAGTGGCTACAGTGTCAATAGTTTAAATTTGTGCTCGATTCAACTTTATTATTTTTCTATCATTCATATCTTGGTTTTCATTCTTTCTCCATGGCTGATCAAAATTTCTTATTCTGGAATCAAAACTATATCTGCCTCTCCATGATCTTCTGCTTTGATTATAATCTCTATATATGGAATTGTGATTATATCTGTCTCTCCATGATTGTCTACTTTCATCATAATCTCTATGTCTGGAATTATGATTGTATTTTTCTCTCCATGCTTGTCTACCTTTGTTTTCAAAGTGATATTGTCTTGATCTTTCTTCTGTTTTCTTTCTTATAGGGCTGCCATTAGGTGACACCCTATTTGGTTGTCCTTTATTGTGGTAACACTGCTTTACCATATGTCCTGGCTTGTTACAGTACCAGCAAATAGTTTGTCTGTTGCCTTGGTTTGGCAAACTCTGGTTTCTCATACCTTGCCTTTTTTCTTCACGTTTAATTTGTATTGCTGCAAAAATATCTTGTCTTTTGTCCATTTCCAAAAATTGCAATTATCAAACTCTTCACACCATGAATGGATACGACTTAAGTTCCTTTATTTATAATTCACACTGACACACTTGTTAATAGTCCATAGCTTTTTTAGTTCAAGGTTATGTTTACCAATATTTCCTGGAATCAACCACACCTGTGAGCTTGGTGACGTAGTTCACTGCGTGTCGTCTGGATTTTCCCCGCTTTTACTATAAACACCAACCGCGCGAATGATTAGGCGCGGTTTTCTGGTTACTCGCGGCAACCCGCCTACCCGCCGCCTCTATAAACGTAGCCTAAGACTGTTGAGGCTTGTATGGATCAGTTAGCAAACGATACTTAAGATCGACAGCAATCTTCGTAGTAGATTTTACATAGTTTCCAATGTCATATGTTAACATAGTATCTCCACTTTCATGCTTGTCAGGGTCTTGTTCTGGTGGTAGCGTTGCTGCTCCAGATGAACAAGCAACAGTGTCCGTTTTCCGTTTTTTGCAGACAGGAGTTAACGTTATGTCTTCTACATCTGGAATCGATTGCCGTGGCTGTGTGAGAGGTTTTAAAAATTTCCGGATATCCATGACGCCTAAAAGTAAGCTGTTTATTGCAATAACTTCTTTGCTTTGGTGCACACAGTTATTGATGTCTAAGTTCTTGAACTAACACAGGAAACATATTATACAGTTATGCTACCGTCTATGCCCTACTGACGACTATCTCTACAGCACTGTCCTAAGTGTCTTACATGTCGCACCTAAATGCTGTCTCTAAAATGTTCTCCCTAAATGTTCTCTTCCTTATATAGTCGGCGAGCCGTAAGGTGTTTGTTTCGGTCCAGCAGTATTGTCATATACTCTAATCTGTCTAATTCATTTCCGGTCATTGTTAGGAGGAATTCGGAAGGCCTCATATCCGGCAGCCAAATACACAACATTGTGCTGGGCTGGGGGCGGTATTGTTTAGAGAACCGATAATTTTCACCTCTGCCCGACGCATTCCAAGCTCCACCATGCACAATAGTGTGGTCGGCTGCAGGGGGGATGGCTGTGGAAGCTTTTACTTTCGAGTCCAATAAATTTCTGGAGCCGGATGTCCTCACTTCCGAATTCCTGTCAGTCATCAGTAATCCAACACCCCAGGTACCGTCACACTGCGGGAGTGAACAGATGGCCCTTTGTTGCATGCGTGAGAAAGGGGAGGGGAGCACAGTGGCTGGCGCTCCCCATGTATGTTTTTATTATGATAATAAAAATACTTATGTTCAAAACAACGTTTGACTCACAACATACGGTTGTACATAAAATAATTAATATTGTAGAGAACCTGTTGGTATGTGGGTGTATTGGGCCTCATTACTACTGGTTGGACTAAACTCTCTGCTTTCACTCAATTCAAACACCAAGACTTTAAGACTACATGAAGACTTATTATTTCCTCTTTATTGCCTCACTACTTGATTCCACTGCTGTCTCAGTTCCGAAGCGGACGGCTGACCTTAAGATAACAGAGTCTACATTAAGCACCTCTGGGCATCTGGACGCGGTTCGGTCTATTCATCTATCCAAGCTACCGCATGGGGCAGTTCACATATCTTGGTCAGTCCTGACCAGACTAAAAGTCCTTGCCAGCAACAGCAATCTTTGATTTAAAGACCGTTTAACTGCCCTAATTCTCTACAATATAGAAAATATAAACATAATTACCCAGTAAAACGAAATCAGCATCAGCTTAGTTACTTTCTGTTTATTTTCTCTTTACTTTAATAAATTTGTTGTCTATTATTGTCAATTTTTTTTTAATCCAACAATCCAGGGGGGGGCAAGCGGCCCCCCTTGCCCCCCCCCCTGCGGGCGCCCATGAATACAGAGCTTTGTAATTGACCCATTAGAATATCTAGACCACCAGAAATGAAATAGGGCCTTAGCAGACTTTAGAAAAAAACGAGATGACAAAATATAAAGCTCATTGGAGTCGTTAACAGAATGAGAAAACTGGTATGGTAATGAAAGCTGCTGGAATGTTTTAAGTCTAACAATATGGCGATAGGCGGAGATAGGCTCCGCCCACTGGCTTCACCCGCTAGCTACCATCTGATAGCAGCCGCCACCTCCAGATAATCAAACCTCCTTGGCTAAAACAACGACGTCATATAATTTATTTTTTTTACGGCGAGAAACACCACACGCTTTTTTAACTGCTATGTGCTGTTGTACTATGTTCCTCAGCGTTAAGGATCCAGATAGTGATTGTCTTGGGCTTTTATATTGTTTATGCGCATTTGTAACTTTAGTACTTTTAGCACTAAGCTGTTCATATATGTTGTCATGAATATTCTAGCGAAAAGTTTCGTATAAACTTTGTTTTGAATCATGTAAATCTTACCCGTCTTATAACAATTTATTATTGTTTACCAGCTGGCTACTTTTAGAAAAGTCAAAGGTCATGTAGTTAACCCAAAAGGTGAAAGGAAAAAAATATTAATTTAAACACTGAATATAGAGAAGTTTATGGAAACATTTTAAGTACATGTACAAATAGGGATTCATTTGAAAAGATTGAAATGGAATGAGTGAAAAGACAGAGCCATTCCCTGTGATTTACATTGCATTTATCAGAAGCTTAAATTACGTGAGTGTGTGTTCTGTTATGTTTCATATTGCAGACAATGTACGTAGTGAGGTCTTCTTTGTTTTAATTATACATCTTGTAACTGGTATTTCCTTTCGTTTGATTTTTGTTTCAAAATTCATTAAAATAATAACTATTTTGTAGTTATTTCATTATACTCTATAATTTATTTCATTTTAAGCTTTCAATTATTTCATTTTACTCTATCAGTTATTTTATTTTATGATATCAGTGATTTCAGTTTACTCTATCAGTTTTTTCATGTTTCTGTTATTTCATTTTCCTCAATCAGTTTTCTTATTGTCAAATGTTTCGTTCCCTGTAATCGAAACATATTTATGACGTCATTACAGGAGTTAATATTTAAACACCTAGAGATATATAACAATACTGTGGAGTAATATATTAAGGTTTACGGGAGTTTGGCGTTCAAGTGATGTTTTTGACGGTTTGACAAGTGATGCTTGTTATAATGAACGAGCCAAATACATTATGATTCGTGTAGGGGATGTAACATATTGACAACTAGGTAGTTGAGCTGAAAGTTACACCATTGAAGGTGAAGAGGTAAGACGCACCAAGTAGATATATTAATAAATCTGGTGTGACTTATGATTGCTTTTGTTGAGATGTGGTACTGCCCTGCGATAACAAAAGCAGACCATGACAATATATTTATGAATATATTTGTTAATGTGAAGGTTATATATATATACTAGGGGCAAGTACCCGGCTTCACCCGGGTTTAAAATAAGGTTTTCTGTAGAAGCGTACACAACTGTTTACTTGCATGCAATAAAATGGTACATTTAACAGTGTATGTGCTGCATGGCTTAATTTCAAGGATGTCACCATCTTCATCTCTCACAATAACAGTTTTGAGATCTTCAAATGAAATAGGTCCCCGAATATGGTGCAGCAGGAGGCGCATGTGAAATGCTTCTCTGTTGTGAGGATACACAGTGTACACTCTTCCCAAGGCATTGTCTGTCACATATCCCGGGAAGTCTGCAAAAGGTATACCTTTTTTCGCATTTGCCAGACCTTTTGACTGGCATCCCAGCGAAAATGTCTAGGCACTTCAGAATACAGCAATGTTTTTGCAAGAGGATCTGTTTTGCAGAGATCAAAAAACGCTGTTAATGTAGTCTTTGGTGGAGTGTCTGTCAAATGTGCTGTTGGCTGTCCTGGTTTATAGTCCTTGGCCTCCTTCAAGATGTACTGCCAAGTGAACAACTGTTGGATACCTTTGATGGATGGGAAATTTAAGCAGGAGCCACACTGCCTCACTGCTACTAATGTATCGTCCTTGTTGATAATTGGTAACCCCATCAAGCATTTTCGGCATTTCATTTGCAACAGCAAATATGGCTGCACAACTTCCCTTGGTAACATACTTGCAAATCTACTTGATGGTTGTGCCTCTATGACGTACATAGGTCATTCCATCCTGTGCATATTCATGCATGTAACGGGGCCCTCCACCGAAGGATGAAGGCAGCACCACTAATTTGCCAAGATTTTCATAAGTCACATTGTTGTCATTCCTTACTGCCTCTAATAGTACACCATAGTCCTCAGCTCTAAGTTTTGTTTGGTTGAGTCTGATGAAACGCAATCTCTCATTCTCAACCTTAGCATACATATCCACTATGTATTGCTGGAAAAGGCGCGGGCATCTGAGGAGTGTATTAAATTCGTTGACTCTTTGCATCATGCGATATGCATAGTAGTCATTGCTTGTGGCCTTGTTTACATCTTTTATGTTCAAATCATAGCCATCTTCTCCTCTAACAAATAGCAGAGGGTACAGAAGTGGATCATATGACCTGTGAGTGTCTTGAATACTTTGAAGTGGCATTTGTGAGCAACTTCTTGAATGCAGCACAATGTCCCTACGATCAACTAGCTTTCCAGCAATCATGATGGCCACTTCACTAACAGATGGTGCATTGAATCTGTCTTTGTGTTCCTTTAATGGTGCTTTGCCAGAAATTTTGATTTTGTAGTCCACTTGAGTGTTATCCATAATCTCAGCAGCCATTTTAAATGACCTCACATAGCTGTTATGCTGATACAGCATTCTTTGCAGTTTGAGGACAATGTTTCTGTCAACAGGACTGTCAAGCAAATACAGTCGTCTTTGCACTTGCTCATCTTCTCCCAAGAAGTAAATCTGGAGATATTTGCTGTCTACAGCATTGACTGGATGAAGAGGTCCAGCATGGTGGTACACTTGGCCTTGGACCTTGAATGTTGGTGTCCACGACAACATTAGACTTGAAGGAAGTCATGGCAAACATATTATTGAATAGTCTAATATGTTTCACAAAGGCCTTTGATTGTGCAGTTTCACCATTCAACAGACTGCACAATGGTTCTGGTGGCTTTATAATTGGTGGCAGTTTGACTTTACCACTGGAGCAGCACATGCCTGGAGTTTCTCCCTTCCACTTAAGTGCACTACACTTTAGACAAACATTTGCCATTCTGCCAATGTCAAGAAGATTGTTGCTTTCATAGTCATATGATGGTTTGTACATGAAACCATCATGCATGTGGGCTTTCCATTTCAAAGTGATGGAAACATTTCTCTCTTTTCTTAAGCCAAGAAGACGTGCCACATGCTGAAAAGAGGTCTTTCAGCTGATCTGGCAACTCTGTGGCGGACCTGATCTTTCTGGAGACGTGATTGCCTTTGCTCAGCTGTTTCAGATGCTCTGGCACCTCGAAGGCGGACCCGATCTTCCTGGAAACGTGATTGCCTTTGATCAGGTCTTTCAGCTGCTCTGGTAACTCTGTGGCGGACCTGATCTGCCTGGACTCTTGCTCTTTTTTCATTAGGAGCTTATACGGCTTTTGACTTGACTGTTTTCCTGCCCTGACTCCCCCTTTTTCTCATAGGCATGACTGCAGCAAGTGATAGACAACATTTTTGGCCGTTCCATTTGGAGTGTGTACAAAGAGATTTTCCTCTTTGCCAACTCTGGAGCAGGCCACATACAACTGTCCATGAGAAAAGCATGGTGTCTGCAAGTCTATACCAGCAATCCCAAGAGACTGGCCCTGTGACTTGTTGATTGTCATGGCAAAGCATATTTTCAAAGGGAACTTTATTCTCTTGAATTGTATGGTGTTGTCTGAGGGAATGATAGGTATTCTTGGAATGAACACATCCTCACCCTTAGCACACCCTGTGAGTACTGTGGCTTGAATAACATGTTGCCTCAGCTTTTTCACAATTAATCTTGTGCCATTGCACAACCTGGGTGCATCAATATTGCGGATCAGCATTATTGGAGCACCAACTTTCAGAATCAGGTTGTGGGCTTGCAAATCAGGGGTCTGGATGGAATTCAAGAACTCAATAGGATATTGTACTGCTTCATCATCATTAAGGATGCAGTCTAGGGACTTGTAGGCATATTCTTGCCCTGGAAAGTGCTTCTGAATGGTGACATTGAGCTTTTCAACCACATCATTTCTGCTTGCCAGAATTGCTCTATGAGAAAGCCAGTCCTGATTCTTGAAGTTTTGTTGTATGTTAGGATACACCTTGGACAGAAGTTCGTCAGGAGAGTTGACAATTTGACCACAGGGCATAATGATGAGGCCTGTTGAAGGATCTTCAGGAACTTTACCATCTCCAATCTGGAGCAACTTTTTTGCAAATTGTCCTGCAGACAAATCACCCTGAATGTGTGACCGCATGTTTGTAATTAGACTGAATTTTTTGATATGGTGCCATAGATACGAATTTTTCAAACACGCATTCATCTGATCTGCTGGTGTGCCACGTGTGACAATGGGAAGTGTTTGTCTAAAATCACCAGCAAGCACAACAGTTACTCCACCCATTATTGCAGAGTTGCCTCGCAAATCCTGTAATGTCTTGTCAAGAGCATGGAAAGCATTTCTGTGACTCATGGTAGCCTCGTCCCAGACAATTAACTTGCAAGGTTTTGATAACATATCCCTGTCCTGTGCCCTTGGAAATATTGCATGTGGCACTTTCTGATCTGGCCAAGTCAAGGGGCAACTTGAAGGCCGAATGTGCTGTTCGACCACCTGCAAGCAGAGTTGCTGCTATGCCAGAGGAGGCAACAGCCACAGCCATGTCTTTCTCTTTTCTCACAAAAGCCAATAGTAAATTGAGTAGAAAAGTCTGGCCTGTGCCACCTGGTGCATCCAAAAAGACAATGCCTCCTCTTTCACTTCCGATCATCCCCGTGATGGTTATAAAGGCTTCCTGCTGATCTGGAGTAAGTCTTGGCACATTTGCTGCCATGTAGGCTCAAAGTTCTTGAACATCATAGCTAGATTCCCTCAGGACATCCTTACTTGTCAATTCAGGTTGATCATCAACTGGTTCTGGCAAACCATACAGAGTCAGCTTGTTGCCAGTTAAAGATGGAATTTTATCTTCCAAGATGAGAAGAGTATTGTTGAAGAGAGCATCACAGTATTCAATATTTTCTGTTGGATTATTTCGTCTTGCCTGGTGCAAAAAGTCCTCTGTCATGTCTTCCTTGTGATTTTCCCAAAGTGTGATAGGTTTGTCTAAGCCACATACTGCAACCAAAATGGCAAAAAGGTTACGGAGTTGTGCTGGTGACCGAGACACAGCTGCCTCTTCCATTGCCTGGTACCAATGAGAATCATCTTCCAGCAGTCCCCGGACTTGGCATGCCTCAGTGTATGTGTTGCATGGCTTAATTTCAAGGATGTCACCATCCTCGTCTCTCACAATAACAGTTTTGAGATCTTCAAATGATATAGGTCCTCGAACATGGTGCAGAAGGAGGCGCATGTGAAATGCTTCTCTGTTGTGAGGATGCACAGTGTACACTCTTCCCAAGGCATTGTCTGTCACATATCCCGGGAAGTCTGCAAGAGGTACACCTTTTTTTCGGATTTGCCAGACCTTTTGACTGGCATCCCAGCGAAAATTTCTAGGCACTTCAGAATACAGCAATGTTTTTGCAAGAGGATCTGTTTTACAGAGATCAAAAAACGCTATTAATGTAGTCTTTGGTGGAGTGTCTGTCAAATGTGCTGTTGGCTGTCCTGGTTTATAGTATACTCTTTGGCCTCCTTTAAGATGTACTGCCAAGTGAACAACTGTTGGATACCTTTGATGGATGGGAAAGTTGAGCAGGCGCCACACTGCCTCACTGCTACTAATGTATCGTCCTTGTTGATAATTGGTAACCTCATCAAGCCTGTTCGGCATTTCATTTGCAACAGCAAACATGGCTGCATCACTTCCCTTGGTAACATACTTGCAAATGTACTTGATGCTTTTGACTGAGTTGCAGTACTCCAAATTTATGTGTGCTTTGAAGATTCTGCAGAGTAATGGAGAATAGGGTACAACCCAAGAGTTGTCAACATCCTCCAACATTCCAGATTCTGGTGCTCTACCAGGGTCAACATGGCCACAATCACCTGGTGTTCGGCGGCGGTACAGGGGATATCCATCCTCTCCTGTCTGTGTCTCTTGCAACATTACCTGGGAAACCTCTTACTGCACTTGCCATCAACCATGCATGGTGCCTTGCGATTCCTATTGCAGAAAGGGCCATGAATCATGTTTTTTGTGAAAACATCGTACAGAATAGGATCTTCTTCTTTGTCTGGGATTTCTGCACTTATAATGCTTTCTACTTGGTCTGGGCGAATTTTGGTCTTCAACCTAACCAAAAGATGCATGTGTGGCAGTCCTCGCTTCTGCCACTCAATGGAATTCATGAAGCAGGCTACTTTTCCAAACACTTGGACATCCTTAATGACATTCATCGTTTTCTTAACTTTTTGTTGAAACACCCTGGCAACCAAGTCAACACGATCTGCTGACACTTGTCCTGGAAGCAATTCAACTGTTATCTCTGGCCAGCTTGGGTTACAGGTGAAGAGATCAGGTATGACGTACATAGGTCATTCCATCCTGTGCATATTCATGCATGTAACGGGGCCCTCCACCGAAGGATGAAGGCAGCACCACTAATTTGCCAAGATTTTCATAAGTCACATTGTTGTCATTCCTTACTGCCTCTAATAGTACACCATAGTCCTCAGCTCTAAGTTTTGTTTGGTTGAGTCTGATGAAACGCAATCTCTCATTCTCAACCTTAGCATACATATCCACTATGTATTGCTGGAAAAGGCGCGGGCATCTGAGGAGTGTATTAAATTCGTTGACTCTTTGCATCATGCGATATGCATAGTAGTCATTGCTTGTGGCCTTGTTTACATCTTTTATGTTCAAATCATAGCCATCTTCTCCTCTAACAAATAACAGAGGATACTGAAGTGGATCATATGACCTGTGAGTGTCTTGAATCCTTTGAAGTGGCATTTGTGAGCAACTTCTTGAATGCAGCACAATGTCCCTACGATCACCTAGCTTTCCAGAAATCATGATGGCCACTTCACTAACAGATGGTGCATTGAATCTGTCTTTGTGTTGCTTTAATGGTGCTTTGCCAGAAATTTTGATTTTGTAGTCCACTTGAGTGTTATCCATAATCTCAGCAGCCATTTTAAATGAGCTCACATAGCTGTTATGCTGATACAGCATTCTTTGCAGTTTGAGGACAATGTTTCTGTCAACAGGACTGTCAAGCAAATCCAGTCGTCTTTGCACTTGCTCATGTTCTCCCAAGAAGTAAATCTGGAGATATTTGCTGTCTACAGCATTGACTGGATGAAGATGTCCAGCATGGTGGTACACTTGGCCTTGGACCTTGAATGTTGGTGTCCACCCATTATTCACGACAACATTAGACTTGAAGGAAGTCATGGAAAACATATTATTGAATAGTCTAATATGTTTCACAAAGTCCTTTGATTGTGCAGTTTCACCATTCAACAGACTGCACTATGGTTCTGGTGGCTTTAGAATTGGTGGCAGTTTGACTTT
>CALYLW010000415.1:1047018-1266735 GCA_944989445.1 Ampullaceana balthica
ATACCTTTTTTCGGATTTGCCAGACCTTTTGACTGGCATCCAGCGAATATGTCTAGGCACTTCAGAATACAGCAATGTTTTTGCTATGAGGATCTGTTTTGCAGAGATCACAAAAACGCTGTAATGTAGTCTTTGTTGGGATGTGTCTGTACAAATGTGCTGTTGGCTGTCCTGGTATATAGTATATAATCCTTGGCCTCACTTCAAGATGTGTACATGCCATAGTGAACACAACTGTTGGATACCTTTGATGGATGAGCGGAAAGTTAAGCAGGCGCCTCACTGCACTCACTTGCTACTAATGTATCGTCCTTGTTGATAATTATTGGGTAACCCCATCAAGCCTGTTCGGCATTTCATTTGCATACAGTAAACATGGCTGCATCACTTCACTTGGTAACATAATTGCCAAATCTACTTGATGCTTGTGTTTCTATGACGTACATATAGGTCATTCCATCCTGTGCCTTATTCATGCATGTAACGGGGCCCTCCACTGAAGGATGAAGCTGCAGCACCACTAATTTGCCAAGATTTTCAGAAGTCACATTGTGTCATTCCTTACTGCCTATATATAGTATACACCATAGTCCTCAGCTCTAAGTTTTGTTTGGTTGAGTCTGATGAAACGCAATCTCTCATTCTCAACCTTAGCATACATATCCACTATGTATTGCTGGAAAAGGCGCGGGCATCTGAGGAGTGTATTAAATTCGTTGACTCTTTGCATCATGCGATATGCATAGTAGTCATTGCTTGTGGCCTTGTTTACATCTTTTATGTTCTAAATCATTAGCCATCTTCTCCTCTAACAAATAGCAGAGGATACTGAAGTGGATCATATGACCTGTGAGTGTCTTGAATCCTTTGAAGTGGCATTGTGAGCAACTTCTTGAATGCTGCACAATGTCTCTACGATCACCTAGCTCTCCAGCAATCATGATGCCACTTCACTAAACAGATGGTGCATTGAATCTGCCTTGTGTTCCTTTAATGGTGCTTTGCCGGAAATTTTGATTTTGTAGTCCACTTGTGTGTTATCCATAATCTCAGCAGCCATTTTAAATGACCTCACATAGCTGTTTATGCTGATGCAGCATTCTTTGCAGTTTGAGGACAATGTTTCTGTCAACAGGACTGTCAAGCAAATCAGTCGTCTTTGCTACTTGCTAATCTTCTCCCAAGAAGTAAATCTGGAGATATTTGCTGGCTACAGCATTGACTGGTATGAAGAGGTCCATGCATGGTGGTATACACTTGGCTAATATTAGGAAAATACCTAACATTTTGGGCCAAGGCCCTAGTGTTTAGTAATAATTTATATATTTTTTTTCGCATGTTATCCATCGCGCAGAGGGTTACTCAAAAATCTTCCAATGTTACATCTTCTACTTACATGGTTAATTTGGAGAATTATTGATGAGTCAGTTTGATTTATGAAAAAAAAAAACTACATTCAGGCCTCTGAACCACCCTGTGAGTGATATTTTTATTAATGTTTCGCCAGTTACCATTTTGGGAGGGTATATAACAACTTCACAAAGTTTCATGCTTTTACCTACACAGGAAATAGGAGATTTAATGATGAGCCTGATTTATATAGCTCATTTAAGAAAAAACTACGTTGGGCCCCCGCCCATCCCCCCTACCAGTTAGTGATAACTTTATACTTTTTTCGACTGTTACCATTGCGGGAGGGTACTCAACGACTTTCAAATTTTCATGCTTCTACCTACTCGGGAATATGAGGAATTGGTGTTGATTCAGTTTTATATAGCCCATATAAGGAAAAACGGTTTTTGGGGCACCCGGCCACCCATGAGTGGAAATGTTTACATTATTTTTTCACCAATTATCGTCATAATAGTGTATTTGGCAAGTTCCCCAAAGTTTCATGCTTCTACCCTCACGGAGGTTGGAGAATTAGTTTTGAGTTCAGTTTTAAATATACGGAAAAAAAATACATTTTGGCCCCGCCCCCAGTAAGTGATAATTTATATAATTCATTTTCTGTTGTATGGGGTTTATTTGTTTTAAAGAAACATTTCGAACGCAATGTTTGAGCTTAAAATGTGCCCTGCTGGTTTCGTTTAAGTTATGCAAAAAGTATAAACACAGTTGCTTAGCTACAGTGTTTATGCCACCCAGGGATGGACGATATTATTGACTCCTACCCTCGCCGATAAAAGGAAAAAGCTTGATCGGACGACTGGATAAAATACATATAGAATATACAAAAAAGAAACAGTGTAAAGTAAAAAAATATGTAATTTGCAAACAAATTTTATAAAAATATATACGTAATCTTGTTAGAGGCGCAACATTAACAGACATAAAAATAAAACCATTTCATAACATTTAGTTCACAACAAAAAACACACACACTCACTGATTCACACATGTGCACACAAATACTTAAACGCACACCCACAGCGGTATATTAACAATTAAAAATATAAATTAAAATAATAACTGCTCTTTTCACTTTGTTTCCTATTTACAAATTAATATGAACTCAAACTATGACGTCACATCACATTATTTTATGGCAATAAACGCCATCTTGTTAATCTCGACACCAAAATGTTTAATATTTTACGTCTTAATTTTCAATAATTTTTATTTTATATAGCTCATATAGGGAAAAAACTACATTTTGGGCCCCCAGCCCCCAGTATCTTATATATATGGAACGAAACCTGTTTAATAACCTTTCCGGTATAATTTTGTGTACGTGTACCAAATTTCACGTTATTTGGTTGTCTGGATCATTGTGTTATAAGGAACAGACAGACGGAAGGACAGACAACTAATGCGTTCTTATATATATTGATATTTATATATATTTATTTATTATATATATATTATATATATATATTATATATATATATTTTATTATTATATATATTTTATATATATATATATATATATTTATATATTAAGTCGTATTTCAATACCACGAAAGGACTTTCAAGTATAACTAAATAAATAAGAAATACTTATAATTGCATCCTATATTCAGTGGTTCCTAACCTTTTGGGGTCCATGCACCCCTTCAGATGCCCCAAAAAGTTCATGCACCCCCTCGTGAAACTTGCAGAAAATGCATAATAAACAATGTTTATTTAAGGAAGACAACAGTTTTGACCATAGGCAACAGGGAATTTAGTGAGAGATCTGCTGCTTCTTATGATCAATCAGCGAGTTAAATTTGGGGACTGTTTTGTACAAAGCAACTCTCATGTCATCCTCTGCATTCAACTTATTCCTTTCCTTGGTTTTAATCGTCAAAGGTGTGGATAATCCTCCTTCACAGAGATAGGTTTTGGCAAATGGAAGGAGAGTCAGTAATGCCCTCTTGGCTAGTTGTGGGTAGGAATCTAGCTGGGCGCACCAAAATTCAATCAAGGTATTGCAACTGAAGGCACTCCTCATTAATTTTCTGATTCTCAAATAAATCAGGTCATCTTTAGCAAAGTCACTGTCATCAATGTTGTCCAAATCACAGAGAAAAGGATTACGAATCCAAAGATCTTTTCTAGCCATGTATTGACAGAAATACCCATAAAAGGATCTTTGCAGTGTTGAAAGGTGCTCTGAAATTTCCCCTTTGATGTTGTCAGGCAGTGATCCCTCAGTGCTTCCTTCTGCAGCAGATATTACAACTTTATCCAAGAGTGGAAAGTTGGCCAAGTTGGACTTTTCTAATCATCGTTGGAATAGTGGCACTTTGTTAAGAAAGGCTTGCAATCTCCCAGTAGCATCCATTACAGTCACAGCAGGTCCTTGGAGAGATGTGTTCAACTCATTCAAGATGGTGAAGATGTCAGCCAGGTATGCCAAGTAATGAAATGAAATTTGGACAGTCAAACTTGTCAGCAAGGTAACTCTCTTTTTCTTGCATAAAATGGCAAACTCCACTCTCAGTTCTACTAACCGAGAAAGTATCCGTCCCCTGTAAAACCAGCGCACATCAGTGTGGTAGAGCAGAACTTCATTCTCAGAGCTCACCTCCTGACACAACAATTTGAAGAGGCATTGGTTCAAGGCATGTGAGCGGATAAAATTTACAACTTGGACTGCAGTAGAAGGAACTGACTTTAAAGTTGAAGGTAGAGTTTTGCATGCCAGTGCCTGACGATGAAGAATACAGTGTGTAGTGACAATATCTAGAACTTCTTTCTTTACCAGTGCTGAAAATCCTGATTTATTACCGAGCATGTGGAGGGAGCACCACCTGTGCAAATTGAAGAAATTCTTGAAGTCCAGTCAAACTGTTTTTCAATGAAGAATGCCCTGACTAGCTGAAGCACATCGGCAGCCTTGGTAGTAGCTAGGAGTGTTTTACAAAAGAGAAATTCCTCCTTCAGCAATCCAATCAGAACATATCTCAAAATACAAGAATCTGACTGCGTTGTGCTACATCAGTGGATTCATCCAGCTGCATGCTAAATGGAAAAGGACTGCTTCTCATCTCGCACAAGACTTGATCCAGAATGTCTGCAGCCATGTCACTAATCCTGGAATGAATAGTGTCATTGGACAAAGGCACTTTCTCAGCCTACTTCCTCTGCTGGTGACCACACATCAGTTCCACCATCTCCAGAGCACAAGGCTTCACCAAAGGTCTCCAATGGTGTGGGGCTTCTTGTTCTTTGCAATAAGATATGCAACCTTGAATGATACCTCCTGTGCAGATTTCTGTGACGAAGAAAATCCAAGCTTGGGCAAGGTACCTGAGGTCAAGAAGCGAGCTCTCTTCTGCTTGAAGACCTCAACACTGTCCGTGGAATTGGATGGATAGACTTTCCCCAAGTGCTCTCGGAGTCTAACAGGCTTCATGTTGACATTGCACAGGATTTTTCCCTAGTGGAAGCACTGAGGCTTTTGTGTTCCATCTCTCTCTCTCTCTTTTATTATTTATTAACGATTTTGAGGGGGTGATGACAATCGGAAAGTCGTATCAGTCACAGGCAAATTTTAACTGACGAAGTTGATGTTTTTAATGACCGGAATTTGATACTCAACTCAAGATTTTAGGTTTCAATGACGAATAATGGCTTACTATTAACGTTTCTAAGACCTTTGCAGTGTACAGAGCAATAAAAGTGAAGGAAAAAAATCCCAACGTTTACATCCGCTCAAAACAGTTAGAGGGTCACAGGAAGAGATATATCTGACGTATTTGATGACAAAATTAAATTATTTTTAGAAAACTGTGACGTAAAACACGAAATTCTGAGGAACACTTAGAGCAAACCGTTCATTTTGCGAAAGTTTTTCCGTCAATTTTCGACATGTACAGAACGATGCGCGAACGAGTAAAAAAAAAGGTTGTATATGGGCGCCCTTTAAAGCGGCATGCTTTGCTTATGGTTTACATTTTCAGATTATCAGTTTTTCTTTCTTTTTTTCCTTCTTCTTTTTTTTCGTCCTCTTTTTCTTTTTTTTTCCTGAATGGTTCATGCACCCCCTGGAACCTGCTCATGCACCCCTTGGGGGTGCATGCACCACTGGTTAGGAACCCCTGTCTAGCATATCTCTCTATTGACGTCATCCCACACCAAACTACGTCACACCAAGCATGTGTCAAAATAGTGCGCACTGTGCAACAGTCAAACATTGACATTCCCACAGCGGGAAAACCCCATCTAATATATAAAGATGAAAGTTTGTGTGTTTGTTTCTTTTGTTTGTTTTGTTACTCATAGAATGCCACACCGTTGGACCTAGGTGCTGAAATTTTGCATGGGACCCTCATTTGACCCGGGACAGGTCATAGGCTATGTAGTTTTTTTCTTATATAAAAAACTGACTCATCAATAATTGAATTCTCCAACTTCGCGTGTAGGTAGAAGCATGAAATTTTGGGAAGTTGTTGAGTAGCCTCTCACGACGATCATTTGTGTAAAAAAGTTGCAATTCAGTCATGGGGGCCGGGGGCACAAAGACGTTTTTTTCATTATATGGGCTATATGAAAATTGATATTTAAATATTTTTTTTGCTCGTTACCACCACGGAAGTGTACTTAACAACCACCCAGAGTTTTATGCTTCTAACTACACGGAATTAGTGATCTTTAGGTTCACTTGTGTTAAGTTTAATGACTTTCTTAATAAGTTCGTTAGCTAAAGTTTAAATAGCTAATTTGTTTAGCTTATGTAAACATAAAATTATGTAAACATGAAATGACAACATAGGTCCTAGGCCTTTATATGCATGTCAAGATCATTGATTCTTAACTTTAATAAGTAAGTTTATAGTAATGAGCAAGTTTTATTATGTTGTTGAAAATATTGAAATAGTTATTTGTTAAGTATGTATGTGTATGCAACGATTTACTTTCTTCTTATTTTTTTGTATTTCTCTTGATTAACTTCATTTAGTGCCCTCCCCTTTTCTATACTAATAAAAGCCTAAGCCCACTCTCACTAATGGCCCAACTTCCCATTTGACTAAAAGTCTTTAAAATTTACGAATCATACTAAAAACAATTAAGCACGACTGAACTCTGAACTAAAAGTAATGAGTAAAAATCGCCCTTTATCTAATTTCCAGAAACAAAAACAGGAAAATTGTTTTTACAAAATATAATGTCTTATCTGAAAACGGGAATCAAAAAAGAATTGAATCCCTTGGTGAAACAGCAACATATAAGATTTTGGAATCCATCGCTAAATGGGACCGTTTTGTAGAAAGGGACAAAAGTGAAAAAATTATAGTCAATTTTTAGTCAATGAAAGTTAATTTAAAGGCGGGCGCTTAAAATGAAGTCTTGTAATGCAGTACTGCTCCAAAAATAAATTGTATACTTTTTGATAGTCTTTATTTATTAGTGTTTTAATATGGAAATGATATATAATGCTTTTTTATATTTGTCTCTATGTTATACGATTTAAATTTACGGCTTTTATGTAATAGGTATAATTTTAAAAAGGAATTCAAGTATGTTTTTGACCATGTTTCCCGATGGGACATCATAGTTTGTAAATTATATTTCAAACACCAGATTTAGTTTCTGAAAAATAAATAAATTATTTACGAAATAGGAAAAAAAGATGCTATATTTGACTAAACATCTATTTTTAAAATGGCTTTTGTTATTCCGCTACAGCGTGATGACCATGGCATATTCAATACGCCGCCCAACTTAATTAATTGCTTATAGGTTCACTTGTATTGAGTTTAATATGCTTATGTTTATAAGTCCGATAGAAAGGTTTAAATTGTAAATTTATAGAGCTTATGTAATAAAAAAAACACAGCATTGGTCGTAGGCTTTTATATGCATGTAATATTCATTGATGATTAACTTTAATAATTAAATTTAAGGGATTGAGCAAGTAAAATAAGCAAGAAAAATTAATATAGAACACGCAACAAATTTTAAGAAAAACAAACGTTTAGTTCCTCTAAATTACGATTAAGCTTTTTTGACTTGGGCAATTTCTTTCCACATAAAATACCCTCACATAATTAGTATTTGTTTAAATTAAAATTTGAGTCATTAGAAACAACATAAAAAAAACTCTTAATTTAAAAATAAATACCATACATCGTGTGACAAATGTAATGAAATAGTTGTAACAGATCTATAATATATCAAGAAAGTATTTGTATAAAAGGCCACTGTTTTGTACCGCAAGGCCAAAACAAATATGAATGTTATTATAATAAAATTACACTGCTCACTTTTAGATGCGTACACGAAAAGGTGCGCACCGTAATTTGACAATAAAAGATTTTTGAAAGCTCACAGCTAAAAATAAAGTATTGTAAAAAATAACGCACCAAAATGAACTCGTTTTGAATGCCCGCATGAAGCTGTTCAATATCGAAATGAGAATTTATTTTGTCTTTATTTGGCTCTACATTTTCTGATTATGGGCCCCCTTACCCTAGGGGTGGTCACCTGGGGTTGAAACATAGCCTACGACCTGTCTAGGGTCGAATGAGAGCCCCATGCAAAATTTCAGCATCCTGGGTGCAACGGTGTGGAATTCCATTGGTAACAAACAAACACACAAACAAACACACAAACTTTCATCTTTATATATTAGATGGTCGGCAAGAATCATTATTTAATAAGTCATATCTTTTGAAAAGTAAGGTTATGTTAAAAGGCACTGCATTAAGTGAAAACAACTCACGCGGTAAAATGGCATATCTCTGTTTCTCATAAGATTTTAACTAAATAGTTGAATCTGAAATTTAACTTGGCAAATAAAAATTGTAATAACCATCGCCTAATCCTTGGATAAAGGGTCAGTACACTCCCGCTACAAAGTGCGGGTATTTTTCAAGTATATATATATATATATATATATATATATATATATATATATATATATATATATATATATATATATATATATATAAATATTTAAATATGTTTGTGTGTGTATGAATGTCCTTTATAGCTGTCTAAACCATTCACCCGATCGTCATGAAACTTTTCAAGACTGTTGAGTATGCTCCCGGAATGGTAACTATCACTTTTTTCAAAATTTAACACTCATGGGGCGCCGGGGGCCCAAATCGTCATGTTTTGCTTATACCAGCTATATAAAAATTAGTTTAAGCTTTAGCTACTGTGTAAATTATTGGATCTTAACCAAAATGGGTATATGACAACTTGATAGCCAATATTAAAATACTATAGGGCACTAAACTGCTAATATTCATTCCTTTGGGGCTGGGGGCCAAAAAATTCACATTTTTTAAGCGTTTAAGATTTTATTCACCATTCAGTCATTAACAATCTTGACAAATTATGACACATGTATCAATTATCGTAGTGTTAACTTGCACGGTATCATACCGTGTAAGTTATTTTTTTCCTAAGTTACACGGTATTTGCACATGCGCAGAGACGGTTTTGTAGTCGCTTATTTATAACTTTTTAAAATTTACGAATGTACCCAACTTCCGTGGTCTCATGATTGAGAGTTGGATTGGAGAACGGAATGTAGAAGAACAGGCATGGGTTCGATTATCGGTTGAGACTAATATTTTTTTATTTTTTTTTACAATTCTTAAATTCTTATAATTACGATTAAATTAGATCTTTTACTTTTAGGGTCAGGGTTAGAATTAGTTGTCTATTTTTTACACTAAAATAGAAAAACAAATATATGGAAATCAATTTAAAATTCTTATTATAATTACTATTAAATTAGATCTTTTAGTTTTAGGGTCAATGTTAGGGCTAGGGTTATTTGTCTATTTTTTACATTAAAATAGAAAAACAAATAAATTGAAATCAATTAAATATTCTTATTATAATTACGATTAAATTAGATCTTTTAGTTTTAGGGTCAAGGTTAGGGTTAGTTGTCTATTTTTTACATTAAAATAGAAAAACAAATACAGTAATACAGACTCTGAAACAGACAGGGACTAAAACTAATTAAATCAATTTAACATTCTTATAATTACAATTATATTGTAATTATTAGTTTTAGGGTCAGGGTTAGTTGTCTATTTTTTACATTAAAACATTACCGTACCGTACAAGTTATCACGGTATCATACCGTGCAAGTTATTTTTTTACTAACTTACACGGTATCATACCGTGCAAGTTAACGGCACCATCAATTATTATACTAATTGAAATGAACAGATATTTTGAACTTTATATCTTGCCCAGAATGGGCCCTGGGACCCTTAATGTCGTTTTTATCTTATATGAGCTATAAAAAATAGTGTCTACGTTAGCGTCTTAGTAAATGAATAGATCTTCACCAAACTTTGCACACAAAAACTTGGACGCCTATATTAAAATACTATAGACACTGCACTTCTAATGCCAATATCTTCGTGGCCGGGGCCCCAAATATCTTTTTTCGTATATGTTTAAGATATTTTTCCTATTTACTTTTTAAAGAGCTTGAGAAATATAGCCACAATAAAAATGAACTAAAATGAACAAGTTTTTGAAATTGACCTCTTGCACCGAATGGGCCAGGGCCCCTTAATGCTATTTTCCCCCTATTGTAGGTATATAAAAAGTAGTTTAAGAGTTAGATATTGAGAAAAAAACTGGATTTTGACAAAACTTAGAATATAAAAACTTAAGAGCCTATATTACTATAGGGCACTGAACTCTTAATTTCCATTCCTTCGAAAATGTCTTTTTACTGAACTTTAATCATTGTATTCCCTATTCAATTTTACACGATATTGAGGAATATATATTGAGTACAATAGATAAAAACAACATTAAGGGCCCCAGGGCCCATTCAGGGCAAGATATAAAGTTCAAAACACCTGTTAATTTCAATTTGTATAATAATGGATACATGTGTCATTATTTGTCAAGATTGTTAATGACTGAATAGTGAATAAAATCTTAAACGTTTAAGAAATAAGTACAATGGCAATAAAAAAAAACTATAATATCACTCATTTTGGGGCCGGGGCCCTTAATATCGTTTCTTCTTTTGTACGCTATTTAATTATTAATTTATTTATCCGTTTGCTATGAAACTTGGATTTTTTTTTCACACTTCCACGAAGATTTCTTCAGAATTATTTTTAAACATACCACTCATTGGTTTCTTTAAATTTATTCCTTTTTACTTTGATCGTTGCAACGCACGACGGGTCTACTAGTTCATTATAATTTTTAAAAATAACTCGTAAAAACAGAGCTTTTTGCTATAAATCCCCTCGCGCATAACTCAAAATAAAGTCTTGGAAGAAATACTGCACCAAAAATAACTCGTTTTGAACGTCCGCGTAATGGCGTAAATGTGTTCAATATGATTGGCTGTAGGAGTCATATGTGTTTGAGGGACCAAACGCTATAGATGACCGGACAGAACGGACAGAAACTTGCCTTTTAATATATAGGATTATTAATAATTAATTTTTTTTTCATAAACAAATTGTAAAATATTATAAATATTTTTTAAATTTTAATCGAATTTTTATCGATTAAAATAATTTTAATCGATAAAAAAATTTAACGATTAATCGAGAAATTAATCGTAAATTTACACAGCCCTAGTTCTATAGATTCAGATTCCTGTCAGTAAATGTTCTATAGATTCAGTGCCCAGTTAGTAAATGTTCTATAGATTCAGTGACCAGTTAGTAAATGTTCTATAGATTCAGTGCCCAGTTAGTAAATGTTCTATAGATTCAGTTTCCTGTCAGTAAATGTCCTGTAGATTCAGTGTCCTGTCAGTAAATGTTCTATAGATTCAGTGCCCAGTTTGTAAATGTTCTATAGATTCAGTTTCCTGTCAGTAAATTTTCTATAGATTCAGTGTCCTGTCAGTAAATGTTCTATAGATTCAGTGCCCAGTTAGTAAATGTTCTATAGATTCAGTTTCATGTCAGTAAATGTTCTATAGATTCAGTTTCCTTTCAGTAAATGTTCTATAGATTCAGTGTCCTGTCAGTAAATGTTCTATAGATTCAGTGTCCTGTCAGTAAATGCTCTATAGATTCAGTGTCCTGTCAGTAAATGCTCTATAGATTCAGTGTCCTGTCAGTAAATGCTCTATAGATTCAGTGTCCTGTCAGTAAATGTTCTATAGATTCAGTGTCCTGTCAGTAAATGCTCTATAGATTCAGTGTCCTGTCAGTAAATGCTCTATAGATTCAGTGTCCTGTCAGTAAATGTTCTATAGATTCAGTGTCCTGTCAGTAAATGTTCTATAGATTCAGTGTCCTGTGAGTAAATGTTCTATAGATTCAGTGTCCTGTCTGTAAATATTCAACAACTTCCCCATCCTTGCACCACCAACTTCCCCATCCTTGCATCAACAACTTACCCATCCTTGCATCAACAACTTCCCCATCCTTGCACCACCAACTTCCTCATCCTTGCATCAACAACTTCCCCATCCTTGCATCACCAACTTCCCCATCCTTGCATCAACAACTTCCCCATCCTTGCACCACCAACTTCCCCATCCTTGCATCAACAACTTCCCCATCGTTACACCAACAACTTCCCCATCCTTGCACCACCAACTTCCCCATCCTTGCATTAAAAACTTCCCCATCCTTGCACCAACAAATCCCCATCCTTGCACCACCAACAATTGCTCCATCCTTGCATCAACAACTTTCCCATCCTTGCACCACCAAACAACTTCCACATCCTTGCACCACCAACTTCCCCATCCTTGCACGACCAACAACTTATCCATCCTTGCACCAAAAAATTCCCCATCCTTGCATCAACAAATTCAAAATCCTTGCACCACCAATTTCCCCATCCTTGCACCACCAACTTCCCCATCCTTGCATCAACAACTTCCCCATCCTTGCATCAACAACTTCCCCATCCTTACATCAACAACTTCCCCATCCTTGCACCACCAACTACCCCATCCTTGCATCAACAACTTCCCCATCCTTGCACCACCAACTTCCCCATCCTTGTACCACCAACTTCCCCATCCTTGCATCAACAACTTCCCCATCCTTGCACCACCAACTTCCCCATCCTTGAATCAATCACTTCCCCATCCTTGCACCACCAAATTCCCCATCCTTGCATCAACAACTTCCCCATCCTTGCATCAACAACTTCCCAAACCTTGCATCAACAACTTCCCCATCCTTGCATCACCAACTTCCCCATCCTTGCAGCACCAACTTCCCCATCCTTGCATCAACAACTTCCCCATCCTTGCATCAACAACTTCCCCATCCTTGCATCAACAACTTCCCCATCCTTACATCACCAACTTCCCCATCCTTGCATCAACAATTTCCCCATCCTTGCATCAACAACTTCCCCATCCTTGCATCACCAACTTCCCCATCCTTGCATCAACAACTTCCCCATCCTTGCACTACCAACTTCCCCATCCTTGCATCAACAAAATACCCATGTTATGGAACTCAATAATATTTTCGAGTTTAGTAAAAAGAAAAAAAGAAAATAAGGCTAAACAGCGACAAGTAGCTAGTCAAAAAAAATTATTCGAAAATAAACTAAACGTAATAAATATGAATGTCATTCTCAGTCAATAGAAATTTGCCACGTTGACATACTTGAGAGACGTTGTTTTAAAATAAAATGTCTTATTACTTTGAATTTATTGATTTATACAAAGTTTGGATCTGGTAAAATAGCTCTGGATTAGGAGCCGTCCATAAAGTACGTCACGCTATTTTTGACAATTTTTACCCCCCCCCCTCTTCACCCTGTCACAAACTGTCACACATCTCGGACCATCCCACCTAAAGTACGTCACACTTTCGAACAAAAATTGTGTTTTTTATTAACAAAGTAATCAAAATTTAATATAAAACAGCGTGACGTCACACATGGCCAGACCCCCCCCCTCCCCCCTGTCACAAACTGTCACACTTTCTTACACCCCCTCCCCCCCTCTGGAGCGTGACGTACTTTATGGACGGCCCCTTAGGATTACTTAAAAATTTTTTCAAATTTCACCAAAAGCTATAAGCTATTTCTCCACATACATTTTTGGACTTCCGCAAATATCTTTGCTTGGAGAAAATGTGCACTTAAATTTAAAAAAAAATATTATAAAGAGTTAAACACACACAAAAAATAGAAGTAAAAAAAGAGATTTTTCAAAACCACGTTTTTATAAGGGGACTAAAAAGAAGAAAATAAATTTTTAAAAATTGAAAATTGAAAATTGAAAATGCGTATTATGATGTAATATGACTAAAAACGTGGGCGGGCGCTTTTAAGGCGTTTGGCTAAAATGATTAGGGTTTACAAATGACGAGTAAGAAAATGAGTGAATTGAATTAGTTAAGTCTGAGAAGCGCCCGCCCCACGTTTTTAGTCATATTACATCATAGTACCTATTTTCAATTTTCAATTTTTAAAATGTATTTTCTTCTTTTTAGTCCACTAATAAAACCGTGTTTGTTTTTTTTTAAATCTTTTTTTATGTTCTATTTATTTTATCCTTTTTAGTCTAAGTATATGCTATGGTCTATAAAGACATGATAGAGGTCACTCTGGTGTTGGAGATGTTTTTTCACAGAGAATTCGCAGATTAAAGATTTGTTCCGTTGTGCTTCCTCCTGCTCTGAAGCCCGCCTGCTCTTCTGAAATGATTTGCTCTGCTTGTGGTTTCAATCTGTTCAATATGATCATAAGCATGACTTTGCTGGGATGACTAATCAGGCTGATTGTACGGTAGTTCTGACACATCTGTAGATTACCCTTTTTTGGGAGCGTGATAACCAGCGATTGCGTCCAGGGGGTTGGCCATTTTCCTGTCTGCCAGATCTTGTTGCACATGTTAGTTAGGATGTTTATTACTGGGTCACCTCCTGCTTGAATCAGTTCGCCAGGAATGTTGTCCGCTCCAGCTGATTTCCCCTTCTTCAATTTTTGTAAAGCCAGCTCCACCTCGTCGCGGAGAATAGAATGTATGTCTGTGTTAGTTGACTTTGGGCAGTTGAGCACTGACGCATCGCCTTTGGAGTCTTCATTGTACAGCTCCGAACAGTATTCGGTCCATCTTCTGAGAATTTCTTGTTCTTCTGTGATACATTTTGCGGATTTATCTTGTATGGTTGAGATACGACCTTGTTTGGTGGATGTCAAGTCTTTAACAATTTTGTAAGCCTTTCTTGAATTGTTCCTTAGTAGATTTTCATCGATGTCAGAGCATTGTTGTTCTATCCATTCCTTTTTTGCTATTAACATATCTTTCCTGATCTTTCTGTTATCATGTCTTTATAGACTTTAAAAAAGCGTTCGACAGAGTGTGGCATGCAGCACTGTGGGCAACTATGCACAAATTCAACATAAATGCAAACCTCATTGAAGTGATCAAGAACCTTTACAACAGAGCAACCAGCGCAGTACTCTTCAACAGCAAGCTGGGAGATTGGTTCAAGACCACTGTTGGTGTAAGACAAGGATGTTTACTTTCCCCCATCCTCTTCAACCTCTTCCTTGAAAGGATCATGACAGATGTGCTAGAAGACCATGTCGGAACAGTCAGCATCAGAGGGAGAAGTATAACCAACCTACGCTTCGCCGATGGCATTAACGGCCTAGCTGGTAGTGAAGACGAACTAAAAGAATTCCTCGCAAAGCTAGAGAAAACAGCAAAGGCGTATGGCATGGAAATTAATGCAGAAAAGACCAAGGTCATGGCAAATAGTAAATTCATAAGTGAGATTCGGATAAACGGGCAAAAACTTGAAGAAGTCTCCACCTTCAAATATCTAGGGGCCATAATATCTAACGAAGGCTCAAAGCCAGAAATTCTTGACAGAGTAGCCCAAACAATGGCAGCATTGAGTAAATTAAAGCACATCTGGCAAAGTAAAAAGCTCTCCCTGAGATCAAAGATCCGGCTAATGCGCTCTCTGGCGATGTCGGTCTTTTTGTATGGTTGTGAGGCTTGGACGCTCACTGCAGACCTACAAAGAAGAATCAATGCGCTAGAGATGAGATGTTTCAGAAAGATATTGAACATCTCCTACACAGCGCACATCACAAACGAAGCGGTCCGCAACACAATAAGTACTGTCATTGGCCCCTACGAGGACCTACTCACATCAATTAAGAAGAGGAAATTACGATGGTATGGAGTACGGACACGTGACAAGAACAGGAGGTCTCGCAAAAACTATATTGCAAGGCACAGTCCAGTGAGGAAGGAAAAGAGGCAGACAAAAGAAGAGATGGGAGGACGATATCAAAGAGTGGACCGGCCTGTCATTCAACGACTCTCAAAGGGCAGCACAGGACCGGGACTAATGGCGTGTGTTAGTGAGCAGTTCACGGTGGTGCCCCAACGACCCAACAACGGGTTAAGGGATAGTTCAAGTTCAAGTTCAAGTATGCTATGGTGTGTTTTGAAGTATTGATTATGTTCAAATATAATACGCATTGCCCGAAAAACATTTACAGATTTGAAATGACTGATCTCCCCTTGATGTTAAACATGGTTGATGTGGTCGGGCTTGGTGTGAACTCGGCACTTGAATGTAATGTAAACAAGAGCAGACGGATAATACGTATGCTTATATATAGATAAACTAAAAAGTTAAATAATTTTATAACGGTACAATCAATCGATCTGAAATTTTGTTACAATGCATTGTCATCCAAGATCTATCTGTGGTAAAATTTTGAGATCTCTAGGAACATCAAACGCGGTTTTATTTTACGTTGGCAGATTTGAAAAAATTGTGGACCGACAAACAGGAAAGAAAGTGAGTTAATAAAAACGTGGTAAAAAAACATGTGTCTGCCTGTCTTATTATAAACAACCTTAGGTACAACTATAAAACTCATAATTTCTATTAACTTATTGCTTCAAAATATTTTCTTTAAAAGGGAGTGAACATTTCTTATTGCTCGTCATTTAAAAGAGAGTTTTATTCGCTGTAAACTATCTTAAGAAACGCAGTCGTTTTCAAATTTATTAAAATTGTGATTAATTTACTAAAAAGTTCACGTTAAACTTCATCCTTTCTTTTTTAAACAAATTGATAAATTATATTCCTAAATCTTATATGTATTATATATGTTCATTTCTTAATGGAATACAGAATGTTTATTAATATACTGACCGGGTCTTTGGTCCATAGGAGCGAGTAGCGTTTACAGTAAAAGGTGTTTCTCCTCTGCATTCTGTGATTGTTTCATAATCTTTTTCAGGGCAGTCAACTTTGAAATAAATGAAGATATAAATTTTAAAAAGCAATGTTAGAGAGGCTACTAATGTGCCTTAACGAAATTATTACCCAAAATAGAGATGGAAGATGAAGTTAATGGATAAAAACTCAAAGTAGTGATTCATTAAAATAATATCTGAAACTGTTGTTTCGGTAATTTTACAATAAATAGACACTGGGGAAGGGCTGTTAATTCGGTTCAATAAGTATCATACGAGCGTCTGTCAAGTCTTTCAATAGTTCGCAAATATCTATGATTGTTTAACGCAGCGGTTCTCAACCTGTGGGTCGCGACCCCCGCGGGGGTCGAATGACGATTTGGCAGGGGTCGCCAAAGACCATTGGAAAAATCTGTTTTTGTGTGTTTAAATGTGTAAAAATGTGTAAACCTTGCCATGTACATATTTTGTCTATTACTCTATACTAGTCTATAGTATATTTGGTAACTTTAGTAAGTTTAGTTGTTGTTACTTAATTATTTTTAGCTTTTTATAATGTTTATTTCAACACTATTTTATGAACCCCTCAACAACCGGTAATTATATCAACAGAGAGTAGGGCGCGTCTGGATGCTCAGAGGTCTGAGCTCAACAGGCTGGCTATAAGTGACGTTGGAGCTGAACTGCTGCTGCTTCTGGTTCCACACACTGTAGTGTGGGGCTGTAAGTCAATATTTCATTGGTGGTATTGAAAGCTATCGTTATAAATTTTTCATTTTAAATTTAAAGTTTTTAAACCAACCGATGGAAATGGAACATGCAGAGAAGAACATTATGATTAAGAAAAGAAAATATAGTGACGATTTCTTACAATATAGTTTTACTTCAATAGTTACAGCAGGAATTGAGAAACCGCAATGCGTTATTTGTAATGAAGTTCTTTCAGCCGAATCTATGAAGCCAAACAAACTGAAACGTCATTTTGATAGAAAACATCCAAGTTTTGCGGGGAAGGATACCGAGTATTTTAGAAGTAAAGCTGATGGCGCCAGGAGAGCCAGACTTGACACGCATGGCAAGTACCTCCAACAAAACGTAGCAGCCGTTGAAGTTTCATATTTGGTGGCGCTCAGAATCGCAAGAGCTATGAAACCTCACACCATTGCCGAAGACTTATTGTTGCCATCGGCCAAAGATATTATTCGAGTTATGATCGGACCCGAATTTGTTAAGAAATTTAGTGCAATTTCCTTATCTAATGATACTGTCCGGAGAAGAATAGATATTCTGATGATATTATTGATCAGGTAATCCAGGAAATAAAATCTGCTCCACTTCCAATATTTAACATCCAGCTTGACGAATCCACAGACGTTGCAAACTGTTCACAACTACTGGTTTACGCGAGATATATAAATGAAGGCGACTTTAAAGATGAGTTTCTTTTTTGAAGGCCTCTTGAAACGACAACAACTGCACGGGATGTATTTGATACAGTTGGTTGATTTCTGAAAGATCATAAGATCTCTTGGGAAAAGGTTTGTGGTGTTTGCACTGATGGTGCTCCAGCTATGCTAGGATGTGGGTCTGGATTTCAACGTTTGGTACTAAATGAATCACCAAAAGTCATTGGAACTCACTGTATGATTCATCGACAAGTGCTAGCAACGAAGACGTTGCCACAAGAGTTTCAGGAAGTAATGATAAGCGTCGTAAATTCTGTCAATTTTGTAAAAGCGAGTGCGCTGAAGAGTCGTTTGTTTTCGAAACTTTGTAATGAGATGGATGCGTCCAATGATGTTCTGCTGTTTCACACTGAAGTGAGATGGTTGTCGAGAGGGAAAGTTTTGAAATGCGTTTTTGATCTTCGTGACGAACTAAAAACGTTCTTTAATCAGAAGTCTAAACCACAGTTCGAAGCACTTTTCAGCGACAAAAATGAGCTTCAGAAAATTGCTTGCCTGGTAGATATATTTGCCATTTTGAATGATTTAAATTTATCACTGCAGGGACCAAATGCAACATGCCTAGGTTTTTCTGAAAAGATCCGATCATTAGAAATGAAACTTCAGCTTTGGCACTAAAAATTGGATGACAATAAAATGTACATGTTGCCCACCTTATCTGCTTTCTTTGAGGAAAATGACATTGAACCGTACAAGAGAAGTAAAATGATAATTTCTGTGAAAGAACACTTGCATATGCTGGCGGATGAAATTTCATCGTACTTTCCAAATCTACCTAACACTCCGTTTGCACTTGCCAGAAGTCCATTCACAGTCAAAGTTGACGATATTCCTGAGACAGCACAAGAGGAGTTCATCGAACTCATTAACAGTGATGCAGCGCGAAATGATGTCTCTTCAATGTCAGTTACAAAATACTGGATCAAGTGTTTGCAGTCATATCCTGTTCTGTCCGAAACTGTTTTGCGCCTTCTTCTTCCTTTTCCAACAACTTATCTTTGCGAAACAGGGTTTTCCAGCTTGCTGGTTATCAAGTCTAAATACAGAAGTAGACTTGTTGTGGAAGATGATCTTCGTTGTGCTCTCGCAAAGACTGTCCCGAGAATTTCTGATCTTTTGAGAAAGAAGCAACCTTAACCTTTACATTAATTGACTTTGGCTTTCTTACGTATTTGTAATTAGAAATAAATACGAATACCTTGTATCTAATGTATGACATGTATGTAATTGTAAACATTGTTACATTTTTTTAAATTACTAACTACGTTACTACGAGAACGGTGTCTGTGCTTTAATTACGTAAAATTTGTAAAAATGAGAATACAATGTCATTATGCATATGAGATATAATTAAATATATTATAACAGTAGCAACATTACAGCTATGAGGTAGATACCAAAAAAATTTGACGGCGGGGTCGCCACAGCACGAGTAATTTATTAAAAGGGTCGCGACACAAGAAAGGTTGAGAAGCGCTGGTTTAACGTAACTTTTAATCTCACAAAAAAATATTTTTTTTAATAGTGACACTATGCAACGAAAACTCTTATGATATAATGCACGTTGGTGTTTATTATTGCCAGTAAGGTTTGCTAAAGCAAAACTAGATTCATTTGTAAACGATACTTCACATTTTTTCAAATTTTATTACTGACTTTCCCTATTTAGGTAAAGCAAGTGAACATAATAACTGATTTTAATATCAAAGTTGTTGAAATACGTGTCCTGTAATCTTGGAGGTCACGTTGTGCAATGTTTTGATTGGTTGTCTGGAAGCAACCTTTTCATAGTCAATCGGTCGTCACATGATCATATTATTGTTGGATTATATATTTATCGATAAAAGTCTATATTATTAACAAAGCAAATCATGATTGATTTTTGAAGACCTTTTTTTTTATTTTTATCTTTTTGGCATTTTTATTCAGATGAAACTGTCACCTAAATACTGTTAAGCTATATCACAAAGCCTTTAAACACAAACTGAAGTCAGAACGGGCTAATAACCTCTAGTAATAGCCTACATACAGCCAAAGCTGTCTTTACACCATTTTGGGCCCCTGGGAAAAGAAAGAGTGAGCACACACCCCCGCCCCCCCCCGAATAAAAAATAAATATAGATACTATATATAAACTAACATATTACCATGGGGCCCCTATGCTCGTATGCCCCCGGGCCAATGCCCAACGGGCCTATGCGTTAAGATGGCCCTGCATACAGCGGCGTAGCTTGAGTATGTGCCGCCCGGAGCAGAACCCAGATTTGCCGCCCCTTACCCCCGGAAAAATGTTGATATAGAAAATATGCTCTTTTTATTAGAAAGTAATAATAAGGACACTATACATTTTATGGTAGAAATGAATAGAAGAGCTTCCGTTTCTTGATTAAAATTGAACTTGTCTGCTTTTCCTCATGTCACAATCTTTGATGTATCAATGTTGTCAGCAATGCGAAGCTCAATAGCCAAAAACTCTATAGTTAAGTCAATCTTTCTGTATTCATTGTTGATCGTAATTAACTTTTCATGAACTTAGTTTTAGAGATGGTGCTCTCACAGCTGGCATTATTTATTACAGTTTTGAAGTATCTTCGAAGCAATGAAATCATATTAGGAAAGGTAACTTACTTAAAGCCTAAATATCTTATTAAACTTGAATAAGTCATATTGGCTTGAATTCATTCATTTTTTACCCGTAAGGTAAATGTCATGTGAGATACTCTAAGTCAGTGGTTCTCAACCTTTTGAGTTTGAGATTCAAGGACTACTTGAAAAAATTGTGTCTTAGCCGCGGACCACTACTAAAAATAGTTCTACTGCCCTGCTGGAAATTTATATATAATCCTACTTTGTATATAACTAGTTACTAGTATGTATTTTATTTATTAAAACTATACTAATATGATACGATTTGCGTGCTCCAAAACGAATATTAAATGGAAACAGAGTGTAATGTCTTTCTTCATTAACGAATAAATGTCACTTACACTAGTCTTATACTTATAGAATTATTCAATTTGTATTGCTTACTATAAAAAAACTTAAATGTATAAACAGTAATTAGTATTAGTAAGACTGCTATATTAGTTTATTTAGTTCGAACGTTTAGAGCACAGCACATCCTAAACAGGTGGAATGCTTGAAAGACGCCATTGTAGTTCATATTCAATTTTAAGTGGGGAACGATGTTTTTGTTTTTTTTATTATGACCAATGCATTAATCCACATTTACAAAGATATGATGTAGCAAAGGGTAAAAGTATTTTAAAAGCTTTCTGGGACGATTCTGAGTACTCCAAAATTTCATCAAGCTCATTTTCCGGATGCAACATATTCAAAGTAGTATCACTGGTCAGTTCAATGAATCAGTTTAAATTCGATGTTGATAAATTTACTGAGTCAATGTTGTCAGGGTTATGAGAATCACTGTGAGTGAATGCTTATTGACTGTGTGAACACTAGTCACGGGAATAATGTTTCAGTGAACTCCTAGTCACATGGGTGTGTGACCAGAGGACACGCGAGAGGTCAGACAGAGACCAGTTGGCAGAGATTGTGCAGTCAGACCGGTCGGGGCAGACCGGGGAGTTGCAGCGAGTCAAGAGTTTTAGCGAGTCAGTCGGGTTTTTGGACCGAGATGACTCTTTTATAAGAAAAGTACGCAAAAAACACATCAAGGCTGGGCCGAATGATGTGTGCTATTAATATCGCCACGACAGTTTGTACGTGGAATTTTGACATTCGCAGAATGATGCGTGAACAAGTACTTACAAGGCATGGTGGTTCAAATATTGTTTTTAAAACTTGCAAGTAGTAATTTATATTACTGTTTCAGTTTTCAGTAAATTATTGTAAGGTAAGTTATTAAAAATTAAATTTATTTTGTTTTTATTGCATTAAAGTAGCACAAATAATTTGTTTTCATTAAAATGCAGTTATTTATTAAGCATGTTACGCCTATCCAAATAAAGTAATAGTAATGTGTAAATAATTTGAATTCGTTTATTTTAAGGAACATTATTAGGATTTATGACAAGAATATGTAAATATTCAAATTTCTCTGATAATAAACACCACAATAGGCACAATAATTTCTTAAAAGACATACTTTAAACTTTCAAGCATCTTGAAAAATTGACATCTGAATAAGTAACTAGGAAAAGGAGATCAGATGCTGGAATTTTACTCTATTCAATTCAATCTTTTTCTCTTCTATGTTATCTCAATTTATGGGAACACGTAATTTTTAAAAATTAATGCAAAGTCATTGCATGGAACAAAGAGATGCGCTAATACAAAATGCTGTTATATCAGCCAAACAATTTTTGAAGAGATGGAGATATCAACTGAACGCCTAGATAGAAGGATAAAAATATGATTAGGAAAAATTCAGAAGACGTGGTTCTATCTTTAGAACAAGAAGTACAACGAGAAATGTTTTTTTATCCATGGATGGAATTACAAAAGAAAATAAAAGAACGCTTTGATGAGTTGCATTTCCTTGCAAGAAAATATTCCTATATAAGGGGCCGTCCATAAATGACGTCACGCGAATTTTGCCGATTTTTTTACCCCCTCCCCCCCCCCTCGCCACGCGTCGTCACAAAAACTTAGACCCCCCCCTCTAAAAATACGTCACAAATCTTTGAACCAAAAAAAAACAAAAAAAAACAAGCGAACAGAGGTAAATAACCTCATCTGGGGTCAAAAAGGGAATTCTTGTGGGTAATGCAGACTTATTTGGGACATATAACATCCACTACAATCCACAATATATATTAAAATACGTCATGTGTACGTGTGCGCTTGGAACATATGCCCATTATTGAACAGGTTCCTTCCAGAAAATGCATTTTATTTTTTAATTTGACAACTATGTAGATTTCTTGCCTACTATACGAAGACACCTAAATCTACACTACTTTCATTTATATTGACACGAGTGACAATAATCTTAATCTACATAACTTGTCTGCATCACGTATCATTTCTATGATATTTAAAATTAATGCCTTAAAAACAGAGCTAAGAAGAAAAGTTGTTTTGTGCTCCTCTCGAATTGCAATGTCAAGAATTTGATGCATTCAATAAAGTTAATGAATACTTGACTAATTGTAAATGGGCTCATTTACCATTATATCTAGAACAGTGCTTCTCAAACTTTTTAGTACGGCTGACCGGCAGGAATTTTTTCCATTGCACCAGGAACCTGTGCACTATTTCCCCTGCACTGACAATTTTTTCTGTCCTTTTTTTGAGAACATCCGCGGACCGGCAGCGGATGGCCCACGGACCGGCACCGGTCCGCGGACCACCACTTTGAGAAGCACTGATCTAGAAGACTAGAATGGCCAAGGGCGTTTGAGCAAAAACCAATCGAACAATTATATCAAACTTAAAACGTTTTTAATTCTATCAAATAGATTCCCTCCCCCCCCCCTTTTCCCCTTTTAAAGAAAAAGGATATTCCGTGTCGTTTTGACATAAAATATCTACACATAATCCTATTCAGATCATTGTTAGACACTTGTCATGCTTGTAAAACTCACCAGTAGCATTTTCGGGGGGGGGGCTAACGACGCTCCCCCAAATCCCCGAGTCATGTGAGCAGGACCTAGAGTCTGGGGGTTGGGGGGGGGGTTAACGCACACAAAAACTTGTATATTTTGGGGTAACGGGCAAAAAAGTTGGACGACTCCTGCCATGAGAGAACCAAACGGAGCTGCTGTTACATCACAAATGCTTTGATGTCAACATCAAACAACGCAGTGTAACAATTTCATACGTTATCTTGTGGGTTCTCAAACTTAAGGATTATAATTAAATTTTAATTTTCGTGTCTACATAGCTTACGCCAACCAGCGTCTGATGGCCTACCGACCGGCACATTGAGAAGCACTGATTTATTTTTTTTAAAGTAAAAAAAGTCATTAAATAAATTGTAAGGGACCAAATATCTCAGTGGAAGTTTTATTTAAAGTTACCCTTTTGATGTAACGTCACATTTCTTCAACCCCCCTCCCTCCCCCTCGTCACGCATCGTCACAAAAGTGTGACTTATCTTCGTTCCACAATGAGCGATCAAAGACAACAAAATCTTGCAATACTGTCCATAGAACAAGATATTACAAATAATTTTAATTTTGATAGCGTAATACACGATTTTTCTATTATGAAAGTTAGGAAAGTAAATGTATAAATATTTTTACATACTAATGTACAGAGGTGTAACTGGGTTTTTGACGCCCTTGGCTAATTTATTTTTGGCGCCTTTTATTTAAATAAAAATTTAAAAATTAGAGATTTAGCGGCGCCCTTTTGAACTGGCACAGGCCGGCGCCCTTGGCAACTGCCCCAATGCCAAGCCGTTGTTACGCCTCTGCTAATGAATACAATTTCTTTGTTTGTGAAAAAATAATCATCTATTTATAAATACAAAATAAAAGAATAGTAATAGTAATAGTAATTGGTCATGTTTTTGGGGGGGCTTAAATTTGGAATATGTTTTGTCTCATGGGGGGGGGGCTGCGACCTCTGTAACTTTCTTGTGGCCTTTAAAAAAAGTATCTAGTATTTTTATAAATGTGTATTTATAGGTATATAATCTTATGCGGCCTCTTTTATTACTGCTTACATTTACATAATTATGGCATGCAATGGTAAGCATGTCCTCCCACCTTTACTTCGTTTCAATTACAATTATTTATTCATGTTTATTTTTTTTTAAAACCATAATGTAATCGACTAAGTGGCCGTCCATAAAAGAAGCACGCTATTTTAGATAACTTTCACCCCACCCCCACCCACTTGTCACACGTCGTCACAAAAGTGTGACTCCTCACCCCCCCCTTTTTTTCCCAGGTGCGTGACGTCATTTATAGACGGCCCCTAAAAAGGGCGGCAAATTGGAGACCGCCCTGGGCGGCAAAAGTTCTAGCTACGCCACTGTATGTATTATTTGATTCTTTTAGGTTTATTTTCGACGCCATATAAAGATCGTTTTACTTATTATTTAACAAAATGTCGGCAAACTTACGTGCATAAACACCGGATGTGACGCACAATCCAACAAACAAGACTTGAAATATTGGACATCGTGCCATGGTTTAGTGTTGACCTGATTTTAAACACAATAGCAACTTTATTATTTTTGTTATAGAAAATAGGAACATCAATGAACACTATTAAACTAATGTATCTAATGCATTATTTCTAGATGTGAGTAATGTACAAACAAGATTTTATAAGCCTTATTTACGCTGTATCACAATGGATGTCTAGTTTTTAAAAAGTATAAGAGCACGTCAGGAATTCACCATCTACCAAAGAATTCACCATCTACCAAAGAATTCACCATCTACCAAAGAATTCACCATCTACCAAAGAATTCACCATCTACCAAAGAATTCACCATCTACCAAAGAATTCACCATCTACCAAAGAATTCACCATCTACCAAAGAATTCACCATCTACCAAAGAATTCACCATCTACCAAAGAATTCACCATCTACCAAAGAATTCACCATCTACCAAAGAATTCACCATCTACCAAAGAATTCACCATCTACCAAAGAATTCACCATCTACCAAAGAATTCACCATCTACCAAAGAATTCACCATCTACCAAAGAATTCACCATCTACCAAAGAATTCACCATCTACCAAAGAATTCACCATCTACCAAAGAATTCACCATCTACCAAAGAATTCACCATCTACCAAAGAATTCACCATCTACCAAAGAATTCACCATCTACCAAAGAATTCACCATCTACCAAAGAATTCACCATCTACCAAAGAATTCACCATCTACCAAAGAATTCACCATCTACCAAAGAATTCACCATCTACCAAAGAATTCACCATCTACCAAAGCTGTTTGGTGAAAACTTCTTCAGAACTTCTAGCGCTAAACTTTTTACAAGAACTAAGGTTGTTACACCAAATATAAAGTTGTCAATCCAAATACAAAGTTGTTACACCACAGCCATGGTTGGTACACCAAAGATAAGTTTAGTACACATACCTAAGATTGGTAGACAGCAAAGATAAGGTTTGTCATTATTGAGTAGAATTCACTATGAATCTAGAAATGAAAGCTTTCATGAATTCAGTCCATTTTTGTGAAAAGTTTATTCAGACGAAAGTGTCTGTGCCATTAAGGACAAATGGCACCTGCTTATTTAGAATTATTTAGAATTAGACTAGAGAGGACCCATGAGAGGACCCATGAGAGGACTCATGAGATCTCAGCTTGACATTTATAAACTGCTGCGTCACTTCCGGCATTTGGTGTTTATCTGTAATCTTTGAAAAAGACATAGTCATTTGAGATGGTGTTTATGAGCCTGGTACCGTTGGGCAAATGCCAGAAGTTGAGAGCTTGATAATATCGAAGACAGAAATAAAACAATGAGCATAGGGTCAGGCTCCTGCAATCATGTACAATGTTTTCAAGTGATGTAACGTAATTTTATACCGCAATCTACGCGGTTGTTCTGTTTTGTTTATACCGCAACCTACGCGGTTGTTATGTTTTGTTTATACCGCAACCTAAGCGTGTGTTCTGTTTTGTTTATACCGCAACCTACGCGGTTGTTCTGTTTTGTTTACACCGCAACCTAAGCGGGTGTTCTGTTTTGTTTATACCGCAACCTACGCGGTTGTTATGTTTTGTTTATACCGCAACCTACGCGGTTGTTCTGTTTTGTTTACACCGCAACCTAAGCGGGTGTTCTGTTTTGTTTATACCGCAACCTACGCGGTTGTTCTGTTTTGTTTATACCGCAACCTACGCGGTTGTTCTGTTTTGTTTACACCGCAACCTAAGCGGGTGTTCTGTTTTGTTTATACCGCAACCTACGCGGTTGTTATGTTTTGTTTATACCGCAACCTACGCGGTTGTTCTGTTTTGTTTACACCGCAACCTAAGCGGGTGTTCTGTTTTGTTTATACCGCAACCTACGCGGTTGTTCTGTTTTGTTTATACCGCAACCTACGCGGTTGTTCTGTTTTGTTTATACCGCAACCTAAGCGGGTGTTCTGTTTTGTTTATACCGCAACCTAAGCGGGTGTTCTGTTTTGTTTACACCGCAACCTAAGCGGGTGTTCTGTTTTGTAGGTACAGCAGTTAAAGAATATCTCAGCCATAAAAATCGACGTTTGCGGTGTTGCAAAATAAATCCTCCCCCATACAAAGTCTCCAGGTGGATTTATTTTATAATAAAAAATATTTTCCTACAGATTAAAATAAATTCTCCCCTACTCTCTAAAATAATGTGTCCCCTAAAATACAAATGACACATTCAATACAACACAAAATGATATGATCACACATTAAAAAAAACTTTTAAAAAAAACACAAGAATGGTAAAAGTCACACATATTACTTTAATATTTTTTTATGGTGGTGGCGTAGGCAGAGAGATACGAGAAGGGTGAGTACTGAGGACCAATGTTCCTTGTAAGCTGCGTGGCTGCGCAAATATCTGACCGACGCCGCGCAGCCGTTTAGAATTACGCAGCAAATTTTATGAAATATCGCACAATAAATGGATGCTGTGCAACTTTGCACACGGGTTTTTATACTTTGCACACGGACCAATGACCCTTAGAACAGGGGTCCGTGAGCTTTTTTGCCCGTTACCCCAATATATAAAATTTTATGTTGCCGTTACCCCCGAAGGCGCGAGGTCCTTCCCACATCACTTGTAGCCCCCCCTCCCACACCACTTGGGTGTTTTGGGAGCGTTGTAGGCCCCCCCACACCACTTGGGTGTTTTGGGAGCGTTGTAGACCCCCCCCCACATCACTTGGGTGTTTTGGGAGCGTTGTAGCCCCCCCCCCTGTCACATGTGATTAACAATTTGTGACGTAAGGTCACGTGAATTGTGGACGTGGGAAGAAAGGAGCCTGCCTGTTGGTTGAAAGGATTGGGCGAGGAGTTGTTAGAGGACTTCCGGCAAGGAAGGAGATATTGTATGTGTACGCCTCAAGATTTCCACGTTGTATTACCTCAAATGATATTTATGTGTACATAGTATATATATTAAAGTTGTTTTGGATAAACAAGCTCCTCGGTGGATAATAGTGCCCTAAGTATAGCTGAAGAAAAAGAAAAGCAAAGAATTGCTAAAGAAGAAGAAAAGCTAAGAATAGCTGAAAAAATAGAAAATCAAAGAATTGCTGAAGAAAAAGAAAAGCTAAGAAAAGCTGAACAGAAAGAAAAAATGGATAAGAGACAAGACATATTTGCAGCAATACAAATTAAAAGTCAAGAAAAAAGGCAAGGTATGAGAAACCAGAGTTTTCCAAACCAAGGCAACAGACAAACTATTTGCTGGTACTGTAACAAGCCAGGACATATGGCGAAGCAGTGTTACCACAATAAAGGACAACCAAATAGGGTATCACCTAATGGCAGCCCTATAAGAAAGAAAACAGAAGAAAAATCAAGACAAGAGCACTTTGAAAACAAAGGTAGCCAAGCATGGAAAGAAAAATATCATAATTCCAAACATAGAGATTATGATCAAGATAGACAATTATGGAGAGAAAAATATAATCATAATTCCAGACACAGAGATTATGATCAAGAAAGACAATCATGGAGAGAAAGAAATAATCATAATTCCATAAATAGAGATTATAATCAAAGCAGAAGATCATGCAGAGGCAAATACAATTTTGACTCCAGAAAAAGAAATTATGATCAACCGTGGAGAAAGAATGAAAACCAAGACATGAATGATAGAAAAATAATAAAGTTAAATCGAGAACAGACAGAAACTAGTGAAACTTTAGCCACTATTAAAAATCAAGTATATGATAAAAGAAATGAAGACCATAGTGGCAGAGATAAAAATGGTACTAGTGAAACTGAAACCATTTGTGTGAAATCATCTGAATTAGGAAGAACAATTGGTTGTGTATTAAGCAAAATGAAAGACTTTACAGATACAGACAATATTTTTCAGACAAAAGTTTCTGACGGTGACTCATCTGGTCGAAATTCTATAGAATTATCTGGAAACAAAAATGACATCTCAAAAGCTAAGCAACTGATTCCAGATGCTGGAATTGATATTGTGAATGAACATAATCGAAGTCATGGTTGGTGAATTATTGAACATTTAATAGTTTGAAGAAACATTCAAAGCCCATCGATTTGAATTCATACTCGTCAACTGAAGAATGACTATCTTTGAACTAGGCTATGCTATTAGCCGACTACAAATTTGACATTAAACCTGTGAAGGGAAAGGACAATGTGGTTGCAGACATATTAAGTAGAATGACAATAAATACAGACATTCTGTGAATTCCTAAGTGATAAAAACAGGGTCTGTATTAAAAAGACATTCTGTGAATTACTAAATAATAAAATAAGAGACTATATTAACATTAGTCTGTGAATTCCTAAAGGATACAAACAGAGACTGTAATATTAATATTTTTATTCTTTGAACAATGGACAAGGAACAATGTTTGAATTCCACTGGATTATTAGTTAATTTTAATAATATTGAGTGTTTAAATATTTTAATTACACAAAATTACAGATGTGTTAAAAAAATTTCCATTTTCATTTTTTCAGCACAGGTAGACGGCTGCAGTCCTACAGATTTTTTCTCATTGTTTTTTATGTTTAGACTGTTGCATTCCTATAGATTTTTTCTTATTGATTTTATGTCCAGATGTTGTATGTAAGAAAATGAATGTTCATTGATGATAAATATTTGAATATAGATATAGATTAATTTGATTTTATGAAGACCAAAAATGTTGTATTTCATAAACATTTTGTTTTGAAGGATGGGGGTGAATGTCACATGTGATTAACAATTTGTGACGTAAGGTCACGTGAATGGTGGACGCGGGAAGAAAGGAGCCTGCCTATTGGTTGAAAGGATTGGGTGAGGAGTTGTTAGAGGACTTCCGGCAAGGAAGGAGATAGTGTATGTGTGCGCCTCAAGATTTCCACGTTGTATTACCTCAAATGATATTTATGTGTACATAGTACATAGTATATATATTAAAGTTGTTTTGGATAAACAAGCTCTTTAGTGGATAATAGTGCCCTAAGATTAATATTGTGACATAGATTATAGTTACACCCACCACACCACTTGGGTGTTTTGAGAGCGTTGTAGGCCCCCCTCCCCACACCACTTGGGTGTTTTGGGAGCGTTGTAGGCCCCCCTCCCCACACCACTTGGGTGTTTTGGGAGCGTTGTAGGTCCCCCTCCCCACACCACTTGGGTGTTTTGGGAACGTTGTAGGCCCCCTCCACACCACTTGGGTGTTTTGGGAGCGTTGTAGGCCCCCCTCCCCACACCACGTGGGTGTCTTGGGAGCGTTGTAGGCCCCCCTCCCCACACCACTTGGGTGTCTTGGGAGCGTTGTAGGCCCCCTTCCACACACCACTTGGGTGTCTTGGGAGCGTTGTAGGCCCCCTCCCCACACCACTTGGGTGTCTTGGGAGCGTTGTAGGCCCCCCTCCCCACACCACTTGGGTGTCTTTGGAGCGTTGTAGGCCCCCCTCCCCACACCACTTGGGTGTCTTTGGAGCGTTGTAGGCCCCCCTCCCACACCACTTGGGTGTCTTTGGAGCGTTGTAGGCCCCCCTCCCCACACCACTTGGGTGTTTTGGGAGCGTTGTAGGCCCCCCTCCCCACACCACTTGGGTGTCTTGGGAGCGTTGTAGCCCCCCTCCCCACACCACTTGGGTGTCTTGGGAGCGTTGTAGGCCCCCCTCCACACACCACTTGGGTGTCTTGGGAGCGTTGTAGGCCCCCCTCCCCACACCACTTGGGTGTCTTGGGAGCGTTGTAGGCCCCCCCACACCACTTGGGTGTCTTTGGAGCGTTGTAGGCCCCCCTCCCCACACCATCTGGGTGTCTTGGGAGCGCTGTAGGCCCCCTCCCCACTTTTCAACGGGTCTAGGGCTAAGCCCCATCCGAAAACGCATCTGTTGACTTTTAGAAGCCAGACAAGTGTCTACAAATGACCAGAAAAGGATTTTGCTTATTGTGCAATTACAAAAATTAACAGTCGAATATAATATTATTGTTTTAACAGTTATAGGTCTAATGTCCATGGCGATTCTAGATATGATAAATCTTACATTATGCAATAAAGTCGGATAACACAAATTTACTTTTAAAAACAACATAAATTATACATTTTATATAAACTAATGTCATAAATTTTTATTTTAAAATACACAGTTTATTTTCTTTAAATCTCATTTAAGCTCAGTTTTTATAATTTAAATGATGTTTTATTTTTAACATAATTTCATCAAAATCTGGGCTATTTGATGGCATGCCAAGTTGGATGCTGTCTTCAGGTCTAATCGATTTCGCAACTTTGTTTTTATGTTCAAAAGAGTGGAAAATCCGAGATCACAAAAGTACGTTTTGCACAGTATTAAAACACTGTTATTCTTCTATATGCAAGAACAAACACATTAAATCCGGTTTCTTCGTCTGGCATTCGGGCTGGGATTGGATTGTCTGAACAAACAAGAAATGGGTTGTCTGAACAAGCTAGGAACGGGTTGTCTGAACAACCTAGGAATGGGTTGTCTGAACAACCTAGGACTGGGTTGTCTGAACAACCTAGGACTGGGTTGTCTGAACAACCTAGGAATGGGTTGTCTGAACAAGCTAGGAACGGGTTGTCTGAACAACCTAGGAACGGGTTGTCTGAACAACCTAGGAATGGGTTGTCTGAACAACCTAGGACTGGGTTGTCTGAACAACCTAGGAATGGGTTGTCTGAACAACCTAGGAATGGGTTGTCTGAACAAGCTAGGAACGGGTTGTCTGAACAAGCTAGGAACGGGTTGTCTGAACAACCTAGGAACGGGTTGTCTGAACAAGCTAAAAAAAAACTAACCCACAATCAACATTCAAAACGCTTATAAAAGTGCCAGATTATATATAAACCAGGGATAACCGTAGAAGGTAATAATTTTCTGTATGAAAGAAGCGTCTGTAATACATGAGGTGAGAATGAGATAACTCAAGGCGTTTGGTCTTTGTGTGCAGCTAACAGTCGCACCGAGGAATTGAGAGAATGAAGATGCATTATGAGCCGTCCATAAATGACGTCACTCAATTTTGGCCTATTTTTACCTCCGTCCACCCTCGTCACACTTCCTCACAAAAACTTATACCCCCCCCCTTTTCCAATAAGATATCACAAAACTTTGACCCCCCCCCCTTTCAAAGCCGTATTTTCTTTTCGAAAATTAGCATGTTTCAAATTACTTTTTTGTTCCATTTAAATATTTATTTAGTGTAAGTTTGCACTCTATTATCGTAAATGTCGGTCCACGCCTCAATCTTTGCTCGCGAGCATTTGCCCAAGCATCATTCGAACACACTATTTTATTAAATTCAATAATTTAATTACAGTAGATGCGATCGATCTGAAATTTCGTTACATCGTTTTTATCATCGGCACGAGTCTGCCTGCAAAATTTCAGATCGCTAGCTTACGAGGAAGTGGGTTAAAAATCAATCCAAAGTAAAGGCTACAGACAAGCAAGCAAGCAAGGGTTCAGACAGACACCACGAGTTAATATAAAGGATTTAAGTTTTAAAAACTTTAAAAAAAACAAGTTTTTCACTATAAATCCTTTATGTACTAGACGTAACTAAAAGAATGTTCATTATAATACGCAGCGCAAGACCATCCAAAAATACAAAATTGCAGTTGTGTCGTAAAACATGTTTAACATAATGCGCACCGATCAGGAATATGTTTATAAAAAGTGTTGTCAATAAAATACGCACCTTATTGCGCGACAGAAAGGATGTTCAATATAATACGCACCGCGACGCTCTATCTCAAAAAATAACATGATACATAGGAATAAATAAAATAATCTAAAAATTCAATAATTTAATTACAGTACATGCGATCGATCTGAAATTTTGATACATAGTTTTTATCATCGCCACCAAACTGCCTGCTAAATTTCAGCTCGCTAGCTTACGAGTAAATGGGTTAAAAATCGATTCAAAGTTTTGGCGACCGACAAGCAAGCAATCAAGGGTTCAAACAGACACCACGAGTTAATATAAAGGATTTAATAAGAGGATTTGATGATGTTTAATTATAAAATAAAAAACAAAAAACAAAGGGGGCGCCGTAGGCGCCCTACAACCCCTATTATAAAATACTCTGTGTACATTTCAGAAAGTTTAATATTTCGTATTTATCAAACAAGGACACGTTAGTTGGGCTTTTGAAAAAGGTCGGCGCCGTAGGCGCCCCAAAAAAAGTGCATTTTTTTTATAAAATAAAAAGATTTCAGCTGAAAACTTCCGTCATTTTTGACGGCGATACGCTAGTTATAGATATAAACGTATATTATCATTTATTTAGTAGTAATTTGTAAATTGTAATAGCCTAAGTTTCGCGGGGTTTCCAGCAGTTAGTACCCCTCAAAAAAATTAAAAACTTTTTGGTGGTCGGATAACAGACAAGTACCAAATTTAGGTGTAAGGGCACTGGGACCTAAGTTTATTTCAAAATGCACCTCCAATCATGGGGGGCGCCACGAGCAAAATATTGGGTGGGCCAATTTGATGGACATGACACACCGCGCGTAGCGCGGTCAAGCGCCGGAGGCGCAAAACACTAGTGGGGGTCCGGGGGCATGCCCCCCGGAATTTTTTTTGAATTAACAGATGAAAACACTCAATTTAGAGTTATCCTGAAAAGAAAATGCAGATTAATTTATTTATATCAATAAATGACATCATGCTTCAATATTATGTAGATTGTTAACATAAAAAAAGAGAAATAAAGGGAAAAAATGAAAATGACTGATCTAAGTCATATGGCTATATTCTGAAAAATAATAATGTATATTTAGTTGAACCTTGAAATGACACCATCCAATTCCAATTAACACTTGTGAAAGAATCTCCCCTCTCTAGGCTTGCAGTGGCTTTAAATATGGCTGGCAACGTCTGAGTACTAATGATACTATTTCTTTTTGATGTGTGCTCAACAGACAGTGCGTGTCTTTTTATGAAGGATTTGCCTTTCTTGCTATAATCAAGTCTACAATCACAGTAAACACAAACAACTACGACGGGTTTATTTTATTTTCGCACATATTTTGAGAGATAATCTCCATTACTGTCTTTTTCTTCGAGCCAGTCCCATCGAAATGTATTTTAACATCGAAAAAGTATTACATTTGTTAATATATTTTTGGCAGATTATTGATATTTTTTTTTAATTTTTTCCCGTCCTTGTCGTTAATGTCGGCATTCCGACTATTGTCGGCAGAAATGCAGGTCTAGGCCTTCCCTTTTTAATTTTTCCAGACCAATGTCTAACTTCCAAATGGGCGACAGTGTAGTGAGTAAATTTCAATAAATTTGTACAGAATGGTAATGAAAAAGCATTTGATATGATTCATATTATATACAATTTGAAACAGTCAAACATTAACTCAAAATAAAATAGTCAAAATTCACTAGAAATGCCCATAAAATTTTCTACGTGAGTCATTTAGACCGATGAACGCGTTTGCACTGATACAAAGTTGATACTACCTATCCGGTCAAGGTACACGTTAGCCATCATAATGGAATTAAGTCTCTCTTGCCCCATTGTCGATCGCAAGTAAGTCTTCAACCGTCGCAACCCGGAGAACGCTTGCTCACATGACGAAGTGGTGCTGGGAAGCATGACCAACGTTGCCACAACTGCATACACGGTCTTATGAGTGTCTCGTCTCACATCGGCATCGTTGAACCAGGCGATAATTGCCGGAATGTTATCAGACGATGTTGTTGTGTGACAGCAGAGCGAGTTCACTCTTTAGATTGATGCGATTAAGATGTGGGTGTAAACGAACTACTTCATCTAGCAGGTCTTCGTCTATCTGTAGCTGATGTAGTCGTTTTTCTCATCTTTACCACGACGAATCGCCAGCCCTTGTCGCATGAGGAACATTAGACTGTTCAGTTGAATAACCAACCTATTCCGATTGACATGCTGTGCTTTAGCCAGCTGACAACTTAGCTGCGGGGCAACAGACGGTTTGTTTCTATTACTCACGTATTCGGCCGCTGCTCTGTGAGAAGAAGACGCCACGTGTTCATCCAGCTTCTGGGATCCATCTTTCCAGTTGTTGAATCCCTTGTCAACGAATGCGGACTCGACTTTACATGCTCCAACAAGACGCTTGTTGCCCATTTCACGACACCAGCTGCAAAGCAGAACTTTCCGTTGACGTGATATGCGCAGCCATGGATGACTGCTAAACCATTTTTCCTGCGGTTGTCGACGACGTCAACTGTAATCACGAGCAGCCTCGCTTAACAACGTATCATCTGGACAATCAGTTAGATCCTTGGTATCAACATCGTCCATAATAACATCAGATGAGACGACGTTTCCAACTTTTTTACTCGGTATTTCCGGTTGAGTGGATTGCGTGAGGAAACGCTTCATAGTTTTTTTTTCCTCCAGGAGCTGTGTGACTCTATCTCCCTTGTCTCCCACAGACATCCCCTTATATTGGTAGTTAGAGGAATGTGGGTGACATTGGAGATCATCCTCTGGCTCAAGTCGTAAAAATTCGTTCCAGTCATGTTTTTTCCCTGGCCTCTATAAAAATACTGTTGACATTCTCCTGTTCCCTTGTCCCACCTGGACGCAACTTAAAATGTCACTCATTGACCACTGCCCATGACGTCTCGGGACCCGGGTCGGAATTGCTGGTACTTAAACTTGAGCTTTTGTTCGGCGCTAACGCGACCAGCGATCGCCGCATTCCAATGGTCAAACCTCCACTCTGCCGGGTGAGGGACTGATGCGATATGGTCTGAGAGAATGGGGGGGGGGAGAGGGGATGGGGAGGGAGACGGGGGTAGTGCCTGGTTTCTGTGGCGGACTGATTTTTTTTCAAAATCGCAATGTTATTTAGTACTAAAAAAAACTAGCCAACTTATAAAAAAGAAGAAATTAAAAAGTTGCCCTATTGTTGGTTTCAGTTGATTTTTTGGGTGGGCCAAATACATTGTGGCCCATTAGCTCTAAAAATTGGGTGGGCCATGGCCCACCCTGTGGCGCCCCCCCCATACCTCCAATTGTATAACTTGGTATTCAGAACCTGCCCAATTATTTTCCTTGTTTCTTTTCTTCACACGCCGCTTTATTGTTACTGTAGAGTTAAAGGGACATTACTACTGTTTTTTTATTCTTAACTACCGATATTTATATCATCGAACTTTGAACTTCAAATTTGTGTCTAATGATACTTAGAATTTCAGACTTAAAAGTAGGCACAACACTATTTCAATAAGTATACAAATTTACTTATCTAACAGAATCAATTGTTAGTTGTGTTTGTATTTTTTCTTCTTGTTGCATAGCAAAATAATAACTAAATAAGTTAAGTAGAGTAGAGGCAGAGGGTAGTAGTTAGTAGTAGTAGTAGTATTTAGTTTCAGTTACTAAACTTCAACTGTAGGCCTGTACTGACGCCATGTATCAAGTATTATGTAAGTTGTAAGTATTGTAAGGTTGCTGAATGAATCACTTTCATTGTTCACACCAAATAGCCTGAGGACCCAGGAAAATTCTCAACATCAAATGGCAGGTTAAAGTTCCAGACACCAAGACAGAACTCCCAAGCCCAAGTCCAAGTAATAATCAAGTACCTACACAAGGTGATGCAGTCCAAGTTACGCTTGTTAATGTTAGCCTTGTTGTTGGGGCACATTGTGCCCATGCCTGATCATCAGCTCTCAAAGGGCTCTTCTATAGTGAGCTGACAGAGAGCTCACAGAGGTCAAAGGAAGCACTACAAAGATCCGCTCAAGACTTTATATGGAATGGCGCAGCAACCTGTGAAGCAAACAGTAACAGACAGAAGGATTCCAAGTACAAACAGCAGGCCAGAAAACATTGTGCTGGAAACCCTCCTGATGACACCCTGACATCTCTCGTCTGACATGTGGACATACATTTTGGGCAAGGATAATTTTAATAAGCCACCAAAGAACACACCAAGCTGCCACAGCACATAATGGTCCTTAGTCCCTGCCGAACACGACTAACAACAACATATTACTATATACCATATTTTAATATACATGTACTATATACTCTTAAATTTTCTATATATTAAATATATAGTATATTATAGGCATATATATTTATAATATATTGATTAAACAGTATAGATAGGCCTAATATCAAATTTTACGTTGAGGCTTAGGATTATCTTAGGTTAGAATTAAGAATATTCGAAGGTTACATATGTAACTATGGCCTTATGATTATGGCACCTTATATGGCCATAATGAATAAATGGCTGTCTCAGTTAAAATCTAAATGAGAAAGCTTTTATTATTTATTATAAATAATAATTATAAACTAGAGTAAAATGTATACTCTTTGACTTTAGTCTTACTTAATTATACTTACTCCCTGAAGTAACTGTACTTACTCCCTGAAGTAACTGTACTTACTCCCTGAAGTAACTGTACTTACTCCCTGAAGTAACTGTACTTACTCCCTGAAGTAACTGTACTTACTCCCTGAAGTAACTGTACTTACTCCCTGAAGTAACTGTACTTACTCCCTGAAGTAACTGTACTTACTCCCTGAAGTAACTGTACTTACTCCCTGAAGTAACTGTACTTACTCCCTGAAGTAACTGTACTTACTCCCTGAAGTAACTGTACTTACTCCCTGAAGTAACTGTACTTACTCCCTGAAGTAACTGTACTTACTCCCTGAAGTAACTGTACTTACTCCCTGAAGTAACTGAATGTGGAAATTAACAATTGTCAATGTTTTTATGGCTATAGTCTTATGTAACTTTATTTTATTACTTTATTAAAAATTATTTTCATTTTCATTTCAATTCCAGTCTGTAGCCTAATCATTAAGAAGTTAAATTTATTTTTCTAAAGCAAAAGGTTGGTTATTAACAAAAAATCAATGAAATGATAAATAAATAAAGGGCTGAACGGCTGAGATTCCACTATATTTTGCCTAGACTTTGAAAATTTCATTTCTACAATCTCTCAAATTAGATGTTATAGGTCATAAAGACTCTACAGTTATGATTTAGAAGAAAGGTAGGGGTGCTGCTTGGAGGCAGAATGGTAGGGGAGCTGCTTGGAGACAGAATGGTAGGGGTGCTGCTTGGAGACAGAATGGTAGGGGTGCTGCTTGGAGGCAGAATGGTAGGGGTGCTGCTTGGAGGCAGAAAGGTAGGGGTGCTGCTTGGAGACAGAATGGTAGGGGTGCTGCTTGGAGGCAGAATGGTAGGGGTGCTGCTTGGAGGCAGAATGGTAGGGGTGCTGCTTGGAGGCATAAATGTATAACATTGGAGGTAAAGAAATAAACTTTAAATTATAAAATAAAAATGGTATCATCAGTGTGTGAGTGTGTGACCTCACCGGTGACTGCAGCATGGAACAATCAACCACCATCATAAAGAACAAAGAGTTACTCAAATCACTCAATGTGGCTCTTTATTTCATATGTGAATTACATTCATTCTTTTTATTTTCTTAGATAAAGTACAAGATCTTAATTTAAAAAAGCATGATGTTTTCACATTGAAATTCATTGATTTTAATGCTTCAGGATATACTAATTTTGAGCAACAAACCAAGTAATGGAATGCATTAACTTTGCAACTACAGCTACCACTGTATTTCATTTATTTTTATGGCATTCTTTATATGTGAAGGATTTTTATAATTTTAATTTATATTTCAGGGCAACTTCTCGACATTAAAAATTTTTTTTCTCAATCAGATGTGACTGTCTTTTTTTAAATAAGATTTTGGTTATGGAAGTAAATGCCATCATTATAATTATAATAAAATTAATTTACTTATTTATGATTATTTAATTTTTTTTAAAAATATATAAATAAGGACTTCAAGCATAAAAATCTAAATTATAAATCATATTACACACAAACAATTACTATTTACAAAAGTTCTCATCTTTTATGTTTATCTAATCAATTTTTTTGTTAGCTTAACCACAATTTGATGTTACTTGCAAGTTTTATTTTACTATAGGAAACATGGCCACTAATGCAGTAAAAAGATTGGCAGGGAAAGTTGCAATAGTAACAGCATCAACTGAAGGGTAAGCTCCGCCTAGTTATCCGTTGCTTTTTGAAATAGGAATTATAAATGCAAAGTATAAATAATTGTTCTATCCTAATGTCTTTTATCTTGTTATTTTAATAATTGTAAATGAATGTAAAATATAATTTATCTGGAAGTAAGAAGATAAATAAATTGTTAAAAATGTTCTTTATTTAAAGGATTGGTTTTGCTATTGCTCGGAGACTTGGCCAAGATGGCGCCAAAGTTATGATAAGTAGTCGCAAACAACAAAATGTAGACCAGGCTGTAAAGCAGCTGCGAGATGAAAATCTAAATGTCGAGGGTGTCGTCTGCCATGTTGGGAAGAAAGAGGATCGTCAGAGGTTATTGAAAGAGGTATGAGAAAACACTTGAGAAGAACTGGAGTTATAATGTATGAGAAAACACTTCAGAAGAACTGGAGTTATCATTTTGTAATTATCAATTCTGTTTTAAAATATTCAAAGTTTATAATCATACATTTTATAAATGTTTTTCATATTGTAGTTTTTAGTATTACTTTTCCATGACTGTATTGTATGTTTTTTTAACTTCAGAACTTTTGCTCGAAATAAAAATCAATATTTTTAAGTTAAATTATTCAAATGAGGGATAAAATCCACTAGAGCTTTGTGCTTATCCAATGTGGGCTAGAAGATATATGTAGCTCTTTAGTAAAATGTTTGCTGTATTGAGCAGAGGAAAGTCACACATACCAACATAGCTTAGTGCTTGCCTTGTAGCCTCGTTTTGAACTCAAGCACAGATAAAGTTACTACTGAGTTATTTTCAAAGTGTTTTAATTATGTTGCTGAATGATCAATGTCACAGATTATAAATTAAACCTAGAAACTCCTGACATGCAGAGGCGTAACAACGACTTGGCATCGGGGCAGTTGCCAAGGGCTAATCCTTCAATAATCAATTTATTCTGTATAATTTAGTATTTTCCCTATTTCTCAAGGGCGCCAAAAATGAATTAGCCAAGGGCGCGGAAAATCCAGTTACGCTTCTGCGGACATGTACAGGCAAATAAATAATTTGTGCTGAAGGATGTTAGGTCAAGCTAGAGTGCTGAAGGATGTTAGGTCAAGCTAGAGTGCTGAAGGATGTTAGGTCAAGCTAGAGTGCTGAAGGATGTTAGGTCAAGCTAGAGTGCTGAAGGATGTTAGGTCAAGCTAGAGTGCTGAAGGATGTTAGGTCAAGCTAGAGTGCTGAAGGATGTTAGGTCAAGCTAGAGTGCTGAAGGATGTTAGGTCAAGCTAGAGTGCTGAAGGATGTTAGGTTAAGCTAGAGTGCTGAAGGATGTTAGGTTAAGCTAGAGTGCTGAAGGATGTTAGGTTAAGCTAGAGTGCTGAAGGATGTTAGGTTAAGCTAGAGTGCTGAAGGATGTTAGGTTAAGCTAGAGTGCTGAAGGATGTTAGGTTAAGCTAGAGTGCTGAAGGATGTTAGGTTAAGCTAGAGTGCTGAAGGATGTTAGGTTAAGCTAGAGTGCAAATGATTCAAAGTTATTGGACTTGCCAGATATTTAAATTTAACCCTCCCCCCCCCCACCACCCTCCCCAAATGCTGGTCTCCTATGTTTACTATTCAGTTCCTCCCTCAGCAGTATCAAAATTGTTTATAAATGGTGCCCATAATTTATTTGGGGTAAAACTGTATAACAATGAGCTACAATGGCTAATAATGATAAAACTGTATAACAATGAGCTACAATGGCTAATAATGATCTAACCATTAACTTTTCTAATATTTTCAAGACTTCGGCTAAATTTGGTGGTGTAGACATTCTAGTGTCTAATGCTGCAGTGAGTACATACTTTGGACCAACATTGAAGGTAAACAAATACCTATCGTTTTGTAGTTGAATTTAAAATACATCAAGAAAATATTGATGTCATAATATAATACTAAATTTCTCTTTTAAAACTTGTGTAGTTTACTGATATCAAAACTGTCAGTGTCATTCTTAAAATTACATTTTCATTTAGATTTATTTCACATTTAACAAAAAAGGATTTTAGCTAAAATTTATTTTGAATTCAAGATTTAATAATCAACAGAACATTTGTAGATGATGAACTATTGATATCAATCAATTTTTCCCTCTCTAGACACCAGAGGACTCTTGGGATAAGGTAACGTACTTGTTCAGCAAACATTTTATTATATTCAAGTTATTTCTTTGGCATAAATCAAATGAAGGAAAACATATTTCTTTTTTTTTAAATCTTAAATTGCCATCATCATGCTGTCAATAAACAAAGTAATTTAAGTTTAAGGATTCCTAGTGTTTTTTAACTGTGACCTATTTTTAAACTAAAAGTTCGACTGTTTTTATACACAGATATTTGATATCAATGTTAAGTCATCATTTATGCTGTGTCAAGAAATTGTTCCAGAGATTGAAAAGCGAGGGTAAGATTTAATTACAAGGCTTAATTTGCTATGGTTGACATTAAATTTGATACATATTTTTTCTTTCAAGTGCTGAAAATTTATTTATGAAATATTTGATCCATTTGAATGTCTGATATTGATAGTTATTAAATCTAACTTAATATTAACATTTTACCCCACAAAAAACTCTGTTACAAAGAATGAATTTGTTAATCTATTACAGCAGTGGCCTAGTTTGAGCTGGTGTCACCTGATGTGTTATAATAAATGGTGTCAACCCCCTCCCTCCCCCTTTCCAGTTGATGTCTGCTTTTTTGTTAAAATGAAAATTAGTGTACAGTATAATGTATCAAGGTTGAGTTATAGCTATTTGACATATAATTCAGCTTCTCAAAAATTCCTTTTTTGATCTTCAAAGATGCAAACATTTCAATCACTTCAATCAATTTCCTTTACCATATCACTTTCAATAAATATTGGAGCTATTTCAGAACCAACTAACAGTCCCATGGTTGATTGTTAACTTGTTCTTGATAATCGTTAGTTTTGAAAAACTCTGCTTAAATAAAGTCAAAGTTATGAGGAGAAGTCATTGAATATTTACTGAAAGTATTGGAAGAAATTCTAGTAAGTCCCATTCAGCTATGACTTTCATTGTTCAAATCTTTATAAAACTTATAGAAATTCATTATCAGTAAAATGGCCTGACTACATTTAGAAATTTAAATTTGATCTGTTATCCACTTTTAAAATTTCAAGACCAATCAGTGTGTGCTCTGTAAATGTGTAATTCTTCAATTTGGTGTCGCCCAGTGCAATCGGCACCAGCAGCTATGCCACTGAATCATTATGTGTTTTAAATTTTTCAGATCAGGTTCCATAATCATAGTTTCATCCATAGCAGGGCTTGTTCCCTTTGAAGTGAGTACTGGGTAATAAATAACAATCATGCATAAATTAGAACAGTTTAATAAGGGCATCCTTACTATACACATGGTTTTTTTAATGTAAATTTAAAGTGTTGAAAATTTCTAACTGATATCTATAATTATATGTAGTTAGGTATTTTTAATGAAAAAATTAAATAATTAGGTATTAATTTAAACATAAATAACATGTATTAATACTATGCCAAGCTGTAAAGGGTTATAATGATACTAATACTTTTAACATTTCTAAATTTGAGGAAATGTGTAGAGATGCATTCTTTAATTTCATGTACTTGTGGCAGTTTTCTAATTTAATTTGAATGTATTTTTAAAGCATTTTTATTTTATTTGTTTTTATGACACCCTTGAGGCTACTGTAAGTTTTTCTACTACCTCAGTTGATTGGTGCTTACAGTATCTCAAAGTCAGCCCTGCTAGGAATGGTCAAAACACTGGCCCCTGAGCTGGGAAAACTTAATATTAGAATTAATGGCTTGGTTCCAGGAATTATCAAAACTAAGTTTAGCACAGCTGTGAGTAATTCAATCTCTTCAAACTTTACTTTCAAAATTATTTTAACAAGAGTCCAACATTTCTTTAAATGATAAATGTAGCTAACATGCTCTGTAATGTCATTATATGTTGTAGTTGTAGTTGAAGTTAGGACATGACTGTTTTACATTGAATGCCTTGATAATAATCATTATGTGTGTTACTAAGTACACGTGAAGCCCTGTGAGCCCAGTTGCTTGCTAGAGTACAGCGCTATATAAATTATTTAGGCTGCGGATAATAACCATTAATTTCTCGATTAATTGTTAAAAATTTATCGATTAAATATCGATTGAAATATTTTAATCTATAAAAATTTGATTAAAATTTAAGAAAATATTTATATTTTTTTCTTAAATTTATTTTAAAAAATTAATTATTAATAATACATTTTGTAATTTATATATTTTTTAATGTAAAACTTCTCCTGTGTATTATTATAATTTATTAATTTATGTAGACGTGCAGATGTAAACAAAAAATGGCCACTAATAACAGCTTCAGCATAGTTAAATTTATGAATATTAACAAAAAGTTGAGCAAACATTTTGTTTTTAAGCTAACTATTAGTTCTGATTCTGCACTTTTGTCATGATATTATAGAGAATTTATGTTCAAGAAAGTAAAACAGATATGTGATTAAATGTGATTTGAAATGAGAAAGGAACACATTGGCATGGTCAAGGCCATTTGATATTACATGTATTCATAAAAATTAATCTTGTGGATATTTAGGTTAATAATTATTTCCACACGTGTGTCAAGGTAAAAGTATTTGAAATCTTACTCATGAAGTGTTCTCTATAACGTTCTACTCTTATTCACTTATTCAAACTTCATATTTCAGGTCCATTGAATTGATTGAACAGATAACATAAATAATATGTCTTTGAATTGTGAAATAAAATTTAAGAAATTATGATTCACATCATTCAATATTGCTAATAACATGCTATTTATCAGACGATAATCTTGAGTTTTTAAAGAATTGGTTTTCCTGAATTAGGCTGTCCTTAATAAAAGAAAAGCATTTTGCTTACCAAAAAAACATTTTTGTTTAAAAGTGCAGGCCAAGTTTACCTGAACTGACAGGCTTGTTTTCAATACAGTTATTTTATTATTGTTTCAGCTTGTAACTGGCCAAAGTTCTTCTCAACTCGCATTAGCTAATATACCTTTAGGAAGGTAAGGATAATGCACATGTTAATATACCTTTAGGAAGGTAATAGTAATAGAACAATGCACATGCTAATATACCTTTAGAAGGTAAGGATAATGCACATGTTAATATACCTTTAGGAAGGTAATAGTAATAGAACAATGCACATGCTAATACATATACCTTTAGAAGGTAAGGATAAGCTCATGTTAAAATACCTTTAGGAATGTAAGGATAATTCACTTTTTTTTCAAAAAATAAGAGTTAACAGGACTATGGAAAGTTGCTTTCAAAAATGAATTATTAATTAACTATAAAACTTACTAGGTTCTTCTGCGGATATTAAACTTATACAATGGTTAGTTAAGAAACTGAAAATTTCTGATTTGAGAATCGTGGCACAAGTTTATGGTTGTCAATGTGAACATTTTGGGAAACACTTTACTTTGGTTGGGCAGCTTAAACTTGTAGATGGTAAGTCAATGATTGTTTGTTTTAAATTTGAGCATTGTTAGAAGATGGCAACACGTCCCTTGGCACAATTATTGATTAAGGTGTTATAAGGTCTTGGTCCTTATGTTAGTTTAATTAAAGTAAGATGTTGTAAGGTCTTGGTCCTTATGTTAGTTTAATTAAAGTAAGATGTTGTAAGGTCTTGGTAGTTATGTTAGTTTAATTAAAGTAAGATGTTGTAAGGTCTTGGTCGTTATGTTAGTTTAATTAAAGTAAGATGTTGTAAGGTCTTGGTTGTTATGTTAGTTTAATTAAAGTAAGATGTTGTAAGGTCTTGGTTGTTATGTTAGTTTAATTAAAGTAAGATGTTGTAAGGTCTTGGTAGTTATGTTAATTTAATTAAAGTAAGATGTTGTAAGGTCTTGGTTGTTATGTTAGTTTAATTAAAGTAAGATGTTGTAAGGTCTTGGTCGTTATGTTAGTTTAATTAAAGTAAGATGTTGTAAGGTCTTGGTCCTTATGTTAGTTTAATTAAAGTAAGATGTTGTAAGGTCTTGGTCGTTATGTTAATTTAATTAAAGTAAGATGTTGTAAGGTCTTGGTAGTTATGTTAGTTTAATTAAAGTAAGATGTTGTAAGGTCTTGGTCCTTATGTTAGTTTAATTAAAGTAAGATGTTGTAAGGTCTTGGTAGTTATGTTAGTTTAATTAAAGTAAGATGTTGTAAGGTCTTGGTTGTTATGTTAGTTTAATTAAAGTAAGATGTTGTAAGGTCTTGGTAGTTATGTTAATTTAATTAAAGTAAGATGTTGTAAGGTCTTGGTTGTTATGTTAGTTTAATTAAAGTAAGATGTTGTAAGGTCTTGGTCGTTATGTTAGTTTAATTAAAGTAAGATGTTGTAAGGTCTTGGTCCTTATGTTAGTTTAATTAAAGTAAGATGTTGTAAGGTCTTGGTTGTTATGTTAGTTTAATTAAAGTAAGATGTTGTAAGGTCTTGGTCGTTGTGTTAGTTTAATTAAAGTTAGGTGTTATAAGGTCTTGGTCCTTATGTTAGTTTAATTTAAGTAAGGTGTTATAAGGTCTTGGTCGTTGTTAGTTAAATTAAAGTAAGGTGTTATAAGGTCTTGGTCGTTGTGTTTGTTTAATTAAAGATGTCTTCATTAGTCTAATTTTATGTGAACATTTGAAGATTGTGTTTGCTCCCATTGAATGTGAACATTTGAAGATTGTGTTTGCTCCCATTGAATGTGAACATTTGAAGATTGTGTTTGCTCCCATTGATTGCTCCCATTGTTTGCTCCCATTGATGCATAATCTATTTTTAACAATTGTATAATCACCCTTTCTTCCAACAATTGCTTTTCATATGTAATATGTGAACATTAGATATCTTCTTTCTCATTAATATAATATAACATGGAACAAATTGTAATATATGAACATTTGATATCTTCTTTCTTATTGATATAATTTAAAAACATGGAATAAATAATATTTCAGATTTGGTGAGCCTGAGGATTGTGCTGGTGCCGCCTCCTTCCTTGTTTCAGATGATGCTAAGTACATAACTGGGGGAAAATATTGTTGTTGCAGGCGGCACAACCAGTCGACTGTAGATAAAACGATCATTTTTGTGTTTCATGTTAATGGTATAGTGTTTACTATAAATTTCAGTAAATATTTTAAGGAAATTAGAGAATAAAAAGTGAATGTAATGTTATCCTGAAAATTAAAAACTGTTTCTATCAAAAGTGTGTGTGATGTAGGCAAAAAATGTGTTTAAAACAAATTAAGCAGTTTTTAATAATCGTCTCTTGATCATATTCATATCTCTAGTGTGACTCATAAGTCATATTTGATGCAAATCTTATTCTTAATATATATATATATATATACAAGTATATATATTAAAATATCTTCATTGGTAATGTTAACCAATTCCTTTTATGAGTTTAGATAAAAGTAAGTTTGATGTTCAGTAGCCATAGTCAACTATGGTGATGTTCAGTAGCCATAGTCAACTATGGTGATGTTCAGTAGCCATAGTCAACTATGGTGATGTTCAGTAGCCATAGTCAACTATGGTGATGTTCAGTAGCCATAGTCAACTATGGTGATGTTCAGTAGCCATAGTCAACTATGGTGATGTTCAGTAGCCATAGTCAACTATGGTGATGTTCAGTAGCCATAGTCAACTATGGTGATGTTCAGTAGCCATAGTCAACTATGGTGATGTTCAGTAGCCATAGTCAACTATGGTGATGTTCAGTAGCCATAGTCAACTATGGTGATGTTCAGTAGCCATAGTCAACTATGGTGATGTTCAGTAGCCATAGTCAACTATGGTGATGTTCAGTAGCCATAGTCAACTATGGTGATGTTCAGTAGCCATAGTCAACTATGGTGATGTTCAGTAGCCATAGTCAACTATGTTGATGTTCAGTAGCCATAGTCAACTATGGTGATGTTCAGTAGCCATAGTCAACTATGGGGATGTTCAGTAGCCATTGTCAACTATGGGGATGTTCAGTAGCCATAGTCAACTATGGTGATGTTCAGTAGCCATAGTCAACTATGGTGATGTTCAGTAGCCATAGTCAACTATGGGGATGTTCAGTAGCCATAGTCAACTATGGGGATGTTCAGTAGCCATAATCAGCTATGGGGATGTTCAGTAGCCATAATCAGCTATGGGGATGTTCAGTAGCCATAGTCAGCTATGATGTTCAGTAGCCATAGTCAGCTATGATGATGTTCAGTAGCCATAGTCAGATATGGTGATGTTCAGTAGCCATAGTCAGATATGGTGATGTTCAGTAGCCATAGTCAGCTATGATGATGTTCAGTAGCCATAGTCAGCTATGATGATGTTCAGTAGCCATAGTCAGATATGGTGATGTTCAGGAGCCATAGTCAGCTATGATGATGTTCAGTAGCCATAGTCAGATATGGTGATGTTCAGGAGCCATAGTCAGCTATGATGATGTTCAGGAGCCATAGTCAGCTATGATGATGTTCAGTAGCCATAGTCAGATATGGTGATGTTCAGGAGCCATAGTCAGCTATGATGATGTTCAGTAGCCATAGTCAGATATGGTGATGTTCAGGAGCCATAGTCAGCTATGATGATGTTCAGGAGCCATAGTCAGCTATGATGATGTTCAGTAGCCATAGTCAGCTATGATGATGTTCAGTAGCCATAGTCAGCTATGGTGATGTTCAGTAGCCATAGTCAGCTATGATGATGTTCAGTAGCCATAGTCAGCTATGATGATGTTCAGTAGCCATAGTCAGCTATGATGATGTTCAATAGCCATAGTCAGCTATGATGTTCAGTAGCCATAGTCAGATATGGTGATGTTCAGGAGCCATAGTCAGCTATGATGATGTTCAGTAGCCATAGTCAGCTATGATGATGTTCAGTAGCCATAGTCAGATATGGTGATGTTCAGTAGCCATAGTCAGATATGGTGATGTTCAGTAGCCATAGTCAGCTATGATGATGTTCAGTAGCCATAGTCAGATATGGTGATGTTCAGTAGCCATAGTCAGATATGGTGATGTTCAGTAGCCATAGTCAGCTATGATGATGTTCAGTAGCCATAGTCAGATATGGTGATGTTCAGGAGCCATAGTCAGCTATGATGATGATCAGGAGCCATAGTCAGCTATGATGATGTTCAGTAGCCATAGTCAGCTATGATGATGTTCAGTAGCCATAGTCAGCTATGGTGATGTTCAGTAGCCATAGTCAGCTATGATGATGTTCAGTAGCCATAGTCAGCTATGATGATGTTCAGTAGCCATAGTCAGCTATGATGATGTTCAATAGCCATAGTCAGCTATGATGTTCAGTAGCCATAGTCAGATATGGTGATGTTCAGGAGCCATAGTCAGCAATGATGATGTTCAGTAGCCATAGTCAGCTATTATGATGTTCAGTAGCCATAGTCAAATATGGTGATGTTCAGTAGCCATAGTCAGCTATGATGATTTTGAAAGTCTTATTTTGAAGTTTAAAGCATTAAGTGTGTGCTAGTGCTACTGAAATAGTGTAATTAATTTAATGATTTTAATTGAAAACAGTTATAGTAGTACCTGTTAGTATAGTTAGTTATAGTACCTGTACTGTTTACACAATTAAAATTCAGCCATCTTTTACTTTGTAATTATGCAAAAATTAGAGGTGTTAACTATAAACTCTATTTTAATTTCTATGCACCTGTTTTATTTCTATAAATGTATAAAACTGTTACTCATGTTACCGTTAATTAGGTTAACCAATGCAATGTGTATTTATTATTGTGATTGTGAGCCTAGAGGGTTATTATGTAAAATATTTTTATGCAGTTACAATAGTTACATGTAATTGATTTGCATTTTACAAAACATAAGAATACATCTAAATAATTGTTAATTTTAATTGGCTTTGTTTACAAAAAAATGAATGTAAGTTTAAGATAAATATTTGGTGTTACTAAGAATAAAGAATAGTTACAATTTCTCATTTCTGGCACTGATGTTACTTTTACTTAGTATTTTTCAGTATTATTTTATCAATTATCTTCTGCATAAAAGAACTACCTGCAATTTATAAGATAAGATATACAATAAACAATTTTATTTGATCACAAGATGAAGCATTGCAAATTTTAAATGTGTTACAATATACGACAACACAAGGAAAAGTTAATTTGACTGGATGTTGGAAATGAAACATGGAATTTAATATAGAGAGCAAGCCATTTAGCTCATACCATCCCCCACAAGAGACTAGATAGAAAACAATGAAGGCAATTTTGTTTACTTATTAATTAATGTCTGAAAATGTTAATTTTCATTTTATCATTATATACCTCAGGATTCTACCTATAAATTAACATTGTACATTTGATTTGAAAGAATTTATTTTATTTAAATAGTATGTATTGAATGACTGCAATTGGTCGGTCTTAAAAATGTTTGTTTGAAAATCCATATTTTTCCATTATATTAATTAATAATTAATGTCCATCTGACACCAATGTTGATTGAACTGTTTCTATGTAACACATATAATTAAAGTTAAAAAAATTTTTTTTTAAGTTGTGACTTTTTTTAAATAGCTCAAAAGCACTTTCAATTGATAATCAATTGTTATACTGTAATTGATGAATGTGTCTAGTCTGAGATGGGTTGAATGTTGATGGAGATGTCAGTGTTTGTTACAGTACAGGTATCATTAGGCAAATATACCATAATTTTCAAAATTATGTGGCCAATAGGAACTTAATGAATTAATTAATAGAAGTACATGTAATTAAAAGCTAAATATTATAAGCAAACAAATTCAAGTATATAAAAAAATAAAACAATTTTAATAAAACATATAGGAAAACAAATTTATTGAAATAAGAAGTAGTTTAAATTTCCTTGCCAAGTTTATCTGCCAGCCAGTTATGAGACATAACAGTTCTGTCCACATGGCGATCAAACCGACGATGAATTTTACGGTTCCAGTCCATCGCTGTCAAAAATTTCCCTGTAGTATAATCTTCTTTCCAGATTTTTCTAGGGGAAAGCATCTTGCTTTGCTTGTGTCGTGGATGGTCACTGCATTCAACGTACTTTCTGCCATGACGCCACACAAAATAGCATCCTTCACAGATTAATCGGGGTCTCAGCTTATTTTGATATTCTCTTATCTGAGTGTAAGAAGGGCTTAGACTATTACCTAAAATTGGACCTGCACAGAAGCTTCCACACTTAAACAGAGGTGAACAATATTTTGAACTGTCATGATTGGAAATGGACACTTTATTTGAATTCATTTGCTTTCCGCTTCCAGGAAAAAAACAACTAGCACTAAAACCCATAAAGGATGGGTGTTGAAAGTTTAGCTTACTAGGAGTTGTCATCAATGTCCTTGACATTTCTTTAGATATCTTTGCAAAATATGTACATACTTTCAGAAATCCTAAACCTCTCATTTCACAGCTGAACAGTGAATACAGTTGTGTCTTACTTCACTTCTGAAAATAAAAAAAAATGTAAATATTTTTTATTATTGTAAAAGGGGCATCAAAATTATGAAGACATAAATCATAAAAAATTTAAAAGTTTCCCAACTGATAAATATTTTGTTTAAGACACTCTACTAGCTTACTTTATGTGAACACATTGCAAATATTAACATTTTAAACAGCAGTTAATTTTAACAATTAAAATCAATCAGTTTTTTTTTAAACTGTTCCACGGAAATAATTTTTAAAAAATGATGAATAGTTATAGTTATAGTATAGGGTTAGGTTATCAATGACATTCAGACCTCATCAGAAAAGTGATGTAAATGAATTTAGGATATTAACAGTTCACTACCAGCACATATGTTTGTATTTAGCAAAGGGAATAAATTATTTAGTATGCGAACAGCTTAATAAAACAGGAAGCTCCATAAAAGTTTTTATTTAGGGGAAACATGGTCGGAAGCCAAAACCATCAGTCTGAATGGAAGAATGTGGTTGAGTAGACGAAGACCCTACATGAGCTGTGGAATATGTTAAGACCTAGAACTTTGCGTTCACTTTCTTGGTTTCTTGTTCTTCACATTTTATGTAAGGTCGATAACTTAAGTCTTTTTTTTGTGTTGATTTACAGGCTGATTTGAGTAGAATTATTGATTAATTAAGAGGGCGAGGGTTCACTTTGGCCTGTGCACGTAAGTGCAAAGATCACAATAGAGCTATGTCATCTGCAAAATCTAGGTCTTCTAGCGCTTTATTTTCAACCCATCATCCGTTGCCATCCCAGTTGGTGTGTTTTTGAGCTTTATCCCATGACCCAGTGAATTGCGATGCCAAACAGAATTGGTGAACGCATATCAGCTTGACTTATGTCTGGACTGGGAACCAGTCAGAATAAGCAGTCCTTGGAATTTGTTGTTACAAGAATAAGTAAACACCTGGACCCCAAGCTCAGAGAATAACATGCAGGCTTCTGTCCAAATCAGTCTGTGGAAACTTCTAGAAATTAAAAAACAGTTTTCTTTGCAAATATACAGTATATACTGGTTCGCAGGCTGACCTTTTTTGGACAAAATCTAGGCGAAAAAGTTGGGGGGTCAGCTTATGAGCGGGTCATTAACGTATTTCTGCATGGATATTAAATATCGGTGTTGTTATTGTAGATCATCAAGGTTCTTTTCTACATTCTTCAAGATGCAACTGCTCTACCAGAAGCTATAATATATTATTAAACATCTACACTTACCTTATTTAATCATTTTATTTATTTTTGTGAACGTTTTAATAAATTGTTTTACAAATGTTGTTTTCAACAATGAATTTTAATGTATGCGCTGTCACTGTTTACCAAAGAATTTTTTTTTAAATACCGGTAACCCTTGCCTAACAAAGAGCCCAAAGACAAAGATAGGCAGTACAAAGTAAACAATCATAATGACCGATTTAGCTTGTAGTTTAAAAAAAAATGTGTACCATTTTGTTTAAGCTGTCCTATTATTTTAGGGGAGTCGGCTTGCGAGCGGGTTATACACTTGTAATACTTTTCTCTTCCAAAAGTGGGGGGGTCGGCTTATGAACGAACGGGCTATAGAACGAGTATCTAGGGTATATATTTTAGTAAAAGAACTGGTCAATAGGCTATACTTTTTTTAAAAAATACTTTAAAATATTGTAATCAAGGAGTTTGATGTCTGGAAGTATTAATAGTATTAGTATTATGTATTTTTATTTATTATTTTTTTAGTCTACTTCCTGTTGATAAGTAGACAGTACTAAATTATTTTAAAATTTACCCCTCGACATATTAATTGAGTTTATGTTACCTTTACATAAAAAAGAATTGAGCGTTTGTTTTGAATTTAAATGTTTGAGTTATTCAAAACTAAGTGTCTGCTGCTAAGACTAGTCGTAACAATAGTAATACGAAATAATTTTATTGCTACGACTAGTGATAGCAATAGCAAATTATCTACTGTTACGACTAGTTGCAAAAGTTTTACTATGTGCTTATTGTTACGACTAAAGTTGTATTTTAGTTATGCTAATACTTAATACTAAACATTAGTTCTCACAATCAAATTTCATGATTTCTGGGTACGCCAATTAGTGAATTTTAAAAGGTAGCACCGTAAAAAAAAACTTGATGATTGGTGTCCATTTAACGACAAATAGTTATAATTTTTAAAAATCGTAATTTAAAATGAGCATTGCTAGATGAATGGATAGACGGATGGATGATGGATTGTAAAAATAATGAAATGTGGTTCGAACCCCAGTGATGGCGGATTTTTTAAAGTTAATTTAATTTTTTTTAACCACAATGAGGGTGTTGGTAATTGTAATTTTTGTACTCCTTATTCTGAAAAGCAGAGGCGTTGATTAAATATATTTAAATAAATTTAGATTTAAGAATTAATGCACACATAAATAAGCCCAGATCTATTAATATCCTATTACCGTATATACTCGTTCTAAAGCCGACTTTTTTTGGACAAAATCTAGGGGGAAAAGTTCTACAAGATTCGACTCCTCTACCAAAAGCTATAAAATATTATTAAACATCTGCAATTACCTTATTTACTCATTTTATTTCTTTTTGTGAATGTTTTAATAAATTGTTTGACAAATTTTTAGGGCTGTGATCAATTAATTTAAAATTTATCGTTAACTTTTGAAAAATTAATGATTAATTAATCATTAATTTTGATTAAAGCCAAAAATTTTAATGTATGGTGTCATAACTAACATTTATTAAACGTACTTGTCGAAAATCAAAATAACACTGGAATGTCTTCTTTATATGACATCTTTTAACCAACAACGCAAACAGACAGGTGTATTGACAATATTTGGTTCAGAGCGGGTCTCATTGACAATATAACCAACCGAGCTAAACAATCGTTTACATAGCTATAGATTGTCTCAACTGAAGTTTATAATCCTGTAGTGGATGTTTGGTTTGCAGGTGATATGTAAGCGAAGTGTTTGAACCATGGTAGCAATGGCCCCTTTAAGCAGCACCGCTGTTTTACCGACGCCACGCAGGAGTTTAGAATCACCGCGCAGAAAATGTAAAATTTTGCACAAAAAATGGACATTGTGCAACTTTGCACACGAGCTCTTTTAAAACTTTGCACACGAAACAACGAGCTTAGACTTAGAGGGAACATTGCATGGTAGGCAAATGATTTCCTTCAATGGAAACAACCTTTATCAACATTTTGAACAATCACCTAAGTGCATAGTTTAAACAAAAATGTTTGTGTAATCTTCCGGAAATTATTTCATATTTATCGGCCGAATTATTTTACTTTTTGACTTCCAATACATTTATAAGTGGTTGGTCGATTAATCGTTAAAAAAAATTTTAATCAGTAAAAATTATTAACGATTAATCGAGAAATTAATAGTTAATTTCCGCAGCCCTACAAATTTTGTTTTCAATTTTAATGTACCCGCTTTCGCAACTGTTTACCAAACCATGACAGATTTAGCTTGTAATTTTTTTTAAATGTACCATTTTGTTTACGCTGTCCTATTAATTTTAGGGGTCGGCTTACGAGCAGGTTACACACTTTATATGCTATTGTATACCAAATAGAGGGAAGATCGCTTATGAACGAACGGGCTCTAGAAGAAGTATATACGGTATATAAATTATAACAACAATCATATCTTCAATAAATTCTTATTCAAATTCAATTGTCAAAGTCAATGCAGCTTTGAATGCAACAACATGAGGAAACAAAGTTTAAAGTTAAAGTAAAGTGAAAAACAATATAATTACACGGTATTTACAGTAAACTCAGTAAAGACTAGTAAACACTAAAGAGTAAAGTAAAAGTAAAGTGAATCAAATTAACTGAGTCCCATAATTTATATAGTGGTAATCCTGCAGTTTCTACACGTATATTATTTCACAGCAAAATTTAATTTTCTCGTCAGAACTTACGTCTTTTATTTATTAAATGCATAATTATATGTTGTATTTCAGCTATTACAGCGCTAATTTGTGAGTCTTTTTAATTTCTAAGGCATTTTATCGGCTCTATAGAATACATAAACTGGTCACGATACGTCCATTTTGTTTACCTAGTAAACTGCTTTCCAGATGTTTTTTTTATCAGGCTCGACCCATGCTAAAATAAATTTACTTGAAAATGTTTTTTAAAAGTAAAAGGTATTTTTCATCTATTTTAATGTTCTCAGTACTTAGATAGCCTAAATAAATATTTTAAAGACAATTTCACTTTTTGTTTACCTAGTAAACTGCTTTCCAGATGTTTTTTTTATCAGGCTCGACCCATGCTAAAATAAATTTACTTGAAAATGTTTTTTAAAAGTAAAAGGTATTTTTCATCTATTTTAATGTTCTCAGTACTTAGATAGCCTAAATAAATATTTTAAAGACAATTTCACTTTTTATTTCGTTACTAGATGTTTGTTTCTTAATACGAAGTGGCTGCTCGTCTCGAAGTATTTTCATTGTTGTTATGGCAATATGGCAGAGCGAAGCGTACTTCCGGGAATGAAATGTTGTATTTTTACACTTGAAAATAGGGAATAAGTAAATAGGGAATAAGTGCAATTATTTTTATCCATTAACGTAATTAAGATGTTAGTTTTAGGGTCTGGGTTAGGTTTAGTTGTCTATTTTTTTTAATCAAAACGTACTTCGAGACGACTAGCATTCATACTGGATGACTTGAACTTCGAGACGAGTAGCATCGGCCTTCTTAGTTTGTTTGTAACAGTTTGTTTGTAAGTGAGAAATTTCCATTTGGCATCTTATTGGGACAATCCGGCAAGTAGAGTAATAGATAAACAAAATGGTTGCATCACGATCAGACTATTTACTATTACAATTACTATTTACTTTTGAGAGCCGAAAAAATGCCTTAGACTTACAAATTAGCCTGATTCTCAGCTGTACTGTAATAGCTGAAATACAACACATAATCATAATATAATTATGCATTTAATAAATAAAAAACGTAACTTCTCACCAGAAAATTAAATTTCGAAATAATAATAATATACTTAGTCTATACTTAAAAAGGTAGACATTAGGACAGACGTCCGGAAGTATTTCGGAAGCATTCTGTAGTTTATTTATTATTTTTTAGTCTACTTCCTGTTTCACAGCTGCAGTTCTCAATTATTTAAAAATGTACCCCTTGTCTATATTTTTACTTATTGTTATAGGGCCTCAAGCTATATAAATATTTAAGATAGAACACTATCCAGTGAGTCTAAAATTGTCGTTTCCGACAAAATAAAATTGTGTGTGTCTTCTAACCTCGATGTTGTTTGTTTATTGTGTTTTTAAATATTTTTGTTATATTTTATTAAATAAATAGGCTATTTTGTTTAATTTTTAGAATGATCATCAATATCTCTCTTTCGGTAACAGTCACAAGAAATGAGTAATATATACACTTAAATTGTGAAAAATGCCAGATTTCTTATTTTTAATAATACCTAATAATAATAATAACATATTTTTTCCACAACTTATACTTATAGTAAACAAACCAAATAAGCTTTGGAAATAAAAACAAACAGAAAATAATGTATTTTTTTTTAATCAAGAATTTTAGAAATATACATCCAGTTATTCGCATGCAATAGCAAAATGTACCGTGTGCATAATTGTTGTCATTGGCAACTATTCATCCTTCAACCTCATTTTGACACTACTACTATTGCCTTGTTCTCATTGTTTCATTCATAAAAAGTGCCGTGTTCAAAAGCCATTTAATTTTAACATAGGTTACAATTAATTATGAGTCAAAGTTGTAGGTCCACAAGGAGTTCCTAATTTTATTTGTACATGTTTATAGTATAGAGGACAGTTCGTTTTGTCATGAGTCATTTTAAAATAATTGAGAACTGCAACTGTGAAACAGGAAGTAGACTAAAAAATAATAAATAAACTACAGAATGCTTCCGAAATACTTCCGGACGTCTGTCCTAATGTCTACCCTTAAAAATACGTATTAAAATTATACGTCATAATACTTAACTTAAATTATTAATAATAATACGTTAACGTGTAGTTAGGTACTTGGATAAATCATTTTTCACTTAGTGAAAAATCTTTGAGGAGTTATATGCCCCTTGTTCAACTTTTTGTCCACTTTAAAATGTAAACAATGCGTATGTGTGTCAGAATAATTGCATTTTTCTGTGTAATTTCTTGATTAAAATGGATGTGGGATATATCATTTTAAAGATAATTGGATGCTGATTATTACTAACTATGTTCTCCATTTTTTGTGTGCTGAATTTTGTTAGTAAAATGTAATTAGATGAGTTACAGTATAATAACTATATAAAATAATCTAAATATCTCTTTCGCTCGCCACCACTCGCGATTTTAATGATAACCACTGTAATCAGCATCCAAATATCTATATGAATTGACAAAGTCCCATCCCCCCCACACCACGCCCAATATGTTTTTTTTATTTTTCAAAAAATTCACCACATGGTTTTTTCCTATTTTTCAAGATGGCCGAAACTTCTTCTATGTACCTCAGCCAATTATCTTCAAATTTGATCTAATCTAAGGGCTAAACAATATTAATAACACTATTTTAAGTTACTTAAGATATAAAAGACTAACTAACAAGCAATATAAATGGATATTTCATTTGCATTTGTAAATCTGACTTTGTTTTCTGAGATATAAAAAAAATGTAAGTTTTTGGGGATACTTGACTACATCAACTAGTTTTAAATAAGTATTATTGTCTATTATTGTTCTCCTTTTCAACACGAACAGTTTGATATGCTTGACTTAATAGTTTGGATAATTATTTTTAAGTTGCGCTAAATTTAAAATATGACATATGCAAATTTGACGGCCATTTTGAATATTAATGAGCCAATCTTGCGTACATCAGAATTAATTTTAGGACGCTTGTTTGGGAAATGATATGACGAATGCGGAAATATATGGTTTGTTATGGTTATCTTCAGTCATTTCTGAAATAACTTTAATTAACTGCCATTTAAACAGCTGTCTCAGTCTCACTGCCCAATTTTCACTTTAGTCACTTTTATATTTTCTTATATGTTTCAATTAGCAGAGTTATCCCAAAATAATTCACTAAAAAAATCATAACTTTCTTTAGAAATAACCTAAAACGATAAATTTGGTATCAATAAATTGCATTTTTCAAGCCCTTTCTAACCAACTAGATCTTAAAGCTATAGCTTCATTTTGAAAATTTTGTCCAAGTACCTAGTGTAGTTAAGTGTAGAAACCGCAGGATTACCTTTATATATTTATATCCCGAGTAACCTATATCCCTAGTAGTTGATTAGTTTTATTATTACGAAATTAGTATAAAGACCAATCATAAATGAGAGTGCAAACTTTACTTGAATTAGTTTACTCAAACTTTAGTTTTAACTTAAAGAAATACAACTACAAGTTACAAGGACGTCGCCATTGTTTGGAAGGGAGATAATGAATCTTTTTGAGCAGAGTAATACAATTTTAAAGTAATATAAATGAGTATACCAATAAATTTTAGAAATAAAAAATGCATTCTTAATTTCTCAGTTATGATATGAATTAATTATAAATTTAATCCTGATTATATTATTGTATTACTGTATTTTAAAAATTATGTTTAATATGTTTGTTTTCACCACGATTGTATCGGCTCGTTGGTCTAGGGGTATGATTCTCGCTTAGGGTGCGAGAGGTCCCGGGTTCAAATCCCGGACGAGCCCTAATATTTTTAATAATTTTTTTAAAAAGAATATTTGATTTTATAAAAATCATTTTATACTTGTGCATTTTTATGTTTATTAGAGACATATTGAATTCATGATATACCTCTTTTTGAATTCACGATATAGCTTTTAACCATTTTTAAAACTTTTTAATAAAGTTTTGTTATTGATGATTTCTTAAGACAGCCCCTTCCAAAACCTCAACAATGGAACAATTTGACTTTTACTTTTACAAAATTATCTAACATTTCATAACTATTCTTCTCTCTTTTACATTTTAACTTTGAAGTACAACCCATAAGGAAGTATTTCAGTGCAGTTTAAAATAAAAGTCAGAGTTTTGAATTCTATTGAATTAAACATTTTTAAACTCAGGATTTAGCATTAAAAAAAATAAAAGTAAAAGTGAAGGTAGTTTTATTTTGTTATAGTTTTTGTTTTGTAAGTCACTAATTAAGATGGATCTTTTAATTAGAAGATAAGAATTCATATACTCTACTATCAGTTATACTGACAGTAGTATAGTATTAAGGTTCTAACAGGCTTTCAATTTTGAGTTTAATTATAATTACTAAAAGAAGACCACAAGAAATGAAGGTTATATACCAGCGGTGGCCAAACTGCGGCTCGCACTGCGGCTCGCGAGCCGCATGCAGCTCCTCTGTGTTTACTTTGCCTTGCGGCTCGCGAACAATTGATCAAATGAAAATTTTTCGTTTGAAATGCCGTGAAGTACGTTTAACAGGAAAATGCTTAAGAAGAAATATCTGTCAACGGAAAATAAAATACGGTCCCGACCTTTTTTTCACTGAACATGAAACAGGACTAAACACAAACCATAGATAAGCGTAGGACGCAATAATCTTCTGTATAGAAGGAGCGTCTGTTGTAAACAGATAAGATAAGTCTATTAACAAGAAAAAAATTAGGTGCATTGAATGAATCAAGGAAAACACGATCGCACCCCAGAGAATTAAAAGGTGTTGGTATTTTGTGTTATTAATAATAACACCACTCAGACCACTGCTTTTATTATTTGACAGGACGCTAACTTCGCTTTGAAATATACTATATTTTTTATTTAACCCCACCATACTTAAAAAATACATTATCTATTATTGGATTTTAACCCAAAAAAATTCAGTCATTCAATGATTTTCACTGTAATAACAAAAACAAATGAACGTTTAAAAAAAATCTGGACAGAAACAAATGGTTGAAATTGAAAATATTTTTGGCTTATTTAAATTTTAAAAGTTGAAGGGAGCGATTGGTTTGTAAGTGGTTGGTGACGTAAACTGTTAAATTTCTTGTTCCCGTTTCGATAAAAATCCACAAAATATGGCAACAAGTTGCAGGAAACCTTATCTTATCTTTAAATATCTGTTTACAGACGCGCCTTCTATACAGAAGATTATTGCGTCCTACGCTTATCTATGGTTTGTGTTTAGTCCTGCATTTTTATTAGATATTTAAATGTTGATAAAGTGCTGGTTTTCCTGCATTCTTCAGGCAACCCATTCCACGCCAGAATTACGGACGGGGAAAACGATAATTTGTATGTGTTTGTTCTTGCATACGGAATAAGAAAGGTGTTTTTATCCTTATGTCTATCTGAGGGTTGTTAATCTTTGTGTTGTATTTCTAAATTAGAATTAATTGCTTTATGTATGATTACTACTTTGCTCTTGGTTCTTCTATCCTCTAGTGTTTCAAGGTTTAAAGATTTAACTAATGAAATGGTGTTATTCTTGTCAGTTTTGAATATTCTCAAGTAATGAATCTGGCAGCTCTTTTTTGAATTTGTTCTAGTTTATCAATGCTTTCTTTGGTGGATGGGTCCCATACAGAAGATGCATATTCTAGTACAGGTCTCACCAAAGTGAGGTAGCATTTTAGTTTTATATCTCTATTAAATTTGTTAAAGTTTCTTTTTATAAAGGAAACGAACATATAAAGAACAAAATAGAAGCTTTCTACCAGAATGGGAAGAGGATTTTGCATGTATTTATAAAGAAGGTTCGCTGGTCCGTGTGCACAGTAAAAAAACTCGTGTGCAAAGTTGCATAAAACCCATTTTGAGTGCAATATTTTAAAAAAATTTGCTGCGCGGTTATTCTAAACTGCTGCGCGGCGTATGTCAGAAATCTGCGCAGCTTAAAGGGAACATTGGTGGAGACGTCAGTGACAGTGATAATGTCTCAATGTGGCTCTCAAATTTTTTTAAATATTAACTCATTCGCTACGAAGTAAACATTATTTTTTAGAGTCAGAGGCTGGTTCCATAAATTTTAAATTATGATAGACACTTTCCAAAATGACTAAAATCAAATCTTTTGTAAAGTATAACCATAATAAAGTACAGTACTATTATAGAATTATAAAAGAAGACTCTTTAACTCATTTGCTACTAAGCGCAATAACCAAAACACCCCTGAAATACTAAGCAAAGGGAGATTACTCTTAAAAAAACATGCACCCCCATGTTAAATAAAAATATTTTTAAACACCTAAATGAAATTTTAAAATAACAAAACACACACCAAAAAAACAGAAAATTGAATGAGCTTTTAAAAAATGTATAGGTCGATGCACTTTAATTCACAAATACATTATTTGAAATAAATCTTGAAAAGTGTTTTTTGAAAATTTACATCGCAGTTTTGGGATGTGACCTCCATTGTTTGTCACCTTTTTGTCCATTTATTGTCTCATGAAACTTTAAAAAACATCTTATTCACTGACCAATACAATTTTGTAATTGGTTACTTGAGTCTAATCATGATGTCAATGTAGAGGAATTTATATATGTCCTCATTAGTAATCTCCTTCCACTGGGTGTCTTTCTTACCCTTGGCTGTTTGCTGCGGTTCAGCATATCTGTTTGTTTCAGCAACTAACAACTCAATCATGGCAGAGTTCATGAAAAGCTTGAAGTAGTCTATGAGAATGCTGTCAATAGGGAGAAAATGATTTCCCCTGTAATTTCATTAAATTGTCTGTAACACTAATCAAATTGTCGGACCAAGATTCAGTGACAGTATCTCCTTCATTTCATAACACTCATTAGCGTCACTCTGATTAGAGTTAAGAGTTAATTATTATCAGTATCACTATCACTAATTTCATCATCTGATTCCTCATTGTTTAAATTATTAACTGCTGCATAATTAAACGTTAAAAGCAGCAATTAAAGAGTCAAGAAAATGAAAGGCCATTGTATAAGAATATTCAGAAACCACATTATCAAATTTCACCAAATACAGTCCAAATTCTAGGCCACACAGCTTTTGAACCATAAATGACATAAACATCCGTTTTTTTAAAACGAAATCAGCTGTTTCTACTTTTTAAAAAGCCGAGAGCTATTCGCACTGTAACAATGCTCCTCGCGGGATCATTTTTTATATGCGCGTTGCTAGACACCATGTTACATTTGGGGGCATTAGCAGCGAGGGGGGTATGTCGCATTAGTAGGGAATGAGTTAATAAAATGGCTAAAAAATTAAAAACAATAATAATATGTAGAAATTACTGATTTTTTCTATTTTGTCAGATCATAATTAAAATAACCATACATCATTCATCTAAACCATCTGGAGAAATCATATCAGGTCTTTCACTAGATGGCTGTTGAGAGGGATCTGAAGAGATATCCACATGATCATGGTGTAAAAGTACACCTAGCTCAATGCCTTCTTTTAGTTCCATTCCATCCACCATTTGTCCCTCATCATCCTGGTGGCTCTCTGCATGAACCTCATCATCCTGGTGGCTCTCTGCATGACCCAAAGCCTCAGTGAGATTAGCAAATGACGCTTGACACACACCACACTTATAACTTGTTCCCTCATCTTCCATTAGTGGTTCCCCTTTAATGTCTCCAGCAATGTCCAGCGTATTGGTTAGCACTTCAGTGCTCTCTTGAATGCTGCTGGCATCAACCCTAATGGCTGGCTGCATTTCAATGACTGGCTCAGTCCCTTCACTGGCTGCTAATAAGTTGGATATAACATGACTTTCCAAATGTTTGACCATGATGTGTCTGTGCTGCGTCTGTAGCCCACAGGCCCCACACACAAATACAGCTTGCTCTCTGTGAGTCATGGTATGAATTTGTAAAGAAGTGACGCTATCAAAAAACTCAAAACACTCTCCACAGTAACACAAGCCTACTTTGTTGTTGTTGATCTCTTCCTGGGTATGAGAGTCTATGTGTTTGAGTAGCTGATTTCTAACACGGAATGTTTCACCACAAGTGCCACACCCAAGTGGCTTTGGAGCACGATGGAAAGTGCTCATGTGAGTCTCAACGGCTTTCCTGGATGTAAATTCTTCACAACAAACTCCGCACATGTAACCAGCATCTCCTAAGACATGAACTTCCTCAATATGCGCACGTAGAGACCTTGTCTTCTTAACGTCAAACTGCATGCCGCAAAAATGACAGGCTAACTGTGACACCAGACCAGCCCTTTCATTGGCTGTTACCATGGCAATTTCAGCTGCTGTCAAGTCAGCTTCTTCTAAGTCTTCCATGGTATTTGTAAACTGTTCTTATTTTTGGCTCTGAAATAAAAATATAAAACTAAATCAATATTCCAAGTCAAACAAATTTTTCCAAAACAATAAATTCAAAATTTAGAGATAGTTTAAAACATCATTTTGATCCTTCAAAAATTTTTTTAAAGCCAAGTATTTTATAATAAATATCTACATATTTTAAAGGAGAATGCATATCATTTAAAATAGATTATTATTAATTCAGATATTTTAACATGCTAATCAAACAGTAATCAATGATCATTAAAAAAAAACATGATTAAAAACTGTGTTAAAAAACATACAAATGGCATGTCTCACATTTTCATTAATTTCAAGGGAATTTATGGTAAATTTATATTTACACTTTAAAACGTAATTTATGGGGTGATTTTTATATTATAGTTTATAGTTTATGTATATTTTTTTTTAAATTCCTATCAAGGAATATAGTGTTACTTGCCTAATTAGATTAACAGAATTAATTAGACTAAAATTAAATTTAAAATAATTCTTACACCATTTCAATTTATTTTACGTGATTTCTTTAAGTTAAAGCTTTATCACATTTGTAAGTGTTATATATAAGTTAATAATCTTTGTAATTTTCATTTTATTTTCGTCATCAGAAACCAATTATTTAAAATTAATGATTACATTAATTACAACATCTCATTCTCAGAGACAGCTGATGTTTGTATATTTAAATTAATGGGAAAAAATGGAGGAAAAAAAACGAACAAAATGTGCACATCTAAATAAATAATTTCTTTCCTAATTTAGCAGATTCATAAATGATATAAGTCTTAAAGGGAGATGGAAGTCATGATTAATGTTCCCTCTAAGCTGCTTCGCTGCACAAGCTATCTGCTAGCACTGCGCAGCAGTTAAAGAGTTACCACACAGCAAATTTTGAATGGGATAATATCTGTTTTTGTGGGAAGTAAAATTTTGCAAAGAAAAAATATATAATTAAATTTACTTTGCACATGGATTTTTAAAGTTTTTTTTTGGTTTTTGCACATGTACAAACAAAACCTAGATCTAAGAGTACTAAGACTCTTAGTAAGAGGGAACATTCAAGCCATGTGTCATGTGACTGATGTGACAAACGATTTTTTGAATCTTAATCGTCATTACACTTACACCACTACCTTCTATCAATATCAAGCGAAATGAATGAATTAGTAATATTTTAATAATAATACTATACTATTATTGTTATTATATTTAGATTTTAATCGTTTTTTTTAATGATTAGATTAATAATAATATAGACAATACTCAATACGGTAATGGCAATACATACTATTAATAATCAAGTTAAAATTAAATTAAATATAAATAAGCAACAACGGTAACAGGAATGTATACAATATTATACAATTAATTAGTGATTGCTATCAGTATCAGTAAACTGAATCAGTAAGTCACAGTATCATGTATCAGTTCGGACCATACTTTAGTCTAATATTTAGTACAACAATCTTCATAAGAGAAGAGCTACTTTAGCAAAACAAAACTGGTACCCACTCCAGACAAGAGTGGGGATTTTCAATCTATCACTACGGCAACGTTGCAGTTATAATGGAGATTATAATCGTTAATTAAATTACATGAACAAAATTCCTTATAGTACCAATTTATTTATTAGCAGTAATACTTATACTAAACTTACTAAGTACGAGCTACTTCACTCACTTTCAACATTAGTAGTATTGAGAAGCCATTTACTATGCTCCAATTAAATATTAAACAGTAACATGTATTTTGTAAGAGTAAGTGTAGGAGAATTTATCTGAATTATAAACTATAAGTATAAGTTATAAGACTAGGTATAATAAGTAAGTAACGTCTAACTTATTATAATTATAAGTAGGGCCTATATAAAGTAAAGAAAGTTGTTATGAAAGTTAAAGTTGGTAATATTAATATTCAGTCCTGTCATTGAGCTTTTTTTTAAATTCAAGGATATGATCTAATGTTAAAAACATTTCTGTCACTAGATGCATACGTGTCTCATCAGTGTAAATACAGTTGAAGAAAACTATATGAATATGTACTACATAGAATATCAACAGTTCTTTGTTTATTTTAAACCGGATATGACCTTAAAATAGACCTGATGCCAGGCAGGTGCTACGGCACAGCTGCCACTTCGGTAACCAAACAAAAGGAGAACGTATCACAGTCCTGTACAAGGAAGGCTATACGAGCTATGCTTTGTCCACAAACAAAATTAGTTGTTAGCTGGCGTGTGTAGTGTAAGATTATTCGCCGTTAGAGTTCATTCGGTGAGGACATGTGTTGTGTGTGCTCTAAAATCATAAACTCTGAATTACTGATAACAATAAAACATTGTAATTGTTATATTAAATACTTTAATTTTAAATACAAACAATAATAAATACTAGTTAATATATTAATTAATAGTTACATTATTAAATAGTTTCAAGCTTATATTATAATTATAATTACAGTTATAGTCAAAGTATTAAGTATAGTATAGTAAGTAATAGTAGTTTAGTGTAGTCATAGTGTTGAATGTTAAAATTAAATTGTGTATCTTGGTGATGGTGATCTTGATCTAGGCCTAGGCTAGTCAAAATTTCAAACTTGTAAGACTTGGGTACTTGTCTGTTATCCGACCACCAAGTTTTTAAAATGATTTTTTGTGTTAACTGTTGTATATAATATACATATTATTTATAAGCCATACTAATACAGAATAAAATAAATTATACTTAACAAGATTGACTATATTCACTTTATTAATTTAACTATATTGAAATTTGACAAGAGTGAGAACAACAATCAATTGATTAAAAAAAATATTACTGATAAATGAAAGAAAGTTGCTATTAAAAAAAAATGGGCTGCCTTATGTATTATCAATTGTAGTATAATACCTATCACAATTATTTTTTTAAAATTCGACATGGATTATACTCACGAAACCGTTAATCACAGCCTACATTTCGTTGATCCTATTACCGTTGCTAACACCCAACTAATCGAGCGGCCATGGAAATCAGTAAAGGTGCCAAATAAACGCCACAACTGGACTCCGCGTCATATTATAGATATAAAATTATATTAACATTTATTTAGGAGTAATTTGTAAATTGTAATAGCCTAAGTTTCGCGGGGTTTCCAGCAGTTAATACCCCTCAACAAAATTAAAAACTCTTTGGTGGTCAGATAACAGACAAGTACAGTAACTTGTACTAGTAGTATATTTAGTTTTAAGTATTAGCTATTACTATTATTACTATTATTATTATTAGTCCTAGTAAAATAGTAGTCCGTGTAGGCCTACTTTAAGCCCAATAAATTATAATTCATAATTATGAATAATTATAATCTTATAAATTAGAATCTAATTTAGATATTTAAATTTGTTTTTTTTTCTGCATAAATTTGGCCTGCTCACTGAAAAGTTAATTTAACTTGATTAGTCTAATTTTAGTTAGTACTTGGTTAATTATAGATAACTAGTTATTGTCTACTGGATACGTTCAGTTCGCTTAAAATTAGAAATTAACTACAGATGCAAACAAATAATTTTTTTAAAATGTTTTTGCTTGGGTTTAAACTGTTTTGATTTCAGTAGATTGACGTCATGTACAATAATAATGTTCTCTCTTGTTTCAGATTTATTCTGAAACAATGAACTACCCATTGGCACTTCATGTAGGACTTGAAGACAATGTTCGATTCGAGTCCACTGACCATGGAAAATCTGTTCTTGCTGGACTGCAACATCTTAGGGAAATGCAACAACTTTTCGATGTTATACTTGTCGCAGACAGCAGGGAGTTTCCTGCTCATAGAGTAGTTTTAGCATCATGTAGTGACTACTTCAGGTTAGTAATTTCATATATTTTTCCTGATGGAAGTCATATTTTTGTGGAGAGTGTCATTTTAAGCCTTTCAAAAGGAAGCTTTTACACATCAACAATTAACTTTCTGATTTGTATTAATGTGAAATTTCTTCATATGTTACATCATGAGATAAGGTTATCATTATTTGGTTTTAACTCACAATAGGGCGATGTTCACGGATGGCTTGCGGGAATGTACAGAGTCACGTGTCAGCCTCAATGGTCTCACAGCGTCCAGTATTGCACACTTGATTGATTTTGCTTATAATTCTACCATTAACATAGATTCTGGTAAGAAAATTAGTACTTTTGATAATGTATTTGTATAAATAAGTAGCATATACTTGAGTGCATTGACTTTGTACTGGTAATGTTGATATCTGCCAATCAGGGGCGGATTAAGACTGCACGGGGCCCCTGGCTGCAATTCAAAGTGGGGCCCTATCCAGCCAGCGTCCCTTTAAATAAAATGATTGCTAGCAGCTAATATAAGATTGTAACTTGAAACTAAATAGTTCATCGGTTCCTTTAACATACTTTGTCTGTACTACGGGATCGGCCTTCCCAGCCAAAAATATTATTCATGAAAAAATGGAATACGAAGAAATAACTGTTTGGCGGTATCCTAATATAGAGTGTAAAAATACAATTTTAAAAAAATAATTTTCCCATGCCGAGAATCGATCGCGTGACCGATTGCACAGCAGGTCGACTTTCAACCTCAAGACCACACGAGCCTTATTAAAGATGTAAATGTTAAACATATAAACAATCTTTAATATTTTCTCTTAGTGAACCTATAAAATCTGTTTATTTTATTAATTTATTTAATTTATGATATTTTCAGGAATTCATGCAAAAATTTGTCCATCTTTCTTATAAAATATACTACATTTGGGGGCCGCTAAATCATTGGGGGCCCCTGGCTTTAGCCCGTTCAGCCCCCCCCCCTTAATCCGCCATAGTGCCAATCATGATACAGATTTTATCATTCTGATTTTTAATTAATATTTTTGCTAAAGTATTTGTCTTAATTATTTAATTTAACTATTTTTACATTTAATTTCAATAATGTAATAATTTCACCTTTATTTTATCATGCAGCAGATATGAATTCAAATAATTTTTAGCTTTGAAATGTCAACTTTAATGTAGGTAAGGTTTTTCATACAAATAGTTTTTTTTGAGAAATATAGTTTAAAAATATGTATTTTAATTACCATTCCACAGACAATGTTCTTGATGTGCTTTCTGGAGCTACACATGTCCAGATTCTCCCAGTGATCTCAGCTTGTGAGAATTACTTAAAAGATCACCTGACTATTGAAAATTGTGTCAACACTGCTAAAGTTGCAGAGCTCTTTTCACTCCGGCACCTGCAACAGCATGTGATGAACTTTGTGTGTCGCAATTGGGCCACATTCTCCATGTGTGGGGATTTTCACCATTTAATGCCCCAGTTCCTGGTATCTGTTCTGTCGTCCGGCTATCCAGTCAACTGTAAGGAAATAGACGTCCTCATGTCAGTTCTCAGCTGGTTTTCATATTTCCCCACGGAACGCACCAAGCACATTGTTGAGGTGCTACAGTGCATAATGTTAGAAAACATTTCCTCTAGTGAGTTTGAGAGTATCCTGGGCAGCAAGGAGTGGATAGAATTAACAGATGGCTGCCCAAAGTTGTTTGAACTATTCCCGGTTATAGCGAACCTCTGCAGTGAAAATGCGCCGAGCCTTTCTGTGGAAGACACCATCATCAGCATCACAAATTACAACCCCAACATCAGGTCAAACCTTTCTGTTACCAGAATAGAATTGAGACAACCTCCCTGTAAAACTTTAAAAAGGCACAAGATTCCAGGTCTCATCAATTCTAGAGGTTTCCACTCCACCATTGTTGTGGCCGGTGGCTTCCGTAAGGAATCTGGTATGACCAATAATGTTTTATATTTAGACACCTCTTCTACATCTCTTCGCCACCTGACCAAAATACCTCACGTGGATCAGATCAATTTTGGGATGGCCGTTTTTCAGAACCAGCTGTACGTCGTTGGTGGATGTTTCAATGACCATATGCAGGAAATCGCTCACCCTTTTGGTTTTCAGTACACACCAAGCACAGATGAATGGGTCAGCATCGCACCAATGCACCAGGAGCGATGTCGGTTTTTGCTCTGTGCAACACACGATAGGATCTATGCTATTGGAGGAGATCCGTTTGCTTCTGATGTGGGCCCAGAAGACGTGGCACCATGTGAAGTCTACAACCCAAAAACTAACAAGTGGAGGTACATCAGTTCACTTCCAGGCAACCGTTCTCAGCTGGCCGGCACCAGCCTGGGCAAACACGTGCTCGTCTCTGGTGGGATACAAGAAAATGAGGAGAAGGTGTTCCAAGATTTTTATCAGTATGACCCTCGCACCGATCGATGGAGCAGGAAAGCTGATCTTTTAACAGCCAGGGCAGATCACTCCATGTTTGTGTGGAATGAGAAAGTCTACGTCATAGGAGGCTGGAACCTGGACTCTCACACCAACCAGAGGGTCATGGCCACAAGTATTGACTGTTACGATTTCCACACAGACTCCTGGGAGGTGATCGGGACCTTGAACCGTGTGCGCACGTATGGAACATACACGTTAGACAAAGACTCTATTTATGCTATTGGGGGCTGGGGTGGTGGGGACCATTCACAAAAATGTCGCACCATTGACACTTTTAATCTACAGTTTCAGACATGGACACAAGGGAGGGAACAGAGTATTGCTCTCTGGGAGCATGGCTCATGTTCTTTATATTTGCCAAAATTTGTCCCCACATCCAGTTAATGTCAGTCATACATGTTGAACTATTTATAACTATCAACTTTATTTGTTGAATGATTGCTGCTACTGTGAACATTTTAGTCAACTTATTGTTCCTCACTATACGTCAGGGCAAACATCATTATTTATTGTTTGCAAAGCCGTGCTTTGCTGCATGGCTGGTGCTTTGCTGCATGGCTGGTGCTTTGCTGCATGGCTGGTGCTTTGCTGCATGGCTGGTGCTTTGATGATGTACAATACCTGAATATCTTTATTTTGTGTCAAACAGAATAATCCAGGCCATCATAGGGGCACGTTTTTTTTACCTTTGAATCTCAATTTTCTTATGTCTTGTATTTGCACATTAAAGTTGTTATTTTAATTTGTCTCATGGAACGTTTTAATGACAGCATTATTTAATTCTAATAAAGTGTCCTGTCACTTCTCATGTTGGAATAAAAGATTTTAACATTTACATGTTTAAACTCCACATTCTTCAATCAATTACTTTGATACAGAGTCAGGTCTTCATGTTAATTTAACACAAGTTTTATTTAATGTTTGGGTCAGCTTTCTTGTGCCATTTAACTTATTTTTGTTGATGCTTCTAGAGTAAATGCTAATATTTTAAGCATGTTTTAGATTAAAAGTAAACACATATTTAGAATCTTTCCCATTCACCCTTAGGATCCAGCATATTTTTGTTTAAATACGCACTAAAAATGCTCAGATGCTATTAATACATTTAGGCACAGACACTTTGAAAGATCCTGTAAATATTGATTCTTTATTATCCAATTCTGGTTTTTTTGTTTTTCCAAAACTTTCATTCTTAAAAAATGGCCCAACTTTTGATCTTGTAATTATAAGTTATAAGTTAATGAATAATTTAGGGAATTTTGTTTTAAGTAGCCAGATTGCTGTTTTATTTGTTTTATTTACTAGTAATTTATTATTGATGACTTGTAATGTTGTTCAGTGGAATGCCTTCAGTTTACAAGGGCAAAGTGTTATTGTTATTTATTACTACTATTTAATACCTATTCATCATCACAGTCTAGTTATTTTAACTGTTCATTGTTCGCCTTGCACAAGTTTTCAGAAATCATGAATTCCATTCCATAATTGCTGAGTTCATTATATTGCAATGTGACTCAAATATAACTTTCCAATCATCTTTGAAACTTAATCCGATCCAATAAATGATGACAGAGTCAGTACTTGATATATGTATGACCTCAACAAGGGGAGATAACAGTAGCCAAGAGATATTCATATTCAATTGTTTACAATTATTTATTTCTATATAAGGCACCATTCAAATGTCTCACCCTTCACATCTTATTTATCATTACAATCAGAGGCGTCACTAGGGTTGGTGTCACCCTAGTGACGCCACTGATTACAATGTATTTGTTGTTTAAAGTTTTTGTTTAGATGACTAGAGATTCATTGGCCAGTGCTAACCAGGGTTTCATTACAACTGATAGAAAATCTGTCATGTACATTTCTTTTATAATTATTTTTTTAAAATCATCTTTTTTTAATTAACCACTAACTTTTAACAATAATTAAAGCATTTAGTGCTACAAAGTGTGCCATTAGTAATTATTTTTAAAATCATGTACCCAGAATGGTCAAGAGATGATATTACTATTTAAGAACTTATTTTAACATCTTAGTATCAACAAAAAAAAATACCACTATTTGCCAGCAAGAATTTTATGCAATGTCAGTTATTTCAGTGTTTCTCAAATGGTGGGGCACGCTCCCTAGGGGGGCGTGAGGCTCCGTAAAGGGGGGCTCGTTTGACCGTTATGCAGAGGTGTACTTGTAACAATTTTGTAGACAAATGATACTATTTACAGTTGCCCGGGGGGCGCGAAATGTTTTCTTTCTTCCTGGGGGGGGCTTGACAGAAAATAATTGAGAAACACTGAGTTATTTGTAAGTAATCTCTAGACTTTGAGAAAGTTTCAATTATTCCAAAGTATAATTGTGATGTCATGACTTTTGGGTGGAATGTGTCTCATGACTTTTGGGTTGAATGTGTCTCATGACTTTTGGGTTGAATGTGTCTCATGACTTTTGGGTTGAATGTGTCTCATGACTTTTGGGTTGAATGTGTCTCTCTTTTTTGTCAAAAATATTTTGAGCATTGTCAGGATACAAATGTATACTTTGTCGTGGGATGTTTTTATGACATGTTACGTCATTGTCCATATCATGTAAAGATTCTGTCCATTCAGTGTTGATGGCAAGCAGAAGAAAATAAAAAGATGATGCCCATTGTACAATTTTCTCTTGTCATTTTATGTTTGTATTAGGCCAACAATGATTTTGTTATAAACTACAGAGAGAAGGACATTTATAAACTACAGAGAGAAGGACATTTATAAACTACAGACAGAAGGACATTTATAAACTACAGAGAGAAGGACATTTATAAACTACAGAGAGAAGGACATTTATAAACTACAGACAGAGGACATTTATAAACTACAGAGAGAAGGACATTATTAAACTACAGACAGAAGGACATTTATAAACTACAGAGAGGACATTTATAAACTACAGAGAGAAGGACATTTATAAAATACAGAGAGAAGGACATTTATAAACTACAGAGAGGACATTTATAAAATACAGAGAGATGGACATTTATAAACTACAGAGAGAAGGACATTTATAAACTACAGAGAGAAGGACATTTATAAACTACAGAGAGAAGGACATTTATAAACTACAGAGAGGACATTTATAAACTACAGACAGAAGGACATTTATAAACTACAGACAGAAGGACATTTATAAACTACAGAGAGGACATTTATAAAATACAGAGAGAAGGACATTTTTCTAAAGACCTGGATTATACATGAATACATGTAATTTATTAATATTTTTTTTATTATTGGGGTAGCAAATATGTTGGCTTGAAGTAACCCATATGTTGGCTTGAAGTAACCCATATGTTGGCTTGAAGTAACCCATATGTTGGCTTGAAGTAACCCATATGTTGGCTTGAAGTAACCCATATGTCTCTTGAAAAAAGTACTCCATGAACCTTGTGTAAAGATGAATACAATACAAACTACAAAGTAAACATCACATAACTAAAACATAAGATGACACAAGCGAGATGAAAGTAAGATTTCATCTAAGGGCTCCATACATAATATGTCATTGTGCTCAAAGCAACATGGCAAGAAAGTAAGGGCTCTAGGTCAACTAAAAAAGCTGGAAGGGTCTCTTCACGAGGTCAGCTTTTTTTTGTCCCCCTCCCCCCAATTTTTTTAAAAATTTAATTAAAATCAAATCCCTAATTTCTCATTGACATCTACTAGATTTTCCCGCCACCTCATTCCAAACAAACAAAGAAACTGCTGGGACACGTGATATTTTTGCTGCAATATTTCTCTTAGGGGCCGTCCATAAATGACCTCACGCACCTAAAGGGGGGGGGGTCCACACATTTGTGACGAGGGGGAGGGGGTGTTTCAGAAATGTGACGTGATTTAACAAAAGATAAGACAATTTTCCCCAATAGTCAGGCAGCCACTGAGATGGGCGGGACTTCTTTTCTGAATTTCAATGAAATATGATCTGACAAAATGACTAACGCTATGGCCTATAAAAGACAGATCATTTATTATAATTAGTTTAAAAACTAAGATATTTTCTGAAAACCTCACATCCACTATAGTTGTTTTGTTTTTTAAATAAAAAGTCTGTAACATAAAATGATATCCCACTCTCTAGCACCCTATATTATATGCAATCAAATTACTACGAGAACATTCTACTCCACCGTGTGTCCCCCAGCCCCACATTAGTTTGTGGACAGGAGAGCCACATGCCACTTTCTTGCCAGTCTACTAATAAAAAAAAACAGTTTTCATTGCGGCCTTTGTGTTTATGGCCATTATGTTTGCCACCACATGTTGCGTGTGTTACAGACTCTCCGTCTTTGTTTGCCGCGGGTCGCGTTCCGAACCATCTGCTCCCTCCCTCCTGCCACCAATACTACTAGCACCACGTCACTTCACCCTTTCCTTTATTTCTAGAGCCAGTCAATTCCTCCACACGCGACAAAGAGCTGGCAGGGGGCACAACCCGCACTAGACACTCGCCAAGAGCAGTCGAGTGGCCAGTAAATCTGCGGTTATCTAACGTGACCGGGGTGGGGTGAGATAGGGGCTGCTGTCTGCCTGAGTTCGTGTCTATACTGCGGTTGGGGGGGGGGTGAGATAGGGGCCGCTGTCTGCCTTAGGTCGTGTCTATACTGTGGTTGTAGATAGGGGCTGCTGTCTGCCTGAGTTCGTGTCTATACTGCGGTTGGGGGGGGGGTGAGATAGGGGCCGCTGTCTGCCTTAGGTCGTGTCTATACTGTGATGGTAGGGGGGGGGATAGGGGCTGCTGTCTGCCTGAGGTCGTGTCTATACTGTGGTGGTAGGGGGGATAAGGGGCTGCTGTCTGCCTTAGGTCGTGTCTATACTGTGGTGGGAAGGGGGGGGGAGTCGACAGGGACTACAGCTGTTACAACGATACTTGTGAAATAAAGCCTCGCTTTGGTCTGGGTCTCAGGCTCACAAAATTAGATCTCCTACTTACTACTAATGCTGAGATTAAACAAATTCACATTTGAATTCTGAGACTCTACGTCTCCCGTTAAGGAAATCCCTAAAAACATTTTTTTTTAATGATTCAACACACCGACTAATTTTTTGGTGTATGTGTGAGAGTGTAAACCCCCCCCCCAACACACACACACACACTTCAACCACACACGCCTTCACTGCCAGATGAATGACGAAATGTGTTCAAATGATCATTCCAGAGGGGCACGCAGCTCCCCCTCCCCTCCACCCCTACTCAAAGTCCCTCACGCAGCAGGTGGTATTCAAATTTTCTCTATCAACTATCAGTAATAGTGTGGCTGGGGGGGTGGGGGAGGAGGCAGATCACCAGGTCCACTGAGTGATGAGTGTAATAATTTATAATCACCGGCATTTTGTATTGACTTAATGTGGGGGCTTAGCTACAGTTAGTGCACTCATGACTCCCCCAAAACTACAGTTAGTGCACTCCTGACTCCCCCAAAACTAGTTAGTGCACTCCTGAATCCCTCAAAACTACAGTTAGTGCACTCCTGACTCCCTCAAAACTACAGTTAGTGCACTCCTGACTCCCTCAAAACTACAGTTAGTGCACTCCTGACTCCCTCAAAACTACAGTTAGTGCACTCCTGACTCCCTCAAAACTACAGTTAGTGTACTCCTGACTCCCTCAAAACTACAGTTAGTGCACTCCTGACTCCCTCAAAACTACAGTTAGTGCACTCCTGACTCCCTCAAAACTACAGTTAGTGCACTCCTGACTCCCCACAAACTCCTAAAAGTTTGCCGAAAACGCCGCCCCACGTTTTCAAAACTAAAACTGCCGCCCGGGGTGGGGAGTCATTTAGTACGTCACAGAGCTTAAAAGTCAATTCGTTCTTTCTCTATAAGTGCTTACAAGTCAATTCGTTCTTTCTCTATAAGAGCTTACAAGTCAATTCGTTCTTTCTCTATAAGAGCTTACAAGTCAATTCGTTCTTTCTCTATAAGAGCTTACAAGTCAATTCGTTCTTTCTCTATAAGAGCTTACAAGTCAATTCGTTCTTTCTCTATAAGAGCTTACAAGTCAATTCGTTCTTTCTCTATAAGAGCTTACAAGTCAATTCGTTCTCTCTCTATAAGAGCTTACAAGTCAATTCGTTCTTTCTCTATAAGAGCTTACAAGTCAATTCGTATCGTTCTCTATAAGAGCTTACAAGTCAATTCGTTCTCTCTCTATAAGAGCTTACAAGTCAATTCGTTCTTTCTCTATAAGAGCTTACAAGTCAATTCGTTCTTTCTCTATAAGAGCTTACAAGTCAATTCGTTCGTTCTCTATAAGAGCTTACAAGTCAATTCGTTCTTTCTCTATAAGAGCTTACAAGTCAATTCGTTCTTTCTCTATAAGAGCTTACAAGTCAATTCGTTCTTTCTCTATAAGAGCTTACAAGTCAATTCGTTCTCTCTCTATAAGAGCTTACAAGTCAATTCGTATCTTTCTCTATAAGAGCTTACAAGTCAATTCCTATCGTTCTCTATAAGAGCTTACAAGTCAATTCGTTCTTTCTCTATAAGAGCTTACAAGTCAATTCGTTCTCTCTCTATAAGAGCTTACAAGTCAATTCGTTCTTTCTCTATAAGAGCTTACAAGTCAATTCGTTCTTTCTCTAAAAGAGCTTACAAGTCAATTCCTATCGTTCTCTATAAGAGCTTACAAGTCAATTCGTTCTTTCTCTATAAGAGCTTACAAGTCAATTCGTTCTTTCTCTATAAGAGCTTACAAGTCAATTCGTTCTTTCTCTATAAGAGCTTACAAGTCAATTCGTTCTTTCTCTATAAGAGCTTACAAGTCAATTCGTTCTTTCTCTATAAGAGCTTACAAGTCAATTCGTTCTTTCTCTATAAGAGCTTACAAGTCAATTCCTATCGTTCTCTATAAGAGCTTACAAGTCAATTCGTTCTCTCTCTAAAAGAGCTTACAAGTCAATTCCTATCGTTCTCTATAAGAGCTTACAAGTCAATTCGTTCTTTCTCTATAAGAGCTTACAAGTCAATTCGTTCTCTCTCTATAAGAGCTTACAAGTCAATTCAATCTTTCTCTATAAGAGCTTACAAGTCAATTCGTTCTTTCTCTATAAGAGCTTAAAAGTCAATTCAATCTTTCTCTATAAGAGCTTACAAGTCAATTCCTATCGTTCTCTATAAGAGCTTACAAGTCAATTCAATCTTTCTCTATAAGAGCTTACAAGTCAATTCCTATCGTTCTCTATAAGAGCTTACAAGTCAATTCGTTCTCTCTCTATAAGAGCTTACAAGTCAATTCGTTCTCTCTCTATTCTCTATAAGAGCTTACAATTCAATTCCTATCGTTCTCTATAAGAGCTTACAAGTCAATTCGTTCTTTCTCTATAAGAGCTTACAAGTCAATTCGTTCTTTCTCTATAAGAGCTTACAAGTCAATTCGTTCTTTCTCTATAAGAGCTTACAAGTCAATTCATATCGTTCTCTATAAGAGCTTACAAATCAATTCGTTCTTTCTCTATAAGAGCTTATAAGTCAATTCGTTCTTTCTCTATAAGAGCTTACAAGTCAATTCGTTCTTTCTCTATAAGAGCTTACAAGTCAATTCGTTCTTTCTCTATAAGAGCTTACAAGTCAATTCGTTATCTCTCTATAAGAGCTTACAAGTCAATTCGTTTCTTTTCTCTATAAGAGCTTACAAGTCAATTCGTTCTCTCTCTATAAGAGCTTACAAGTCAATTCAATCTTTCTCTATAAGAGCTTACAAGTCAATTCGTTCTTTCTGTAAAAGAGCTTACAAGTCAATTCCTATCGTTCTCTATAAGAGCTTACAAGTCAATTCCTTCTTTCTCTATAAGAGCTTATAAGTCAATTCGTTCTTTCTCTATAAGAGCTTACAAGTCAATTCGTTCTTTCTCTATAAGAGCTTACAAGTCAATTCGTTCTCTCTCTATAAGAGCTTACAAGTCAATTCGATCTTTCTCTATAAGAGCTTACAAGTCAATTCGTTCTTTCTCTAAAGGAGCTTACAAGTCAATTCCTATCGTTCTCTATAAGAGCTTACAAATCAATTCGTTCTTTCTCTATAAGAGCTTATAAGTCAATTCGTTCTTTCTCTATAAGAGCTTACAAGTCAATTCGTTCTTTCTCTATAAGAGCTTACAAGTCAATTCGTTCTTTCTCTATAAGAGCTTACAAGTCAATTCATTCTCTCTCTATAAGAGCTTACAAGTCAATTCGTTCTTTCTCTAAAAGAGCTTACAAGTCAATTCCTATCGTTCTCTATAAGAGCTTACAAGTCAATTCGTTCTTTCTCTATAAGAGCTTACAAGTCAATTCGTTCTCTCTCTATAAGAGCTTACAAGTCAATTCGTTCTTTCTCTAAAAGAGCTTACAAGTCAATTCCTATCGTTCTCTATAAGAGCTTACAAGTAAATTCGTTCTTTCTCTATAAGAGCTTACAAGTCAATTCGTTCTTTCTCTATAAGAGCTTACAAGTCAATTCGTTCTTTCTCTATAAGAGCTTACAAGTCAATTTGTTCTCTCTCCATAAGAGCTTACAAGTCAATTCGTTTTTTCTCTATAAGAGCTTACAAGTCAATTCGTTCTCTCTATAAGAGCTTACAAGTCAATTCAATCTTTCTCTATAAGAGCTTACAAGTCAATTCGTTCTTTCTGTAAAAGAGCTTACAAGTCAATTCCTATCGTTCTCTATAAGAGCTTACAAGTCAATTCCTTCTTTCTCTATAAGAGCTTATAATTCAATTCGTTCTTTCTCTATAAGAGCTTACAAGTCAATTCGTTCTCTCTCTATAAGACCTTACAAGTCAATTCGTTCTCTCTCTATTCTCTATAAGAGCTTACAATTCAATTCCTATCGTTCTCTATAAGAGCTTACAAGTCAATTCGTTCTTTCTCTATAAGAGCTTACAAGTCAATTCGTTCTTTCTCTAAAAGAGCTTACAAGTCAATTCCTATCGTTCTCTATAAGAGCTTACAAATCAATTCGTTCTTTCTCTATAAGAGCTTACAAGTCAATTCGTTCTCTCTCTATAAGAGCTTACAAGTCAATTCAATCTTTCTCTATAAGAGCTTACAAGTCAATTCGTTCTTTCTCTAAAAGAGCTTACAAGTCAATTCCTATCGTTCTCTATAAGAGCTTACAAATCAATTCGTTCTTTCTCTATAAGAGCTTATAAGTCAATTCGTTCTTTCTCTATAAGAGCTTACAAGTCAATTCGTTCTTTCTCTATAAGAGCTTACAGGTCAATTCGTTCTTTCTCTATAAGAGCTTAAAAGTCAATTCGTTCTCTCTCTATAAGAGCTTACAAGTCAATTCGTTCTTTCTCTAAAAGAGCTTACAAGTCAATTCCTATCCTTCTCTTTAAGAGCTACAAGTCAATTCGTTCTCTCTCTATAAGAGCTTACAAGTCAATTCCTATCGTTCTCTATAAGAGCTTACAAGTCAATTCGTTCTTTCTCTATAAGAGCTTACAAGTCAATTCGTTCTCTCTCTATAAGAGCTTACAAGTCAATTCAATCTTTCTCTATAAGAGCTTACAAGTCAATTCCTTCGTTCTCTATAAGAGCTTACAAGTCAATTCGTTCTCTCTCTATTCTCTATAAGAGCTTACAAGTCAATTCCTATCGTTCTCTATAAGAGCTTACAAGTCAATTCGTTCTTTCTCTATAAGAGCTTATAAGTCAATTCGTTCTTTCTCTATAAGAGCTTACAAGTCAATTCCTATCGTTCTCTATAAGAGCTTACAAATCAATTCGTTCTTTCTCTATAAGAGCTTATAAGTCAATTCGTTCTTTCTCTATAAGAGCTTACAAGTCAATTCGTTCTTTCTCTATAAGAGCTTACAGTCAATTCGTTCTTTCTCTATAAGAGCTTACAAGTCAATTCGTTCTCTCTCTATAAGAGCTTACAAGTCAATTCGTTCTTTCTCTAAAAGAGCTTACAAGTCAATTCCTATCGTTCTCTATAAGAGCTTACAAGTCAATTCGTTCTCTCTCTATAAGAGCTTACAAGTCAATTCCTATCGTTCTCTATAAGAGCTTACAAGTCAATTCGTTCTTTCTCTATAAGAGCTTACAAGTCAATTCGTTCTCTCTCTATAAGAGCTTACAAGTCAATTCAATCTTTCTCTATAAGAGCTTACAAGTCAATTCCTATCGTTCTCTATAAGAGCTTACAAGTCAATTCGTTCTCTCTATTCTCTATAAGAGCTTACAATTCAATTCCTATCGTTCTCTATAACAGCTTACAAGTCAATTCGTTCTTTCTCTATAAGAGCTTACAAGTCAATTCGTTCTTTCTCTATAAGAGCTTACAATTCAATTCGTTCTCTCTCTATAAGAGCTTACAAGTCAATTCGTTCTTTCTCTATAAGAGCTTAAAAGTCAATTCAATCTTTCTCTTTAAGAGCTTACAAGTCAATTCCTATCGTTCTCTATAAGAGCTTACAAGTCAATTCGTTCTCTCTCTATAAGAGCTTACAAGTCAATTCGTTCTCTCTCTATTCTCTATAAGAGCTTACAATTCAATTCCTATCGTTCTCTATAAGAGCTTACAAGTCAATTCGTTCTTTCTCTATAAGAGCTTACAAGTCAATTCGTTCTTTCTCTATAAGAGCTTACAAGTCAATTCGTTCTTTCTCTATAAGAGCTTACAAGTCAATTCCTATCGTTCTCTATAAGAGCTTACAAATCAATTCGTTCTTTCTCTATAAGAGCTTATAAGTCAATTCGTTCTTTCTCTATAAGAGCTTACAAGTCAATTCGTTCTTTCTCTATAAGAGCTTACAAGTCAATTCAATCTTTCTCTATAAGAGCTTACAAGTCAATTTGTTATCTCTCTATAAGAGCTTACAAGTCAATTCGTTTTTTCTCTATAAGAGCTTACAAGTCAATTCGTTCTCTCTCTATAAGAGCTTACAAGTCAATTCAATCTTTCTCTATAAGAGCTTACAAGTCAATTCGTTCTTTCTGTAAAAGAGCTTACAAGTCAATTCCTATCGTTCTCTATAAGAGCTTACAAGTCAATTCCTTCTTTCTCTATAAGAGCTTATAAGTCAATTCGTTCTTTCTCTATAAGAGCTTACAATTCAATTCCTATCGTTCTCTATAAGAGCTTACAAGTCAATTCATTCTTTCTCTATAAGAGCTTACAAGTCAATTCCTATCGTTCTCTATAAGAGCTTACAAATCAATTCGTTCTTTCTCTATAAGAGCTTACAAGTCAATTCGTTCTCTCTCTATTCTCTATAAGAGCTTACAATTCAATTCCTATCGTTTCTCTATAAGAGCTTACAAGTCAATTCGTTCTCTCTCTAAAAGAGCTTACAAGTCAATTCAAAGTTTCTCTACAAGAGCTTACAAGTCAATTCCTATCGTTCTCTATAAGAGCTTACAAGTCAATTCGTTCTTTCTCTATAAGAGCTTACAAGTCAATTCGTTCTCTCTCTATAAGAGCTTACAAGTCAATTCAATCTTTCTCTATAAGAGCTTACAAGTCAATTCGTTCTTTCTCTAAAAGAGCTTACAAGTCAATTCCTATCGTTCTCTATAAGAGCTTACAAATCAATTCGTTCTTTCTCTATAAGAGCTTACAAGTCAATTCGTTCTTTCTCTATAAGAGCTTACAAGTCAATTCGTTCTTTCTCTATAAGAGCTTACAAGTCAATTCGTTCTTTCTCTATAAGAGCTTACAAGTCAATTCGTTCTCTCTCTATAAGAGCTTACAAGTCAATTCGTTCTTTCTCTAAAAGAGCTTACAAGTCAATTCCTATCGTTCTCTATAAGAGCTTACAAGTCAATTCGTTCTCTCTCTATAAGAGCTTACAAGTCAATTCCTATCGTTCTCTATAAGAGCTTACAAGTCAATTCGTTCTTTCTCTATAAGAGCTTACAAGTCAATTCGTTCTCTCTCTATAAGAGCTTACAAGTCAATTCAATCTTTCTCTATAAGAGCTTACAAGTCAATTCCTATCGTTCTCTATAAGAGCTTACAAGTCAATTCGTTCTCTCTCTATTCTCTATAAGAGCTTACAAGTCAATTCCTATCGTTCTCTATAAGAGCTTACAAGTCAATTCGTTCTTTCTCTATAAGAGCTTACAAGTCAATTCGTTCTTTCTCTATAAGAGCTTACAATTCAATTCGTTCTCTCTCTATAAGAGCTTACAAGTCAATTCGTTCTTTCTCTATAAGAGCTTACAAGTCAATTCGATCTTTCTCTATAAGAGCTTACAAGTCAATTCCTATCGTTCTCTATAAGAGCTTACAAGTCAATTCGTTCTCTCTCTATAAGAGCTTACAAGTCAATTCGTTCTCTCTCTCTATAAGAGCTTACAAGTCAATTCCTATCGTTTCTCTATAAGAGCTTACAAGTCAATTCGTTCTTTCTCTATAAGAGCTTACAAGTCAATTCGTTCTTTCTCTATAAGAGCTTACAAGTCAATTCGTTCTTTCTCTATAAGAGCTTACAAGTCAATTCCTATCGTTCTCTATAAGAGCTTACAAGTCAATTCGTTCTTTCTCTATAAGAGCTTATAAGTCAATTCGTTCTTTCTCTATAAGAGCTTACAAGTCAATTCGTTCTTTCTCTATAAGAGCTTACAAGTCAATTCTATCTTTCTCTATAAGAGCTTACAAGTCAATTCGTTATCTCTCTATAAGAGCTTACAAGTCAATTCGTTTCTTTCTCTATAAGAGCTTACAAGTCAATTCGTTCTCTCTCTATAAGAGCTTACAAGTCAATTCAATCTTTCTCTATAAGAGCTTACAAGTCAATTCGTTCTTTCTGTAAAAGAGCTTACAAGTCAATTCCTATCGTTCTCTATAAGAGCTTACAAGTCAATTCGTTCTTTCTCTATAAGAGCTTATAAGTCAATTCGTTCTTTCTCTATAAGAGCTTACAAGTCAATTCGTTCTTTCTCTATAAGAGCTTACAAGTCAATTCGTTCTTTCTCTATAAGAGCTTACAAGTCAATTCATCTTTCTCTATAAGAGCTTACAAGTCAATTCGTTCTTTCTCTAAAGAGCTTACAAGTCAATTCCTATCGTTCTCTATAAGAGCTTACAAAGTCAATTCGTTCTTTCTCTATAAGAGCTTACAAGTCAATTCGTTCTTTCTCTATAAGAGCTTACAAGTCAATTCGTTCTTTCTCTATAAGAGCTTACAAGTCAATTCGTTCTTTCTCTATAAGAGCTTACAAGTCAATTCGTTCTCTCTCTATAAGAGCTTACAAGTCAATTCGTTCTTTCTCTAAAAGAGCTTACAAGTCAATTCCTATCGTTCTCTATAAGAGCTTACAAGTCAATTCGTTCTTTCTCTATAAGAGCTTACAAGTCAATTCGTTCTTTCTCTATAAGAGCTTACAAGTCAATTCGTTCTTTCTCTATAAGAGCTTACAAGTCAATTCCTATCGTTCTCTATAAGAGCTTACAAGTCAATTCGTTCTTTCTCTATAAGAGCTTACAAGTCAATTCGTTCTTTCTCTATAAGAGCTTACAAGTCAATTCGTTCTTTCTCTATAAGAGCTTACAAGTCAATTCGTTCTCTCTCTATAAGAGCTTACAAGTCAATTCGTTCTTTCTCTATAAGAGCTTACAAGTCAATTCGTTCTTTCTCTATAAGAGCTTACAAGTCAATTCAATCTTTCTCTATAAGAGCTTACAAGTCAATTCGTTCTTTCTCTAAAAGAGCTTACAAGTCAATTCCTATCGTTCTCTATAAGAGCTTACAAGTCAATTCGTTCTTTCTCTATAAGAGCTTACAAGTCAATTCGTTCTTTCTCTATAAGAGCTTACAAGTCAATTCGTTCTTTCTCTATAAGAGCTTACAAGTCAATTCGTTCTTTCTCTATAAGAGCTTACAAGTCAATTCCTATCGTTCTCTATAAGAGCTTACAAGTCAATTCGTTCTTTCTCTATAAGAGCTTACAAGTCAATTCGTTCTCTCTCTATAAGAGCTTACAAGTCAATTCGTTCTTTCTCTATAAAGAGCTTACAAGTCAATTCCTTTCGTTCTCTATAAGAGCTTACAAGTCAATTCGTTCTTTCTCTATAAGAGCTTACAAGTCAATTCGTTCTTTCTCTATAAGAGCTTACAAGTCAATTCGTTCTTTCTCTATAAGAGCTTACAAGTCAATTCGTTCTCTCTCTATAAGAGCTTACAAGTCAATTCGTTCTTTCTCTATAAGAGCTTACAAGTCAATTCGTTCTCTCTCTATAAGAGCTTACAAGTCAATTCATATCTTTCTCTATAAGAGCTTACAAGTCAATTCGTTCTTTCTCTAAAAGAGCTTACAAGTCAATTCATATCGTTCTCTATAAGAGCTTACAAAGTCAATTCGTTCTTTCTCTATAAGAGCTTACAAGTCAATTCGTATCTTTCTCTATAAGAGCTTACAAGTCAATTCCTATCGTTCTCTATAAGAGCTTACAAGTCAATTCGTTCTTTCTCTAAAAGAGCTTACAAGTCAATTCCTATCGTTCTCTATAAGAGCTTACAAAGTCAATTCGTTCTTTCTCTATAAGAGCTTACAAGTCAATTCGTTCTTTCTCTATAAGAGCTTACAAGTCAATTCGTTCTTTCTCTATAAGAGCTTACAAGTCAATTCGTTCTTTCTCTATAAGAGCTTACAAGTCAATTCGTTCTCTCTCTATAAGAGCTTACAAGTCAATTCGTTCTTTCTCTAAAAGAGCTTACAAGTCAATTCCTATCGTTCTCTATAAGAGCTTACAAGTCAATTCGTTCTTTCTCTATAAGAGCTTACAAGTCAATTCCTATCGTTCTCTATAAGAGCTTACAAGTCAATTCGTTCTTTCTCTATAAGAGCTTACAAGTCAATTCGTTCTCTCTCTATAAGAGCTTACAAGTCAATTCAATCTTTCTCTATAAGAGCTTACAAGTCAATTCCTATCGTTCTCTATAAGAGCTTACAAGTCAATTCGTTCTCTCTATTCTCTATAAGAGCTTACAATTCAATTCCTATCGTTCTCTATAACAGCTTACAAGTCAATTCGTTCTTTCTCTATAAGAGCTTACAAGTCAATTCGTTCTTTCTCTATAAGAGCTTAAAAGTCAATTCAATCTTTCTCTATAAGAGCTTACAAGTCAATTCCTATCGTTCTCTATAAGAGCTTACAAGTCAATTCGTTCTCTCTCTATAAGAGCTTACAAGTCAATTCGTTCTCTCTCTATTCTCTATAAGAGCTTACAATTCAATTCCTATCGTTCTCTATAAGAGCTTACAAGTCAATTCGTTCTTTCTCTATAAGAGCTTACAAGTCAATTCGTTCTTTCTCTATAAGAGCTTACAAGTCAATTCGTTCTTTCTCTATAAGAGCTTACAAGTCAATTCCTATCGTTCTCTATAAGAGCTTAAAAATCAATTCGTTCTTTCTCTATAAGAGCTTATAAGTCAATTCGTTCTTTCTCTATAAGAGCTTACAAGTCAATTCGTTCTTTCTCTATAAGAGCTTACAAGTCAATTCGTTCTTTCTCTATAAGAGCTTACAAGTCAATTTGTTATCTCTCTATAAGAGCTTACAAGTCAATTCGTTTTTTCTCTATAAGAGCTTACAAGTCAATTCGTTCTCTCTCTATAAGAGCTTACAAGTCAATTCAATCTTTCTCTATAAGAGATTACAAGTCAATTCGTTCTTTCTGTAAAAGAGCTTACAAGTCAATTCCTATCGTTCTCTATAAGAGCTTACAAGTCAATTCCTTCTTTCTCTATAAGAGCTTATAAGTCAATTCGTTCTTTCTCTATAAGAGCTTACAAGTCAATTCGTTCTTTCTCTATAAGAGCTTACAAGTCAATTCGTTCTCTCTCTATAAGAGCTTACAAGTCAATTCAATCTTTCTCTATAAGAGCTTACAAGTCAATTCGTTCTTTCTCTAAAGGAGCTTACAAGTCAATTCCTATCGTTCTCTATAAGAGCTTACAAATCAATTCGTTCTTTCTCTATAAGAGCTTATAAGTCAATTCGTTCTTTCTCTATAAGAGCTTACAAGTCAATTCGTTCTTTCTCTATAAGAGCTTACAAGTCAATTCGTTCTTTCTCTATAAGAGCTTACAAGTCAATTCGTTCTCTCTCTATAAGAGCTTACAAGTCAATTCGTTATTTCTCTAAAAGAGCTTACAAGTCAATTCCTATCGTTCTCTATAAGAGCTTACAAGTCAATTCGTTCTTTCTCTATAAGAGCTTACAAGTCAATTCGTTCTCTCTCTATAAGAGCTTACAAGTCAATTCGTTCTTTCTCTAAAAGAGCTTACAAGTCAATTCCTATCGTTCTCTATAAGAGCTTACAAGTCAATTCGTTCTCTCTCTATAAGAGCTTACAAGTCAATTCGTTCTTTCTCTATAAGAGCTTACAAGTCAATTCGTTCTTTCTCTATAAGAGCTTACAAGTCAATTCGTTCTTTCTCTATAAGAGCTTACAAGTCAATTCCTATCGTTCTCTATAAGAGCTTACAAGTCAATTCCTATCGTTCTCTATAAGAGCTTACAAGTCAATTCCTATCGTTCTCTATAAGAGCTTACAAGTCAATTCGTTCTTTCTCTATAAGAGCTTACAAGTCAATTCGTTCTGTCTCTCTATAAGAGCTTACAAGTCAATTCCTATCGTTCTCTATAAGAGCTTACAAGTCAATTCGTTCTTTCTCTATAAGAGCTTACAAGTCAATTCGTTCTCTCTCTATAAGAGCTTACAAGTCAATTCGTTCTTTCTCTAAAAGAGCTTACAAGTCAATTCGTTCTTTCTCTATAAGAGCTTACAAGTCAATTCGTTCTCTCTCTATAAGAGCTTNGTCTCTCTATAAGAGCTTACAAGTCAATTCCTATCGTTCTCTATAAGAGCTTACAAGTCATTTCGTTCTTTCTTTATAACAGAGCAGAGGTTACAAGTGGATTCATTTGTGTCTCTAGTGGTGTCAGGTGAGACAACTCTCGTCACTTTATGACCACTTCGGAAGACAGATGTTCAGAGTGACTACCGGACGTGACCTGTGGCGAGTGATCTCCTGTGATGGCTGGCAGACGTGACCAGGGGGGAGTGGAGCTTAATGGGCTTGCAAAGAATCAATTAAAGATGACTACATGTTAATAAGGGTCAACAATTTTGTAGCGCCAGGAAGGTTGGGGTCTTAGTCTAACTCCCGCCCTTTGGTACTTAGACACCAGAGGCCAACAGTCTGCCAGGGCAAGACACCCGAGGCCAACAGTCTGCCAGACCAAGACACCAGAGGCCAACAGTCTGCCAGGCCAAGACACCAGAGGCCAACAGTCTGCCAGGCCAAGACACCAGAGGCCAACAGTCTGCCAGGCCAAGACACCAGAGGCCAACAGTCTGCCAGGCCAAGACACCAGAGGCCAACAGTCTGCCAGGCCAAGACACCAGAGGCCAACAGTCTGCCAGGCCAAGACACCAGAGGCCAACAGTCTGCCAGGCCAAGACACCAGAGGCCAACAGTCTGCCAGGCCAAGACACCAGAGGCCAACAGTCTGCCAGGCCAAGACACCCGAGGCCAACAGTCTGCCAGGCCAAGACACCCGAGGCCAACAGTCTGACAGACCAAGACACCAGAGGCCAACAGTCTGCCAGGCCAAGACACCAGAGGCCAACAGTCTGCCAGGCCAAGACATCAGAGGCCAACAGTCTGCCAGGCCAAGACACCAGAGGCCAACAGTCTGCCAGGCCAAGACACTAGAGGCCAACAGTCTGCCAGGCCAAGACACCAGAGGCCAACAGTCTGCCAGGCCAAGACACCAGAGGCCAACAGTCTGCCAGGCCAAGACACCAGAGGCCAACAGTCTGCCAGGCCAAGACACCAGAGGCCAACAGTCTGCCAGGCCAAGACACCAGAGGCCAACAGTCTGCCAGGCCAAGACACCCGAGGCCAACAGTCTGCCAGGCCAAGACACCCGAGGCCAACAGTCTGACAGACCAAGACACCAGAGGCCAACAGTCTGCCAGGCCAAGACACCAGAGGCCAACAGTCTGCCAGGCCAAGACACCAGAGGCCAACAGTCTGCCAGGCCAAGACACCAGAGGCCAACAGTCTGCCAGGCCAAGACACTAGAGGCCAACAGTCTGCCAGGCCAAGACACTAGAGGCCAACAGTCTGCTGGCCAAGACAACAGAGGCCAACAGTCTGCCAGGCCAAGACACCCGAGGCCAACAGTCTGCCAGGCCAAGACACCAGAGGTCAACAGTCTGCCAGGCCAAGACACCAGAGGCCAACAGTCTGCCAGGGCAAGACACCCGAGGCCAACAGTCTGCCAGGCCAAGACACTAGAGGCCAACAGTCTGCCAGGCCAAGACACTAGAGGCCAACAGTCTGCCAGGCCAAGACACCCGAGGCCAACAGTCTGCCAGGCCAAGACACCAGAGGCCAACAGTCTGCCAGGCCAAGACACCAGAGGCCAACAGTCTGCCAGGGCAAGACACCCGAGGCCAACAGTCTGCCAGACCAAGACACCAGAGGCCAAAAGTCTGCCATGCCAAGACACTAGAGGCCAACAGTCTGCCAGGCCAAGACACTAGAGGCCAACAGTCTGCCAGGCCAAGACACCAGAGGCCAACAGTCTGCCAGGCCAAGACACTAGAGGCCAACAGTCTGCCAGGCCAAGACACCAGAGGCCAACAGTGTGCCATGCTATCATAATACCCTGCTGCAGTAAACAGAAACTCAGTCCTACTTGTAGTGTAAAGCATTACATAGTTAATTCCCTTTTCAATTGACAGTAGATGATATACCGAGAGTTTGCAACATCTGGGCGTCTGGATATCCGAAGTCTTGGATATATTAGGGCCTGAATATCTGGATATCTAAGGGCCTGAATATCTGGATATCTAAGGGCCTGGATATCTGAGCATCTGGATATCTAAGGGCCTGAATATCTGAGCATCTGGATATCTAAGGACCTGGATATAAGAGAGCTTTGGTATCTATGGGCCTGGATATCTAAGGACCTTGATATATTAGGGCCTGAATATCTGAGCATCTGGATATCTAAGGACCTGGATATATTAGGGCCTGAATATCTGAGCATCTGGATATCTAAGGGCCTGGATATCTGAGCAACTGGATATCTAAGGACCTGAATATATTAGGGCCTGAATATCTGAGCATCTGGATATCTAAGGACCTGGATATATTAGGGCCTGAATATCTGAGCATCTGGATATCTAAGGGCCTGGATATCTGAGCATCTGGATATCTAAAGGCCTGAATATATTAGGGCCTGAATATCTGAGCATCTGGATATCTAAGGGCCTGGATTTAAGAGAGCTTTGGTATCTATGGGCCTGGATATGTGAGCCTCTGGATATTCGAGGGCCTGGATATTCGAGGGCCTGGATAACCAATTAAATAAAAGCCTGACAGCAGTCCCACCTTTTCTGATTGTAGATATAAAATGTTAAGTCCTCAGGTTGTAGATATAACATGTTAAGTCCTCAGGTTGTAGATATAACATGTTAAGTCCTCAGGTTGTAGATATAACATGTTAAGTCCTCAGGTTGTAGATATAACATGTTAAGTCCTCAGGTTGTAGATATAACATGTTAAGTCCTCAGGTTGTAGTTAAGCAATCTTGCAATGATCAGTTTTACAACAAAACCAAAAAGTTTTAATTCCAAATATTTGTGAAAAGTAATTAAAGAAAAAGTAAAAGCATGGCACATAAAAAAAGTATTTATTTCATAATAATTCTAAAATGGGAACTTGTACATGTATACTAGGGTAACTCTGTCCTCACTTTCCTGGTTTCTCTTATTTTACAGGTCATTCATCACATCATATGTTTTACTCCCCTTACACTAACCGCAAACAGTATAAATAATTTATTTTAATTACATGTATTCCTTACCATTCCTTACACTAACAGCAAACAGAATAAATAATTTATTTTAATTAATTCTATACACTAACATCACATTTATTTCCAGCAGTTGTATTTTTTGGTGAATTTCAGAAATTGATTGTAAATATAAAATGAATTTTCTGAAGTTCAATTTAAAAAAATGAGGTACAAAAGTAAAGTATAACATAGAAAGACGGGAGAGAAGTATATAAAAAACAAGACAAGAGAAAAGTATATCAGAGAAAGACAGGAGAGAAGTATAACAGAAAAAGAAAGCAAGGAAAAAGCCGAAAGAAAAGAAAGCAATGTTCTTAGAATGTGTATTCCAGAAAAGGCAATGTGCATAAATTCACATGTGAATTAGTTAAACCTAAACAAAGATGGAATATTCTGACTTGCAGCAGCTGCAACATAAATGTTTTTATAGAGCAATGACTTATCTAAACATTCATGACATTAACAGCTGGGCAAGTTGGCAAGTCTTTACGTTTCCAGTAATACATTGATCTAGAGCCACACATCAGCTGATAGGCAATACATGATCCAGTCTTAAATAGGACATACATATAATACACTTTTATCATTATGTTTTACAAAGTTATTGTAAGTAAATCAAGTCTATAATATTCACATGATAATGAAATTAATATTTTGAACATTGACAGCTGATAGTCAACCCTGGCCAATGACGAAATTTCCCCATGAGTGGTATCTTAGCTAATTCTTGCCTAGATGTGTTTCAAAAGTTGTCAAACATTGAATGTGTACTTGACTCACGCACTTACACAAACTATTTACTGTTAACATACCAGGGATTGCATTACTGGTGTGTAATAGACTCACCCACTTACACAAACTATTTACTGTTAGCATACCAGGGATTGCATTACTGCTGTGCCAAGTAAATTAACAGTCAACAAGATATTTTTCAGCTAGACAAAAAAAAATAGAACAATAAAAAACTTTTTTGGCAAAAAAACATCTGCAGGCAAAACAAACAATTCAATTTTTGTATCCTCTATCTAGCACCTGAGATCCATTATAAACAAACAAAATAGAAGTGGTTCCAAACCTGATTAATTAGAATATAAGGGAGAGAACCCCAAGACCACTAGTTACAGCTCTCAATTATTGCAATAGATTTGACAAGTCTGAATTTATTTAGCTTACTCTTCCCTCTCGCTGGTGTAGTAAATTAGAGCCAAGTTATTTACATTTGTTGTATTACTGTGGTGACCTCATTTGAAATAGTAGGAGATGACATGGAATTATTGGAATGGCTTGTTTTATTGAATATCTATCAGATGTTCACTGGAACTGTTAGATAGACTTTAACATATCTTACTTTAATAACATAAGCAAGGGGTGGAGGGGGGGTGGGGGCTTGCAATCACACCAGGCAGGGTCTGGGCAAGCATGTAGAGACCCAAGTAAACAACGAATGTATTGGCAAGAAGGTTTTTTTCCTCCGAGGAAAGCCCTTAACAGAAACGTCCATGTGTCCAGCCAAAAATATTTTGATATATTATTAATTCAGTTATGTCAGTAGCATGTTAATGAACCACTTGGCCGGATTACCATTGTTAAAAAATATGAGTGAGTGAGTTAGTTCCCTTGGACTCACAACTTGACAGAGTTTTGTTACAATTGGAAGTTTCCCTTTTTGTGTTTTTAAAAAAAAAGATTATACATAAATTCTTTGATTGGGATTGGTTTTGGATTGGATAAGGAAAATGGTTTATGTGAGATAATGGTTTATGTGAGATAATGGTTTATGTGACATAATGGTTTATGTGAGATAATGGTTTATGTGAGATAATGGTTTATGTGAGATAATGGTTTATGTGAGATAATGGTTTATGTGAGATAATGGTTTATGTGAGATAATGGTTTATGTGAGATAATGGTTTATGTGAGATTTATCTCTACTTAGCACTGAAAGAAACTGTTCATCACTACTTCTGAAAGAAAAGAAACTGTTTATCACTACTTCTGAAAGAAACTGTTCATCACTACTTCTGAAAGAAAAGAAACTGTTTATCACTATTAATAAGTCTGTGCAAACATCTTGTAAGTGAATTCTGATTTGGATACTTTCATGTGATTTACATGAGCTCTGGATAAAATATCAGATTATAAGTTTTTGTTTTATCAAGACAATCCAAACTACACATTTCAGTCATGCTCATAACAATGTTGCCAGGTGGCACAGTCCAAACTACACATTTCAGTCATGCTCATAACAATGTTGCCAGGTGGCACAGTCCAAACTACACATTTCAGTCATGCTCATAACAATGTTGCCAGGTGGCACAGTCCAAACTACACATTTCAGTCATGCTCATAACAATGTTGCCAGGTGGCACAGTCCAAACTACACATTTCAGTCATGCTCATAACAATGTTGCCAGGTGGCACAGTCCAAACTACACATTTCAGTCATGCTCATAACAATGTTGCCAGGTGGCACAGTCCAAACTACACATTTCAGTCCTGCTCATAACAATGTTGCCAGGTGGCACAGTCCAAACCAAATGTTTTAAGCCGACTCTTGCAGAAGTTTGTAACTGTAAACACTGCCTGATTGAAAAGTAGGTCGAGGTCGACCATCCACGATTTTACGCTTGTTTGGTGGTGATCCATTTGTCTCATGATCCGAGGTCAGTGCTCCGTATCCCCCACCACCAGGTGTCTCCAGGTGGAAGACATCCTGTGGATAAAACACAACTTAAGGTTCATTGTCTAGAGACATGAGGCTCAAATTGTCTGATGTCTGAACTTACATATTACATGGCTTTGGATGATTCAGATAGCATTCAAATAATGACTTCAGCCAAATAACATTTGCACTCAACTAAAATTCATCTAAAGTTGTACAACAGTCTGTTTATCCACAGTTGTACAACGGTCTGTACATAAGATGATAATACTTACTCCTGGCCCAACTTTAACAGAGTTTTTGCCGCCCAAGTCAATGATCCGTCCATCAACATAAAACATCAGATTTCTACCTCGACGGCCAGGAAGACCTCCTACAGACATGATGGACAGGAAAAAGTTATTCATTTTTACTTAATAAAATATCTTACAAGACAGAAATACTGCCAACGCCACACTATCACACAGACATGTGTAACTTCATTACAATTTCACAGCCTCATCTCACAGAAGTAGATTTAATTCATAGACAACATAAATTATTGCTACCAAGACCACATTTCCTAGTCATAAAGTTTCTCTAAGAGCAAGCATGGCAGAAAGGGGGGCGGGGGGGGGTGCATAAAGAAATCAACTTTACCCTCAAGCCCATAAGGCGAAAAAACTCTTCTTTCTGTTAGAAGTGACAGCGTGAATGGACGGCGGAAAAGCAGCTCCCTGACAACACCATCACCGCCATTGTAAAGGCCTTGACCTCCTGAGCCATTATTTAACTTAAAACATTGGACCACAACAGGATACCTGGGAACAGATCAACAATGTCAGATCAGTTCATCAATGTCAGATCAGTTCATCAATGTCAGATCAGTTCATCAATGTCAGATCAGTTCATCAATGTCAGATCAGTTCATCAATGTCAGATCAGTTCAACAATGTCAGATCAGTTCATCAATGTCAGATCAGTTCATCAATGTCAGATCAGTTCATCAATGTCAGATCAGTTCATCAATGTCAGATCAGTTCAACAATGTCAGATCAGTTCATCAATGTCAGATCAGTTCATCAATGTCAGATCAGTTCATCAATGTCAGATCAGTTCATTCCATGACAACAGAGTACAAATGAAATCAGTCCTCTTATTTTTACATAAATATGTTTTCATATTATTTATTAACTGAATTGAATTTATATTATATAATTATTTCCTAAATAATTAGAGAAATTCAAGCAATAAGAAAACATTTTCTGACTCCAGAATTGCAATAACTGAAGCACCAAATCATTTCATTTTGTTGTTTTGGTCAGTGTTGTATACAACACTTTAAATCTCCATCCATCATATATAACTCACACTTTTTGACTATTTTGATCAGTGTTGTATACAACACTTTAAATCTCCATCCATCATATATAACTCACACTTTTTGACTATTTTGGTCAGTGTTGTATACAACACTTTAAATCTCCATCCATCATATATAACTCACACTTTTTGACTATTTTGATCAGTGTTGTATACAACACTTTAAATCTCCATCCATCATATATAACTCACACTTTTTGACTATTTTGGTCAGTGTTGTATACAACACTTTAAATCTCCATCCATCATATATAACTCACACTTTTTGACTATTTTGATCAGTGTTGTATACAACACTTTAAATCTCCATCCATCATATATAACTCACACTTTTTGACTATTTTGATCAGTGTTGTATACAACACTTTAAATCTCCATCCATCATATATAACTCACACTTTTTGACTATTTTGATCAGTGTTGTATACAACACTTTAAATCTCCATCCATCATATATAACTCACACTTTTATTGAAGTGTTTTATGGTAAATAAAAAAGAAAGACTCACAAAAACATTTTATAATAATTTTCTTTCGTTAAGTTAAAATTTTCAAACAAATATTTGAAAAATACTGTCATATAAAATGTAATAAATAAGGTTTAAATTTAAATCTGATGTATTTGTTTTGACTTTAAAAATTGTAACATTCACAGACAAAGACTAATGTTTGATAAAACAATTAAAAACAAAGGACATGATGGGTGGAGATTTAAACAGCTGGAATATTTTAATGTTTTCTATCGATACAATAGGAACAATGCCAACAGCTGCGACAAGGGAAATAACTACCTTTTCTCTACTATTTCTGGATCTGTAATCCTGGTATTGGTCATGTGTGTGTGAATCCCACTCCGTCCATGCCAGGTCGGACCCTGGACAGCGGAGAATGTGTTGGAGTTAAATGACATGTATGGTATTTATTCATGTTATAACATTCTCTGAGAATATATAAAGAACTAGCGTACACCCGTCAAAAATGACGGAAGTTTTCAGCTGAAATCTATTTATTTTATAAAAAATGCATTTTTAGGACGTCTACTGCGCCGACCTTTTTCAAAAGCCCAACTAACTTGTCCTTGTTTGATAAATACGAAATAGTAAACTTTCTGAAATGTACACAAAGTATTTTATAATAGGGGTTGCAGGGCGACTACGGCGCCCCCTTTGTTTTTTTATTTTATATTAAACATCATCAAATCTAGGGGTCTACCAATATGCATTTTTGCCGATACCGATATTACCGATTTTTTTTTGCCGATATGAGTACCGATATGAGTATTTGTTAGGATAAAAAACCAGCGGTCATATTTGATGACGTCATTCCTAAATTTATCACTCGTAATTATTTATCTTTTATATTAGGGGTCTACCGATATGAATTTTTGCCGATATTACCGATATTTTTTCTGATTTGAGTGCCGATATGAGTATTTGTTAGGAAAAAAATAACAGCGGTCATATTTGATGACGTCATTCTTAAATTTATCACTCGTAATTATTTATATTTTATAATTTAGGGGTCTACCGATATGCAGTTTTGCCGATATTACCGATATTTTTTTTGCAGAAATAAAGTTTCTGATTTGTTTACAAGTGCCAGATCATGACCTACATATGACTCATGTCATGACCTACATATGACTCATGAGAAAACGAACCGTCCTTTGTAAAAATGTACAAGCAAGATTAGGAACTCCTTTTAAAAATTCATCTTTGACTCATAATTATTAATTCTAACCAATAGTTTAATGGCTTTTGCACACAGCCACCTTTTATGAATGAAACAATGATAACAAAGCAATAGTAATAGAGTGAAAATGAGGTTGAAGGATGAATGGTTGCCAATGACAAGTCTGCACACGGTACATTTTGTTATTTCATACGAAATGAAATGTTTTAGACATCTGCGATTCTGCGTGCATCTTTGCTATTAGAGCAATTACATGAACATAATGTTTACATGTTATCCATTTATTAGAGCAATTACGGTATACTTGGCATTGTCACTATTTACACAGTATTTCCGAGTATACTAAAATCGGCCGATACCTAAACAATATCATAGCACATGGCACACCGTATCGTGGCTATACATATTAATACTAGGGCTCTTTTGGCTATTTCAATACAGGTATCGGGGTCGATATATTAATTTGTCAATATATTTGTCGATTTATTGTAAATCTAAATGATATTTTGTTGTTGTTGTTTTTTTGTTGTTGTGTTTTTGTGTTGTTTTTTTTTGTTGTTGGTAAAAATTTCACTTATTATGAAATATCGGTGACGTCAATATCGGGACCTTTACATGCTACCGATACCGATACTGATATTGCCGATATCCAGATCCCTAATCAAATCCTCTTTTTACATTGATCCCTTTGCAAAATTAAAATATTAGCAAAAACAATGACGTCATATAATATTTTTTTACAGCGCATATTTAATTTGCACACCTTTTGATGCATTGGTGCAGTAATTTGGTTTTCCCTGCTTTCTAAAATTAGTAGCGTCAGGACTGACAGACACTACTTGCGTGACAATTGCAAATTATATTGTTTAATATTAATGAAATGTGGGTTTTTATTTGCTTTGCCTGGCTACCGCTCATTTAAAGCCATTAGTTTCTAATACAGTTCTTATGTTCCTGTCATTTAAACAGTTTTAATGGTCAAAGGAAAGGTAATACCATTACATCAGCCTAGCTAATACCATAACATCAGCCTAGCTAATACCATAACATCAGCCTAGGTAATACCATAACATCAGCCTAGCTAATACCATAACATCAGCCTAGCTAATACCATAACATCAGCCTAGCTAATACCATAACATCAGCCTAGCTAATACCATAACATCAGCCTAACTAATACCATAACATCAGCCTAGCTAATACCATAACATCAGCCTAGCTAATACCATAACATCAGCCTAGCTAATACCATAACATCAGCCTAGCTAATACCATAACATCAGCCTAGCTAATACCATAACATCAGCCTAACTAATACCATAACATCAGCCCTAGCTAATACCATAACATCAGCCTAGCTAATACCATAACATCAGCCTAGCTAATACCATAATATCAGCCTAGGTAATACCATAACATCAGCCTAGCTAATACCATAACATCAGCCTAGCTAATACCATAATATCAGCCTAGCTAATACCATAACATCAGCCTAACTAATACCATAACATCAGCCTAGCTAATACCATAACATCAGCCTAGCTAATACCATAGCATCAGCCTAGCTAATACCATAATATCAGCCTAGGTAATACCATAACATCAGCCTAGTTTTTTTTTCTAATGAAAAATTTAAACATGTCTTTTAGTTATAGAATCCAGGTTTTGTAAATACAGTGGTGTACCTCGAGATACGAAAGGTCACTGAAATCATTTTTTGTTCCAAGATCCAACAAAGAAGTCCAAGATACAAAAGGTAACTGGAAGAATTGTTTTGTTCCAACATATGAAAAAAAATCCAAGATACGAAAGATAGGAGATGCTATGGACGCATCACAAAGTGGCAGATTTTATTGAAAAGAAACACCCCGAAAAGGTTTAAACAGGTCGTCATGTGCCCCAGTTCAATGACATTTGCATGACTTTTTAAAAAAAATATTGTAAAAAGCAGGCAAAAATAAGCTTCCTTGGATCAATATTTTGCTAAGAGACCATCAGTATGCGAAGATGTCAGTGGATGTTAGGCGAAGAAAATTAAAGGTGAAACAAAAAATTAGAAGGTGCAAAACAAAAAAGTACAAAAATTTTATAATTTTAAAATGCAAATTTAAAATGTCCATACGTTTGATTGTTATGTAATGTATGTTTAGTGTTGAGTTGTACTAAATGAAAGTGTAGTTAAGTGTTTTCGTACGTGACACTTTTGAACATCAAGTGCCATAGACACTTCATTAAAACAATTTACAACTTTGGTCAAAGAAATTAAATTATACAATATTTATTGAATACGTAATAACGTAATAAAACAACAACTTACGGCACCAGCTCCACCGGCCACAGTCTCGTAGTAACGTAATAAAACAACAACTTACGGCACCAGCTCCACCGGCCACAGTCTCGTAGTAACGTAATAAAACAACAACTTACGGCACCAGCTCCACCGGCCACAGTCTCGTAGTAACGTAATAAAACAACAACTTACGGCACCAGCTCCACCGGCCACAGTCTCGTAGTAACGTAATAAAACAACAACTTACGGCACCAGCTCCACCGGCCACAGTCTCGTAGTAACGTAATAAAACAACAACTTACGGCACCAGCTCCACCGGCCACAGTCTCGTAGTAACGTAATAAAACAACAACTTACGGCACCAGCTCCACCGGCCACAGTCTCGTAGTAACGTAATACAACAACAACTTACGGCACCAGCTCCACCGGCCACAGTCTCGTAGTAACATAATACAACAACAACTTACGGCACCAGCTCCACCGGCCACAGTCTCGTAGTAACATAATACAACAACAACTTACGGCACCAGCTCCACCGGCCACAGTCTCGTAGTAACATAATACAACAACAACTTACGGCACCAGCTCCACCGGCCACAGTCTCGTAGTAACATAATACAACAACAACTTACGGCACCAGCTCCACCGGCCAGTCTCGTAGTAACATAATACAACAACAACTTACGGCACCAGCTCCACCGGCCACAGTCTCGTAGTAACATAATACAACAACAACTTACGGCACCAGCTCCACCGGCCACAGTCTCGTAGTAACATAATACAACAACAACTTACGGCACCAGCTCCACCGGCCACAGTCTCGTAGTAACATAATACAACAACAACTTACGGCACCAGCTCCACCGGCCACAGTCTCGTAGTAACATAATACAACAACAACTTACGGCACCAGCTCCACCGGCCAGTCTCGTAGTAACATAATACAACAACAACTTACGGCACCAGCTCCACCGGCCACAGTCTCGTAGTAACATAATACAACAACAACTTACGGCACCAGCTCCACCGGCCACAGTCTCGTAGTAACATAATACAACAACAACTTACGGCACCAGCTCCACCGGCCACAGTCTCGTAGTAACCAACTTTCTCATCTCCAAATGTTATGTTGTTCATACAACCCTGGTGGAATACACTTGGAATACAGATGTCATTGTCACACAGATGTCATTGTCACACAGATGTCATTGTCACACAGATGTCATTGTCACACAGATGTCATTGTCACACAGATTTCATTGTCACACAGATGTCATTGTCACACATATGTCATTGTCACACAGATGTCATTGTCACACAGATTTCATTGTCACACAGATGTCATTGTCACACAGATGTCATTGTCACACAGATGTCGATGTCACAATGATGTCATTGTCACAGATGTCGATGTCAAATAGATGTCATTGTCACACAGATTTCATTGTCACACAGATGTCATTGTCACACAGATGTCATTGTCACACAGATGTCATTGTCACACAGATTTCATTGTCACACATATGTCATTGTCACACATATGTCATTGTCACACAGATGTCGATGTCACACATATGTCGATGTCACAATGATTTCATTGTCACACATATGTCGATGTCAAATAGATGTCATTGTCACACAGATGTTAATGTCACAAACTTTGACAGTGTTCATAAATTACCAGTGTTGACTTTAATCATTTCCACTTTTCAAAACTTTATAGTTAACAAATTTTTATTTCCAACAACTTTACAAATCTAATGGATATAATAAAACATACTTTTAAAAAAAAATGTGACAAAATTAAATTTATCAGTGTAATGTGTAAAATTACTTTTAATGTAAAATATTTACTACTAAAATGTAAAGAAGAACATCCCAATAGGCCACTGTAAAGAAGAACATCCCAATAGGCCACTGTAAAGAAGAACATCCCAATAGGCCACTGTAAAGAAGAACATCCCAATAGGCCACTGTAAAGAAGAACATCCCAATAGGCCACTGTAAAGAAGAACATCCCAATAGGCCACTGTAAAGAAGAACATCCCAATAGGCCACTGTAAAGAAGAACATCCCAATAGGCCACTATAAAGAAGAACATCCCAATAGGCCACTACAAAGAAGAACATCCCAATAGGCCACTATAAAGAAGAACATCCCAATAGGCCACTATAAAGAAGAACATCCCAATAGGCCACTATAAAGAAGAACATCCCAATAGGCCACTGTAACATGCCGACTAACCTGAGAGGCAGCACAGACGCCAAAAGCTTTCAGCACCACGTCCACTAGTCTCTGTGATGTCAGTACATTGCCACCAACAACAGCTGCCTCCTCTGAGGGATCTATGATACTGCCTTTAGGTATAACGACTTGTATGGGTGCCAGGCAGCCCTGTGGGTAGACAACATAACTCACATAGACCATATCAGTACAACTCACATAGACCATATCAGTACAACAACTCACATAGACCATATCAGTACAACATCTCACATAGACCATATCAGTACAACAAAACTCACATAGACCATATCAGTACAACAACTCACATAGACCATATCAGTACAACATCTCACATAGACCATATCAGTACAACAAAACTCACATAAACCATATCAGTACAACAACTCACATAGACCATATCAGTACAACAAAACTCACATAGACCATATCAGTACAACAACTCACATAGACCATATCAGTACAACAACTCACATAGACCATATCAGTACAACAAAACTCACATAAACCATATCAGTACAACAAAACTCACATAGACCATATCAGTACAACAAAACTCACATAGACCATATCAGTACAACAAAACTCACATAGACCATATCAGTACAACAAAACTCACATAGACCATATCAGTACAACAAAACTCACATAGACCCATATCAGTACAACAAACTCACATAGACCATATTAGTACAACAAAACTCACATAAACCATATCAGTACAACAAAACTCACATAGACCATATAGCTGGGGTTCTATGTTGACAAATCATGCATTTTTGTGCTACAAACACCAAACCTGGCATGTTCAGTTTTTTATGCTGAATAAAATGTGATACAGGGCCACAGCAAAATTTTGATCAGTTTCTATTTATAGTAACATTAAAAATGGCAGCTTAAAGAAATTCATGTAAGGTGACAAACTGATAATTTTTAAGCTACAAACACCAAACCTGGCACACATGTTCAGTTTATAATGCAAATCAAAATGTGAGACAGAAAATGCACAAGTTTGTTAAGTTCCTATTTTTATTTACATAAAAATGGCCACAAAAGTAAATTTTGAGTATGATGATAAATTGACTAGGGGTCTACCGATATATCGGCACCGATATCTGGATATCGGCAATATCGGTATCGGTAGCATGTAAAGGTCCCGATATTGACGTCACCGATATTTCATAATAAGTGACATTTTGACCCCCCCCCCAACGGAAACAAAAAAAACTATCATTTAGATTTACAATATCTCGACAAATTAATATATCGACCCCGAAACCGGTATTGAAATAGTCAAAAGAGTCCTAGTATTAATATGTGCAGCCACGATACAGTGTGCCATGTCCTTTGATATTGTTTAGGTATCGGCCGATTTTCTTATACTCAGAAATACTGTGTAAATACATTATTGCCGATGCCAAGTATACCATAATTGCTCTAATAAATGTATAACATGTAAACATTATGTTCACGTAATTGCTCTAATAGCAAAGATGCACGCAGAATCGCAGATGTCTAAAACATTTCGTTTCGTATGGAATAACAAAATGTACCGTGTGAAGACTTGTTGTCATTGGCAACTATTCAAGCTTCAGCCTCATTTTCACTCTATTACTGTTGTACTTTGTTCTCATTGTTTCATTCATAAAAGGTGGCCGTGTGCAAAACCCATTAAACTATTGGTTAGAATTAATAATTATGAGTCAAGGTTGAATTTTCAAAGGAGTACCTAATATGCTTCTACATTTTTATAAAGGACGGTTCGTTTTGTTATGAGTCCTATGTAGGTCATGAACTGGAACTTGTAAACACATCGGAAACTTCGTTTCGGGAAAAAAAAATCGGTAATTTCGGCAAAACTGGATATCGGTAGACCCCTTAATTATAAAATATAAATAATTACGAGTGATAAATTTAAGAATGACGTCATCAAATATGACCACTGCTATTTTTGTCCTAACAAATACTCATATCGGCACTCATATCGGAAAAAAATATCGGTAATTGGGGGCCTATCGGCAAAAATGCTTATCGGTAGACCCCTAATATAAAATATAAATAATTAGGAGTGATGAATTTAAGAATGATGTCATCAAATAAGACAGCTGGTTTTTGTCCTAACAAATACCCTATCGGCAGTCATATCGGAAAAAAATATCGGTAATATCGGCAAAAATGCGTATCGGTAGTCCCCTAATATTAAAGATAAATAATTACGAGTGATAAATTTAAGAATGACGTCATCAAATATGACCACTGGTTTTTGTCCTAACAAATACTCATATCGGCAAAAAAAATATCGGTAATATCGGTATCGGCAATATCGGCAAAAAGGCATATCGGTAGACCCCTAAAATTGACCGTACATTTTTTAATCTGGTTCAATTAGTTCAATTTGTGTTAGATGCTTGAACTGGATGTTGTACTGAAAAGTCGGCTCCACAGACACAGCTGCATAAAGCAGTGCATTTTAATCCGGCCTTGTTGCACTTTTACAAGCACATTTCAACAGTTCACGACAAGTCATAGATGCTTGTGGCAAAACAGTCCAAAAAGGCTGCCATTGTCTGTCCATTAACTGCCAACTCCACTCACTTGGATCAGGAAGCACTGGTTGTCGTTCATGTGCCTGGCTCCAAATATGGCCTCCTTGGTAAATTGCCCGTTTGCAGTGCTGAAACAAGGTCTCACTCGTTGGAGGAATGTTTTCAATTTGTCGGCCAGTCTTTGTAAACATGTATTTCCTGGCACTGTTGACATCATGGCAGTTGCTACCTCTGTCAAACAAAAGCGTCACAAAACGCTCCAGAACTGACATGTCATTAGCTGTTAGTTCAAATGGAGCACAACACAGTTTTTGAAATGTGGCTGTAACATGGTCGCATTTGCTCCAGACCTCCCAAGCTGTCTTCTTGCCGATACCATTAAAACAGCTGACGGTGTCACAACCGGTAAAACTGTGAAACAAAGGCAGACACTGGGCTCTGGCAACACCTAAAACTTTGCTTATGTCATGAGCTGCAATGTATCGGAAGTCTTTTCCTGTACCCATGGCAATCCATAATTCCAGGTGAGGGTGGCGAGTCATGGCAGCCACAGAAAGAACCACCCCATCTGTGTCGACAGTGCGAATCAGAATCCTGCGGCAATGTTCAGCTGCATGGGCCAGGTGAAGCATCATCCGTGTGTCTGCTTCCTCGTGATTACATGGTGAAAGATTCGTGTGGTCAATGGGTTTATTGGAGCTTCTGTGATTGTACTGTAAGAAGATATCGTGCTAGGAATGCGAACAACTGGGTCTTGTTCGCATCCACCCGCAAGAAACTTCCCCACTGCGATGGTAATACGGTCTCTGGCGTCACACGCTTTCTCTTCTCTAGTCCTCGGCGCTCTCTTGTGAAAGCTTTTAAGCTGTCACTTCGATAACACTCCCCCACTACATCTAGACGATGGGAGATATTTTGCAGTGTCTGCATCACATATGGGATAAACACCTGGTTTGAGTAGTCAGCAAATGTTCTTGCAGATCCTGGCCTCAACATATTGACAACAGCTGCCCCATCAAGGATGGTCATGTCAGTGACTGTTGGCACTGCTGATGAAGTTTGTAGAGGTTCCAAACACTCCAGCAACCCCGACTTGCTTGACACTCTCAATCGTCCTTCACAGGACAGTGATGGAGGAGCCGACTGATTTTCATATGAAAAAAAGTCTGTCAAGCCCCCATTTCTGGTTTGGCATTCTACATACAACCTCGAAAAGAGGTAACAGTCACTTTTCAGTGATGAAATCCTATACTGTGGTGCTGATCGTTTCTTTATTTTTGCACCAGCGATCAATATGAAATTGTTTCGCTTGATTGGAGCAGAAACTGGCTTGGTCATGTTAACAAGTCTTTCTTGCGTAAATTCGTTGTATTGAGCTACACCAGTCTTGTGTATATTACTCAAGGTCTTGTGTACAGCAGCATCAACAATGTTGTTATCATGAAGAGTGACTAACTCTGCGCTTTTTTCAAGAAATGGGTTGCCCGTTTCCTGTATCACATCCAATAATCTACACACGTCAGCCTTGAATTTTTCTTGGAACCCTTTGTCTTGTTCATGATGCTGGTCTGATTCTTTGCTGTGTTTTATTTCAAAAGATAACTCTAGGTCTTGAAGAACTCTGGAGACCTCTGGCCCTCCAATCATCCAGCGTCTCAATGCCGAGGGGTTTTCAGTGAGTCCCACTGCTCCTCCCTCACCTTTGATGATGCCATTGTTTTGCTCATGTGCTTGGTCTAGTGCCATTTTTGAGAAGGGGCGAGATGTCTTTTGCAGAACGAATCGCCATTGCATCAAGTCTTCGTAGCACATTGAACTACCACCCTTCAGTTTGTTCATGTCATGAATGTGCACGGAGAGCCATCTCCCATAATTTTGTTGATCTAGTGCAAAAAACCAAGGCGCTAGCTCTTCTAGAGTTTGAAGATACAGTGTAAAGTTTCCATCTCGCAATGAGGCTACAAACACCAGCAAAATCATCTCTAACTGCAGGATCAGTGTCCAGTATTTGAATGTTGGACTTGTTGTGATCATAGACTCTTTCCAGTCCTCAAAGCACAGCACATTCTCTTCCAGTGCAGCACAAGACAATGAGTACTGTTTATAAGCATGTTTTAACAACATGAAGAGGGCGCATGCAGTCAACTGGTGAGCACGGCGAGTCCTTGTAGCATGACTTCCAGTAAGGAAAGACTCAGCACATCCAGATGTGGCTACTTTGGCATTAACCAGGGCTTCTACCCACCCACTGTCCTTTAGAAGGGTTCCAACTGTCTTCAAAAAAGACATTTCAATATGCAGTCCTCCAAGCAACAATGCTATTTTGCTTTCTCCATAAGATTCTGGGCATTTCTACTGAATTTGCTTAGCAATGGCAAACAAGGGCTGATCAGCAGTGATAACAGGAATCTGTCCAGGGTTGATAAATTTGACTGCTTGCATCACCAAGTCCATAGCATGCTTCATCATAGCTGGTGATTTGGAATTTTCATGGAACAATGGAAGAAGACTAGATATTCCTGGTGTGCGATCCTTTTGTTGACTTTTTGATGCATGGAAGGCCCCCCAGGAAACACAATCTGTATCAGCAGTATGCACAGCCTCCATCCACTCAAGCTCCGATGAGATAGCTTGCTTGAGAACGTCTCCAAGGACACCATTTTCCGTGAACCTGCAATTATTAGTTTTCTTAACATGTTTTACATTACCACTTTTACAGCTAGTAAGAATAGGATTAAGAGAATATAATGTATGTATAAATACACAAACACACTAAAAAGAAAGAAACTAAACCTCTGACTAGTTCCTGAGTCAGTTGACACACTTGCATTGTGGGGCTGGGCAGGTTCCACTGGCATTTTCAGCAAGAATAGTGGGATACTTGTGAAGAAATCTGGTAACTCAGCAGCCGATAATGTTTTACTTATTGCTTCAACTTCTAATTCAGGTGACAGCATTCTCTCAGTTCCTTTGCAATGTTCACTAGGATGTTGAAATAGAGATATTGCAGTGCCATGGAATGAATCCTTGGAAGTTGTAGAGCTAGGATTGTGGTCTATATTGTCAACTGCAGCTGTTGTAAAGAGACCATGTCTAAGTTTCATTGGACACACAACTTTGTCATGTTGGAATTGTCTGCAGGCCTTCGCTGCCAATTCTGATGAAATTTTTAACACTCTTTTGTATGAAATGCTCAAGCCTAGACTGTGCATGCGTTCAACTAGTTACTTTTTTCTTGTCTGTGCGTGTATTGTTAAACCAACCTAGACTGGGACAGGTGGTTCTCTATTTTTGGAATGTTTATTCGTTTTGAAGTGTTTGCCCTTGATCTCTTCCCCTCTGTCTTCACAGCATTAAAACTTGCAAGCTGAGCAAGCGACAGTGCTGCTTGGTTCTTTCCTTTGTTTGATGTAATGCTTGGGCCCTGCAATATCATCTGCATCAGAGCCAACAGACTCTCTGGAACGCTTGTGTTCTGAACATCTTCAGTGCATGAAGCATTAAACCTGGCCTGCAAACTAAATAGGTCCTTGCGTACTATCCTCGCTGCCTTTGCTAGATGTACAGCTTCGTCATCTATGGTTTCAGCATATGATTCTTGTAAGGTAGTGTTTAAACTGTCTGTGAATGTTAACAGAATGTCTCTGCCACTGTTGTGGGCTTGAAGGTCTGGAAAATGTGCTAAAAGCTGTGTTTTCAGTCTGCTACTGTGTAAACAGCCAGTTTCTACACCAACTTCCTGTAGACGACTAAGGTACATTTTAGAAAGATCAGCCAGTTTTAACACTTTTAAGTTGTCACCTTGTAGATGAATGTTTTACTTCTTCGATGTACTCTGTCAATTCAGCAAAGACCAAAACTTTCGAATTTGATCAGATCTCTGATCTGTCCAGTCTACTTTAGGCTGAGCTTTTCTGTATAGGCTAGTGAGACAGGCAGGGTGGTATTTCAGTTCTTGGGCAATCACATCACCTCGACTGAGCTTTTCTGTATAGGCTAGTGAGACAGGCAGGGTGGTATTTCAGTTCTTGGGCAATCACATCACCTCGACTGAGCTTTTCTGTATAGGCTAGTGAGACAGGCAGGGTGGTATTTCAGTTCTTGGGCAATCACATCACCTCGACTGAGCTTTTCTGTATAGGCTAGTGAGACAGGCAGGGTGGTATTTCAGTTCTTGGGCAATCACATCACCTCGACTGAGCTTTTCTGTATAGGCTAGTGAGACAGGCAGGGTGGTATTTCAGTTCTTGGGCAATCACATCACCTCGACTGAGCTTTTCTGTATAGGCTAGTGAGACAGGCAGGGTGGTATTTCAGTTCTTGGGCAATCACATCACCTCGACTGAGCTTTTCTGTATAGGCTAGTGAGACAGGCAGGGTGGTATTTCAGTTCTTGGGCAATCACATCACCTCGACTTAATTTTGCCAAAAGGTGGCTGTCTTGAAGAATCAGAGCACAGTTCCTAATCCTTTCATCCAGCTTAAAAGTAGAAGCATGTCTAAGATCCTTTGCTGGTGCTTTCTTACCACACAAAAAACAACTGAGATCCTTATCAACTACTCCATCTCCAGATGATCTCTGTTCCCTGCGAGTAACTTTCTTAGCAGGTACACTTTCCTCACCTGGGTCGCAAGATGCAAGTTTTCTCTTCAGTTTTGTTGTATTATATTTTAAACGACATGACATATGAAATGAAGCTTTCTTTTTCATGAATGTTTCCTCAACACCATCTCCATCATCAAGTCTAGTTGAAAAGCCAGGTGACAGTGCGCCACATTCACCAAACTTAGTCAGATTTTCAGCCAAAGTCACATATGTAGATCCTTGATTTGTTTGTCTGGCATTAGCGGGACACTGTAATTTTTCTTTGGTATTTTTCAGACAAAGCGCACACATATCCCAGTTAGTGGGTTGAAAACTAGCAGCATCTTGGTTTTCATGGCTTACATTATGATTATCCATGGCTGAATAAAAAGTGGCTGCACAATCTAAAAGAAAGAGTAAAATAAATGTTTAAACAATTTCAAAAATCTCATAGACAGCAATCCAAAATTTATACTGCAGTTTAGATGCTATGACGAATGATAATGAAATAGGAAAATTTAATGCATGCATAAACATGACCTTATATAAAGTTAACAAAGATGGAGCACCTAAAAGGCCTAACAGCCTGTACATCAACAAGCTCCTTTTATTACTACTACTACTATTACTACTACTACTATTAAAGTATTATGATTATCACTACCAGTTTGTTGGTTTTTTTAAAATGTGATTACTGATCCAATATAAATTATCCGCATCCTATATTATATTATCATTATCTAACAATAAGTTAAATGTTAAAAAATCTTTTTTTAAAAAGGACACGCTTTTATTTACATATAGAAATTGCACTAAATATGTATAATACAAAAAAAACACATTTTCCCCTAACTGAAAATTGAACCTCGTACCCCCATGTCGGCAATCGATCACGCTTATATTTCGGGGAGCAAGACTTGATGTTGATAGTACTTTTTAAAGTTATAATAATTGTATCCCTCTCGGGCGAATTTAGGCATGGTTCATTGACGCAAGTGATAATATTTTATATAGACAAAAACTAAAAACTAAAAGTGCAATAATTTCAATACGGTACATTCGATCGATCTGAAATTTTGATACAATGCATTGTCATCCAAGATCTATCTGTGGTAAAATTTTTAGATCTCTAGGACCATCAGAAGTGGTATAATTTTACGCTTCAAGTTTTGAAGGAAGGATGGAAGGAAGGGTGGATGGATACAACATACAAACATTGTGACTTAAATAAAAGTGTGTAAAAATGAATGAAAGCACTTTTGCAGCAAAATAAAAGCTAGTACTTACCCAAATCAATGAATCTTTGCCTTTTCGGAGTTTCCTAAGACACTTTCCGTTTGTGTTCACCATCTTGCGATTCAGTTTGTGCCGCACAGTACTCTCGCACTGAAGGCTTTATTTTAATTCTAAAAGTATGTGTACTCGGTAACCAATAAAATAATCAAATAGGACAAATCTTTTAGTTAATTTTGGTAAAAAAAAGAATTTTTGTCTATGTTTACTGCTTTAGAAAACGTGTTGCAATATTTGAGTTGGAAATAAATAAATTCCTACGCGTCTGCAAATAGTCCCTACGCTTTATAACATACGTTTAAAAAAAACAAAGATTTGTTTTGGCTCTGTTTCTAAAATTAAAATATTATTATTTGTGAACACATTTTAACTCATGTCATGTTTGTAGCATGATGATGCACGATCTATACTTATCAATGCAACATAGAACCCTAGCTAATATTAGTACAGTACTACAAAACTCACATAGACCATATCAGTACAACAAAACTCACATAGACCATATCAGTACAACAAAACAACCATTATTACCAAGGTTACATGATATAATATTATGTATCCTTTTCCTTATATACTAATGTTGATTTATGGTACAGTTAAGAACAGAATATTATAGCTAATATAATTTATTTTTCCATTGAAATAACTGATGTTTGAGATGGACGGCTAGGTATTTGTTTATTTTGTCAAGTACAGAAATTATTAATGGTGGGAAATTTTATGGTTGAGGGCAAAAATATGATTAGATTTTAGGTTTTTATTGACCCGTATTATAAATTTACGTACCCTATTTTCACGCACATTCCCCGCACACGCAGATAACCCGCCCACGCATATACCCCGCAGAATTTTTAGATCGTATAACAAATTGTAGTATAACCCGCCCATGCTTATACCCCGCACTATCCCACCACATTGGAGAAGTCATATCACGCTGAACCACTCTAGGAGATGTACCGCACTTACCGTACTTTATATTTTCACAACTCTATCAATACCATGCACACAAAAATATCACTTATTACTTAAAAAGTAATTGTTTATTTTAATAAAAATATTATAAATAATTATAAAATTATAAATAATTATAAATTAAATCGTATAAATTTGTTATTTTATTCGATTAGCTAAACGTAAACAAGTGTGAACTATTTTTTTGGTACACCGGTACCATCAGACAACTGCGGTCATTCCAAACCGGTTTAAACTGCACTATTCGATTCCGAGGTTAAGCCGGGAGACATGCATAATAGAAATGAAATTTAATAAGAGCTTCACAATTTTTAGGGCTTGTATTATATTTGTGTTTTGCAAGTAATAGCGCCATTGATGCATTATTCAGTAAAAAAAAATTCAGATACCCCGCACACGGAGATACCTGCAGGGGGGGGGGTGCTGGGTTTGTAAAATCTGGTAATAACCCACAGGGAATGTGCGTGAAAATACGGTAAATTTGAATTTGATCAATGTTCTGAGCCAAAACAATTTTCTCAATACCACTAGTCAAATGAGCATTAGCCTTATATATAACTTTACACTTAAATTGTCATTTATATACAGTCATTTTGACCTTATTCAGATGCAATTTTTCTGATATTCATTTAAAAAATGTAACTTTTTCGAGATTGATAAGTCTATTCTAACATTTTATTTTATAGCCAAGGTTGATATTTATTATCATGCCAGGTATTTTAACATATCTGACAAACACAATATAAGCCCAACAGTTGGAGCTAGTTACTGAAGTCCTTTAATGTCCAGTCTACAATGACTGAAGTCATGTAATGTCCAGTCTACAATGACTGAAGTCCTGTCTACAATGATTAAAGTCCTGTAATGTCCAGTCTACAATGACTGCAGTCCTGTAATGTCCAGTCTACAATGACTGAAGTACTGTAATGTCCAGTCTACAATGACTGAAGTCCTGTAATATCCAGTCTACAATTACTGAAGTCCTGTAATGTCCAGTCTACAATGACTGAAGTCCTGTAATGTCCAGTCTACAATGACTGCAGTGGTTACCTGATTGAGAGGTACGTCATGACCAACCATACACCGCATGCAGTAGATGATGGCAGACAGAGTAATAGCCCTTGGCGCGTTAGTGTTGCCATAAACTTGGTAGTCAGTTCCAGTGAAGTCAAAGACTGCTGTCCCCTGTGGACATTTCAAACAACTCTTGACAAGACTTTGACAAGACTTAGACAAGACTTAAGACAAGACTTAGACAATACATAATACAAGACTTAGACAAGACTTAAGACAAGACTTAGGAAAAGACTTAAGACTAACAAGCTGTCTCTTCTGAGATCTTCACATTTCAGGGAGTTGTTTTGCCGACCATAACAGTGGTCACATCTAGCAGTTTATAGAAAAAGAACAGATTAGCAGAGTCAATGATCAATGAACTTTATAACATACTTTAATGAGACAGGAAGAAATGGCTTCATTATACTTTAGGAAGATTCACAGTTTTAAAAGACATGTTTGTTTAAAAAATGAAAAGAAAAGAAATAAGGGACAATCTTTGTTTTTAAGTATCCAGTATTAAATGATAAAATTAATTAAGTAATTATAGTAGATAAAATACTGAAAACATAAAAATTGGTCCTAACATTTCAGATATAGTCAAATATTATCCCCCCCAAAAAAAACAACATTTAATGTACATACTCGTAGAAATTGTAATACATGTGACAAATGACAATCTGGCAGAAAAACTTGTTAACCTCTTTCTCATCAATTTTAATCCACAAACAAATCTTGCTGCCATGGTCCATGAAGTCTTCAGCGTAAAGTTCAGTTTTGCCAGTTCTTGTTTTTGTTTTCTTGGCTATCTCTCTCAACATCTCCTTCACAGCCACTTCAGCATTCTCCTGTTGACAGTATACAAGACAAAAACATGCACACACAAATACAACAAATTTCAAAAATATTTAAAAAGTCAAAATTAAACAAAAAACTATTACCTACTGTGTTACTATTACCTTCTGTGTTACTATTACCTTCTGTGTTACGATTACCTACTGTGTTTAAAACTTTTTGTAATCAATTCTTTCACAATTATTTTACTTTAACTGTAATGGAACAAAATGTCACCCTACAGTAACATGAATGTTACAGGTTGAACCCTACAGTAACATGAATGTTACAGGTTGAACCCTACAGTAACATGAATGTTACATGATGACAATAAAATTGATCAACTAATTACTTAAATAAAATGACAAATGAATAAATAACCTGAATATATTTCATGTAAGCCTGAACAACATCCAGTCCATACTCATCCATGAGTTCAGTTATCAGCTTAATGCCCTAAGGATGAAATCATTCAACGTGATGGACATAGCATACAATTTATATTCAGCCCTTGACCCCTAAAGAAAAAATATCCGTCATTTGAAACTGCAAGTCTTCTGTTATATGGCAAATTATATGGATTAACACTTATAATACAGTCGAAACCGGTTAAGCCGACGGTGTTGGGGTATGAAAAATGGCGTCAAGATAATCGATGATCGAGTTAAAACGAAAACCAATATGGCAGCAAAATATTAACATGTGCTTGAAATTTCTTTATGTACATGATTAATTAGTTAGCGTTAATTAGTGAAGGGACGCTTAATCGGAATCGTATCGGAACCTTAATATTTCTTCACTCTTTCCTAAGGTTGTAATGACCGTTCGTTTTTAAGGACCGTTTAAAATTTAAATATAACCATGGTTCCCACTCAGGAAAACGGGAAAAAGTCGGGAATTCTTTAAAAAAAAATTCTCGGCCTTGAAAGTCGGGAAGCGTTATGACTAATCGGGAATTATTATATATATATATATTTATGCCGAAATAAAGGACTTAGATTACGTCTCTGTCATGTTTCGATTCGATTTAATTAAAAAAAAAGTTACCAGTTTATAATTGTCTGCGCATGCGTTAAAAAGTCAAAGTTTTCGCCTCGCGTCGTCCCATTTCGCGTGTCACAGCCGCTACCGTTTGCAATGCCTGTCATATCAGCGAATAAAAATAAAATAAAAATATCAATATGGTAATTTTAAGTTTACTGTCGTACCGATGGTCACGGGTTCGAATCCGTGTGAAGGAAAAGGGTTTGTTCCCGGGGCCTAGGGCGTCCCTGAGTCACCCCGCTCCGAATGGGTACCTAACACTACATGTAGTTTGGCGGCTGGGTAATGCGTGGAACCCACAAAGCCGTGGCCTGTGAATGCTGCATCACTTGCCAACAGATCATCTGTCATGGTCTGTGGACGCAACTATCTTCTGCATAGGAGCGTCTGTATAGATAAGATAAGATAAGATAATTTCCTCAGTCAATCAAACTTGTAATATAAATAAAACTATTGCGGCCTTGACCGTTGATCACAGCATGCTGTGGGCTGTGTTAGACCTCGGAGGCAACTAAGTCTAAGCGAATTTTTAAAAAAATCATTCCTTATCAGAATTAGACCTACAAAAGGGATGACGTTTTGTCTATTAATAATATTATATACATGTACTGGAATATTAAGAAAATGATTTGATTTCATCGTCACACGCGTGTTAGTGTCACAGTCACGTATCTTACTGGTAACAAAGCGACAACAAACTTTTAAAAGAATAATAATTTTTTATTTAATTAAATAAAAACCACCGTCGATTCTCGATACAAACCTTTATTTTCATTTCTAAAGATATTCGTTTATCTTAAAAAATAAAATGATTAATGCATCAGAAAATGAATTAAGTTTAATAATAATATAACATGCACTGCGAAATAATGACGGATTAAAGACCGCTAACGCCGATTTACGGGCACCTCGGGTGAATACATCTAATTCACACATGGATCGAAAGTGAAAGAAGATAATAACATCCGGTAATTTTTATTGAAATCTCGTAGAATCACACAATAACCAGAAGTCTAGAAGAAAGCGAGATGTCAACACTGTTTTGAACTAAAAATCTAAAAATGCCAGAGTGCATTGCTAGGCCAACCGACAAGGATCGAGCTAACCAACGTTAAATTGCAAATTTGGCCCTCTTTTGTGCTTGAGGTATTAGGTTTCGGCGACATAGAAAAATCGAATTAGCCGATGAGAAAATGCTAAGACAAAGAGAGAATTTGGCGGTTCCAATAAAAAAAACGTAGAGTTAGTGGGGTGGTCGAGCTAACCAAGCTCGAGGTAAGTGGGTTCGACTGCATCTTGTTATCCTTTTATCATTGGTCTGCAAACATAGGCCTTTATTTTTATTATAATTCTAATTATTTAGAAATAAATTTATTCATGTAATTCTTGCAGATATGAGTTAAAAAATGTCACTTTCAATCTTTATGGAGCTTGTGGCTAATAAATTGATAATAGCACATCATCTAATCAAACCATGTTTAGCCATATAGCACATCATCTAATCAAAACATGGTTAGCCATTGAGCACATCATCTAATCAAACCATGTTTAGCCATATAGCACATCATCTAATCAAAACATGGTTAGCCATATAGTACATCATCTAATCAAAACATGGTTAGCCATATAGCACATCATCTAATCAAAACATGGTTAGCCATATAGCACATCATCTAATCAAAACATGGTTAGCCATATAGCACATCATCTAATCAAAACATGGTTAGCCATTGAGCACATCATCTTATCAAACATAGTTTAGCCATATAGAACATAATCTTATTGAACCAAGTTTAGCCATATAGCAAATCATCTAATCAAACCAAGTTTAGCCAGATAGCACATCATCTAATCAAATCAAGATTAGCCATATACCACATCATCTAATCAAATCAAGATTAGCCATATAGCACATTATCTAATCAAATCAAGATTAGCCATATAGCACATCATCTAATCAAACCACCCTTAGCCATATAGCATATCATCTAATCAAACCATGTTTAACCATATAGTCCATCATCTAATCAAACCATGGTTAGCCATATAGCACATCATCTTATCAAACCATGGTTAGCCATATAGCACATCATCTAATCAAACCATGTTTAGCCATATAGCACATCATCTAATCAAACCATGGTTAGCCATATAGCACATCATCTAATCAAACCATGTTTAGCCATATAGCACATCATCTAATCAAACCATGGTGTCACGTGGGAGTTCACGGGTTTGACAGAGGGGAGAGAAGGGGAGCGAACTGGTGGAAATAAGAAAGGAATGCGAGTGTGATGAGTGCAACTGAAGTCCAAGGTTCAGGCTGTTAGTGTGGTCACTGAGTCGAGGCGGACACGGAGGTGACAGGAAGTGTGTAGTGGTGAGAAGGTCAGAGAGAGAGAGGCAGATAGAGAGAGAATAAGAAGATGGCGGCTGAGTGTATGATTCCATTTTACGGACGTGATATATACTCGATGTAAATTAATGTAAATAGAAGAAGTGATTAAAAGTTATGTTATTCAAACAGTGCCTCAGATATTTATTGTGAGACAGAGTGAATAAGGTCACGCCCACTCGGCTATGTGACATAAAATGGTGTCAGAAGTGAAAACGAGGATTTCGTCTCAGAGGTAAAAACAAGTGACATAAAATGGTGAAAGCACATTATTTTCGATGAGTCGTGATAATCACACTTCCTAAAGGAATACCAGCAGGAATTTATGTTTAATGGAAATACTGACATAAATTCATACTACGGAGATGAAAGTATTTTAGAGACAGTGAGAACCATTTATTTTTACAAGTGGACATTGTGTGACATAATTAAAGGACATAAAATAAGAGACAATCAGTGAAATAAATAAATGAAGTGAAAACAACATCGATTCAATACAACCATTAGAAAATGGATTACTATAAGGAATTCACTTCTATTGCCAAAGAATTTGGATTAATGGGTAAAGAATTACGAGAGTTCGTCGAAGAGAAAGTTAAAGAAGCCCAAACAAATGAAAGAGAAGAAAGAAGTGCAAGAAGAGAAATGGAGAAACTAAAAAATGAAAACCTGGAAAAATTGGAACAACTAAAAAATGATAACCTGAAACTGCAAATTGACCTACAAGAAAGAGGACACAATCCAGGTAATAATACTAATGATAAATCAACACCAAATGAATCGATCAAAGTCAGAAAATATGACAGTAAAAAAGAAAAAATAGATGTTTATCTAGATTATTTTGAATCTGTTATGGATATAAAAGGGTATGAAGAAAAAGATTGGCCTACACAACTCATTACCAAACTCACTGGAGAAGCTTTTGAAGCTTATAATAGTATATCCAAACAGGACAAAAACATTTACAAAAATGTAAAAAAGCCACTTTTATTGCACTTTGGAAAATCAGAAAATGACTATAGGAAAGAATTCCATGAAATAAGAATAAAAAGGGACAAAGACCCTCAAATGATTGTGCATGAAGCACAGGTGAAACTAACAAAATGGCTGGAACTTGCAGCTATCGATACAAGCGATCCAAGATCCATATTAGACATGGTTTTGATTGATAAGTTCTTGGAAAGCGCGACACCAACGCTATTTACATATTTAACAGACAAGAAAATTAGGACTCAGGCAGAGTTGACAAACGCACTACGAATGTTCAAGGATTCACATCCTGATGTCGAAATGGACAAAAGACATGATTTCCTTGCAACAATCCAAAATAAAAAACCAGAAACTATTTGCTATTGCTGCGGCAGAAGAGGACATATAGCGAGGCATTGCTATTACAACAAAGAAAAGACAGATAGGGGGTCACCTAAGACCAGCCCAACACGAAATAAAACAGAAACAAGATATAGACAAGATCACTTTGAAAACAAGGACAGACGATCATGGAGAGGCAGGCATAGTTATAACTCCAGATACAGAAATAATGAACAAACATGGAGAAAAAATGAGAACCAAGACATGGATGATAGGAGAAAGACGAATCGAGAAGAAACAAGAGCTAGTGACACTGTAGCCACTATAAGCTGTCACGGAAAACTTAAATTCTATCCAGTGTATGTCAATAACAAGAAATGTATGTGTCTACGTGACTCAGGGTGCACAACAATTGTGGCACACAGCAAAATAGTAGAAGAAGATAAATATGATGGCAAAAAAGATACACTGACACTGGCTGATGGCACAAAAATAGATTGTCCAACTGCAACACTAAACATTAACTCACCCTGGTTTCAAGGTCAAGTTCGAGCAAGAGTGCTTAAAGATGCTATTTGCGATCTAATAATAGGGAATGTTGAAGGTGTAGTTGACAATTCGGAGGAAATGTTTAAAGCATGGTGTGAGAACAACTACCAACTATGTGCCAGTGTACAAACCAGAGCCACCACAAAAAGAAATGAAAATAGAGATATTGATGTGGATGAAACAATTCAAATAGGAAGTCGACTAATCTCAAATCAAGAATTTAAAAAACTGCAAGATGAAGATAAAACAATAAAGGAATTAAAAATGAAACTCAACAAAGATAATCAAATAGGCCAAAACAAACATTATAAGCTAAATAGAGGCATACTGATAAACATTGCACAAGCAGGTACATGTACAAGAGTAGTTATTCCTAAAAAATTGCAAGAAACCATTATAAAAACGGCACACGACAGTCCTTTAGGAGGACACTTGGGCGCCAAGAAGACAATTGCTACCATAGCAGAGAACTTTTACTGGCCCAAGATGACGAAACAGATAAAAGAATACATCAAGAAATGTACAGTGTGTTTACGACACAATCCCAAAGATGGAAAGCACACGGCGCCAATACAATCATCTGATAAGGCGAATTTCTTATTTGAAAAGATTGCCATAGACCTAATAGGACCTTTCAAAAGGATGTCAAAGAAAAAACATATGTATGCTCTTACCATAGTGGACATAGCCACCAGATGGGCTGAAGCAATTCCACTGAAACGAATAGATTCAGAGAGCATATGCACTGAGTTACTCAATGTTTTCAGCAGATATGGTTTTCCACAAACCATTCTTTCAGACAATGGCAGCCAGTTCAAAGGGCAGATGACAAAAGCAATCATGAATATGCTAGATATAACTTATCATATAACGCAGGTGCACAGCACAATTTACCATCCACAATCAAATGGAGTGATCAAAAGACTCAATAAAACAATGAAAAACATGCTATTAAAAGTTACAGCAGACAATGAAGACAGATGGCATGAATATTTACCTTTAGTGCTATTCGCATACAACAGCAGCAAACATGAAAGCACAGGATTTAGTCCTTTTGAACTAATGTTTGGTCAGAACCCTGCAAGTCCTTTGAGAAATTTCAAAGAAAGACTGATAAGCAAACAAGATGCCATACAGGACAGATATCAATTAATGTCAGAAACGAGAGACAAAATACTCTACAGTATTGAGACAGCTAAAGAAAGACTCATCAAACAAAGTACAAGACACAGAGAAATAAAAAATAAAAACAGACAATTAAGAACACTTAAACCAGAACAACAAGTATTAGTGTTGTTACCAAACGCAAAGAATGAAAACATATGGGAAGGTCCCTTACAAGGTTGAAGAAAAACTTAGTGATGTGACATATAGTGTTAATATAAAAGGATATGTGAAAAAACTGCACATTGATAAACTAAAAGCATATGGTGATAATAAAGAAGAAAAACAAACAGTAAATGTCATCAGCAAAGAGGAAGATGAAAATGAAATCGGTGCAATGAAAATGGAAAGCTCTAACATTGAAAACATATCATCTGATATACCAGAAGGTATGAAAAACAGAGTGATGAAAATTTTTCAAAATTACAAAGATGTCATCACAAAAGAAACAGGAAACACAAAAACTGTTACTCATAAAATACAACTGTTAGAACATGAACCTTACAAGACTAAAGTGTATCCTATTCCCATAGCATATAGAGACACGGTAAAACAGGAAATTGATTACCTACTAAAAGAGAATAAAATAAGAAAAGCAGTTGAAGCTAACTATACCTCACCAACTGTCATAGTCAAAAAGAAAAACGGAAAGATTCGACTATGCTGTGATTACAGGCAATTGAATAGTACAACAAAATTGGACCATGAACCTATTGGAGACCCAAGAGACATAGTAGACAGAATTGGTAATTCCAAAATATTTACTACATTTGACTTGAACAGAGGTTTTTGGCAAATAAACATGGATCCTACTTCAATCAAATATACTGCATTTGTTGCTTTAGATGAAGTGTATGAATGGTTGGTGATGCCGTTTGGACTTGTAAACAGCACGGCAACTTTTAGCAGATTCATGAAAGTGATGTTAAAAGGTATCCCAAATGTGGTACACTATGTAGATGACATATGTATCCATACCAAAGATTGGGAAACACACGTACACACTCTCGAAATGGTACTGAACAGACTCAAGAAACATAATGTCACTATCTCACCTGAAAAGATGAACATTGGCAAGAGACATATTGATTTTCTAGGATACAGAGTGGGAGGAGGAAAAGTAACTCCAACAACAGAGAACGAAAACAAGATCTTTGACTTGTCCGTCCCAAGGTCAAAGAAACAAGTTCAAGCTCTGCTGGGGCTATGCAATTTCTATAGACCATTCATTGCAAACTTTGCAGAAATTGTACACCCACTGACAGAAATTATAAAAAAAGACGGATGTTCCAAAATTTCATTTTCCAAAAGAGTGTTTCAATACATTGGAAGAAATTAAAAACGCATTTAGAAAGAAACCTATCTTGGTTACACCTCAATGGGACAAACCGTTCATCGTCGCTACTGATGCATCATCTATTGCAGTAGGAGCTTGCCTCATGCAAGAACATGAGGGTATTCTACATCCAATCCAATACCTAAGCAGAAATTTGACAAAACCAGAACGCAACTACAGCACCATAGAAAGAGAATGCTTGACCATAGTGTGGGCTCTACAGAAGCTACAAAAATATCTGCTAGGTAGAACCTTTACTCTCCTTACAGACCACAAGCCACTTGTGGCATTCAACAAGAAAAAAATAAGTAATGAAAAAATTAATCGATGGGCAATGCTACTGGCAGACTACAAGTTTGATATTAAACCCGTCAAAGGAAGTGACAATGTGGTTGCTGACGTACTCAGCAGATTGATAATAAATAAAGACGCTTTATAAATAAAGAAACAGAGAAAACAGAACCTGTATTTGTGTTACAGCTGAAGATTGTCAATCCATGAACTCATCCATATATAATACTTTTATTTCATGCATTATGATTGTTAAACATAATTCTATTTTCGCATAACTATAATATTGTTGTATGTAGTGATGACCTAAAAATGTTTTGTGCCAAAACATTTTTTTTGAAGGATGGGGGTGAATGTCACGTGGGAGTTCACGGGTTTGACAGAGGGCAGAGAAGGGGAGCAAACTGGTGGAAATAAGAAAGGAATGCGAGTGTGATGAGTGCAACTGAAGTCCAAGGTTCAGGCTGTTAGTGTGGTCACTGAGTCGAGGCGGACACGGAGGTGACAGGAAGTGTGTAGTGGTGAGAAGGTCAGAGAGAGAGAGGCAGATAGAGAGAGAATAAGAAGATGGCGGCTGAGTGTATGATTCCATTTTACGGACGTGATATATACTCGATGTAAATTAATGTAAATAGAAGAAGTGATTAAAAGTTATGTTATTCAAACAGTGCCTCAGATATTTATTGTGAGACAGAGTGAATAAGGTCACGCCCACTCGGCTATGTGACACATGGTTAGCCATATAGCACATCATCTTATCAAACCAAGTTTAGCCATATAGCACATCATCTTATCAAACCAAGTTTAGCCATATAGCACATCATCTTATCAAACCATGTTTAGCCATATAGCACATCATCTTATCAAACCAAGTTTAGCCATATAGCACATCATCTTATCAAACCAAGTTTAGCCATATAGCACATCATCTAATGAAACCATGTTTAGCCATATAGTCCATCATCTAATCCAGTGGTTCCCAAAGTGGTCCGTACGGACCCCCAGGGGTCCGCGGAACACTTCAGGGGGTCCGTGGAAAATTAAAATTGATTTGGGGGTCCCTGAACAACGTCAGGGGGTCCGCGCAAGGTTTAACATCAAATAATAAAATCTGATACATTTTTATAATTATTGAAATTAAAATAAATAATAATAAATAAAATAGTATGTGAATGCCTGTTCTACTAATTAAATACCATCTTAGGTGCTAACCTTCATGGATACAATGTTGTTTTACTTGGAAAAAGTAGTAGAACTACTGTAATTCCACATCTATAGCCAATCAAAATACTTGGTTTGTTGAAAGGTCAAGCTTGATGCAGAAGAAATGCCGAATTACTATAACTATAAGTATAAAAATACAATTTTTAACTTGAATCTACGAGGGTTGCAAGGTTTGTGTATTATTCGATGTGTCGGGAAGTTATATTTATCTAAATTGTATCCTATCATCAAATAATATTTCAATAGGGCTTTACTGTACCATTCCATTGAAAACGTTAATAATTCTTAACAGTGGTCTGTTACAAAAGATAAGAGAATGAGTGAGCCCAAGGCTGGACTTACAATTGATGGGGTCCTAAGCTATTTAAGGCCCTTTTGAAGTCTAGATATTCTATATCAGTGACAAATATGAAAACAAATTCCGGGGGCCCCCAAGAAGGCAGGGGCCCTGCCCTAAGTTATAGCTTGTTTAGCAAATAGGTAAATCCAGCACTGAGTGAACTGAAGAAACAATTCCGACAATATGGTGTTAATGAATATTTGAAGTGTGGCTAAATGTTTGGAAACAAATACGAAAGGTGAAACGTAATTAACTGAATTTTTAAAAAAATGTTTGAAGTTAAAGCAATACTCTTGACTTTCTGGCATACTTAAAACATTCTGTACCAAATGTATTTTCAGTAAATTGAGTCATTCATCAACATCAAATATTCAAAAAAAATCTTAGTGAAAGTTTGCATGGATCACTACATTATGTCATTAGAGCAGTTAATAAAATCAAAAGGAATGCCTTGATGAGAGATTATTTGCTCACTATGGTTTGGGAAAATGATTCAGTGTCCGAATTCCTGGAAAACAAAGACAATGATCAGCAACACAATTAATTTTTAAAAAATGACATATCCTTTATGAATGAATTATTTACCCAACTTTAACAAAACTAATTTGAAACTACAACTACTACAAGGTAACCAATTAAATTTAATCAAAACTAAAAGCGTTATGTCTGAGTTTGTTGCAAACCTTTTTCTGTGCAAACAAAACTTAGGAACAGGAGAATGTTCTCAGTTTTCAAATCTTTTGAAATTGCAAAATAGAGATAAAGATTTGCTTGCTTACTTTCAAAACTTAACGGCTCTTCATGCAGACATCAGACCTGAACCAAAGATTTGTAGGCAATCGTCACTATTGGTTATTTCCGATTGGCAGTTGGATTCTTTAGCACATGGACAATCTCAGGTCCAAAACACAGATGAATGAATACATACTAATACAGGAGCAGCTTATTGAAATATCCACAAATGAGGAACTAAAATCAATGTTTGGACTAGGATAGCACAAATTCTGGTTACAAAGTCAGATCCCAATTGTATATCATGCCTTATAAGTTATTGTGCAGAATTATTTGACTGTTTTCCTGCCTTCCTATTTAATAGAACAAAGATTCAGTGGCGTTATGAACCTCATCATAAAAAACAACAACAAAAAAAATAATAAAGGACTAGAAATAGGTGCTCGTGAGGATTTGTGGTTCCTACACAAAAAACATTGAGTCAGTCATAAATCTTATATATTAAAAGGCTATGTTCCGTGCGGTCATCGATAGCGATTGGTCCCTCAAACACATATGACTCCTACAGCCAATCATATTGAACACGTTTACGCGGACGTTCAAAACGAGTTACTTTTGGTGCAGTATTTCTTCCAAGACTTTATTTTGAGTTATGCGCGTTGGGATTTATAGTCAAAATCTATGTTTTTACGAGTTATTATTTTAACTAACACTAGTAATGAATAGTATTTTTGACGTTATGCACATGTATGCCGGTCGAGACGGCTGTTGGAGGGGAGTTACAACATGCCACTGAACTGTGGCGGAACGTCCATGGACGGGCTTTGTTGCTCGTACACTCATAAAATCTCACCAGGTTAATCCAAGTTATTAATTGTTTTCAATTTATTCTTAATTAAACAAAAGTGATAATTTTAATAAATACCGGACTTTTCATGAAAATGTTGTTTTTGTAATTTTTGTATTATGCATTTATAACGTTTTTTTTCACTTGGGGGTCCGTGGTGAGGTTTTGAGTATAAAAGGGGTCCGTGGGTAAAAAAAGTTTGGGAACCACTGATCTAATCAAACCATGTTTAACCACATAGCACATAATCTAATCAAACCATGGTTAGCCATATAGTACATCATCTTATCAAACCAAGTTTAGCCATATAGCACATCATCTAATGAAACCATGTTTAGTTATATAGCACATAATCTATTCAAACCATGGTTAGCCATTCTTATTCATGGCTGACGACATGAGCACAGAGTTAGGAAGCTTGCTACCATCAGTGCACAAGATTTGAGATAAGTAAAAACTGACAGTGTCATTGACCACAGAGTTTGGAAGTGTGCACAATACAAGATTGAGGCAACTCTTAACTGAGATTGAGGCAACTCTTACACTGAGATTGAGGCAACTCTTACCCTATGATTGGCAGCCACCTGAGCCTTGAGGTCACTGAGATTGTCATGCAGGTTTCTTGAGCCACTACTCCCTGGATACTTGGCTGGTTCATTGAAGGCCTGTACCACCTCTGATGTCAGAGTTCAAATGACATTATATAAGGGATATCTCAGAATGACATTCACCATGGTGTTTTGGACAAAAGTTTCACAAGTCAATTGCAAGTTTTAAATAGAAAAATAAAATTGAACTTTCAAGACTTTTTTTGCTATAATTTTTTTTAAATGTATAATTTAAGGAAATAATTAATTACAAAGTATTGTGATATACAAAAAAAATATTTTTAACAGCATTCATTTACATTGTAGTTCAGCATTCTTTCAGAAATACTTTAAGTTAGGGTTACCCTACTTTAAATGAGTCAAAGGTTTAAAAAATTGGAAACTCCTGAAATAAAGTAATAACCTTTGAAGACAGCATCTGTCATTTAATTTATATTTTGGACAAAATAGTATACATTTTTTAAAGAAGTAATGGAAATATGAATTAAGAAAATTATAAAATAATTGAGCTTTGTTAACGTTGTACAGCAACTTTATAAGAAATTCATTTTTTAAACTCCTGGATTTATTTTCTATTTTCAGATTACTTTTTTAAAAATAGATCACACAGTCAAACATACCTCTCTCCTTGAACTCTCCATTCTCTACAAGTTTGAAAGACTTAAATACGGCTCCTTCTTCAAATATAGACTTTGAGTGAGGTGGCATTGAGCCTGGAGTTATGCCCCCTATATCTGCGTGGTGACCTCTACTGGCCACAAAGAAAACAGCTTTTGGTTGGTCCTTGAAGAACACCTGCATTTACAAATACAATAAACTTATATTACAGAAATATGGGCAACAAATACACATTGTTTGGAAAATATTGACTTTTCATACATGACAGGAATTGGTCAGGATAAATGAAAACATATGACTTTAATGATGGTCAATAAAAGGGAATGTGATTTAGTGAAGTAATAAAAGTTCCAAGAGATGGTCACTAACTTACAGGGGTAATGACAGTCAGGTCTGGAAGATGACTTCCTCCAGCTTGTGGGTGATTGCTGAGAATGACATCGCCATCTTTAAAATTATTACCCAGGGTTCTCATCTGTCGAAAGAGATAAGCCATAACTTACAAGACATCGTTGGAATTTCCTATAAGCCAGGGTAAGGTATTAGGAAAATATTAAAATTATTTCTCATTTTCTTTAAAGTCTTTACTCAATAGGGAGAGGTGAGAAGTGCATGTGTAGAATCTACAGTTTATTACATTGTGTGTACATACTACAGCTTATCACATTGTGTCCATACTACAGTTTATCACATTGTGTCCATACTACAGTTTATCACATTGTGTGTCCATACTACAGTTTATCACATTGTGTACATACTACAGTTTATCACATTGTGTGTACATACTACAGTTTATCACATTGTGTGTACATACTACAGTTTATCACATTGTGTGTCCATACTACAGTTTATCACATTGTGTGTCCATACTACAGTTTATCACATTGTGTGTCCATACTACAGTTTATCACATTGTGTGTACAAACTACAGTTTATCACATTGTGTGTACATACTACAGTTTATCACATTGTGTGTACATACTACAGTTTATCATATTGTGTGTACATACTACAGTTTATCACATTGTGTCTCCATACTACAGTTTATCACATTGTGTGTCCATACTACAGTTTATCACATTGTGTGTCCATACTACAGTTTATCACATCATGTGTCCATACTACAGTTTATCACATCATGTGTCCATACTACAGTTTATCACATTGTGTGTCCATACTACAGTTTATCACATTGTGTCTCCATACTACAGTTTATCACATTGTGTGTCCATACTACAGTTTATCACATTGTCTCCATACTACAGTTTATCACATTGTGTGTCCATACTACAGTTTATCACATTGTGTGTCCATACTACAGTTTATCACATTGTGTGTCCATACTACAGTTTATCACATTGTGTGTCCATACTACAGTTTATCACATTGTCTCCATACTACAGTTTATCACATTGTGTCTCCATACTACAGTTTATCACATTGTCTCCATACTACAGTTTATCACATAGTGTCTCCATACTACAGTTTATCACATTGTGTCCATACTACAGTTTATCACATTGTGTGTCCATACTACAGTTTATCAAATTGTGTGTCCATACTACAGTTTATCACATTGTGTCTCCATACTACAGTTTATCACATCATGTGTCCATACTACAGTTTATCACATTGTGTCTCCATACTACAGTTTATCACATTGTCTCCATACTACAGTTAATCACATTGTGTCTCCATACTACAGTTTATCACATTGTCTCCATACTACAGTTTATCACATTGTGTCTCCATACTACAGTTTATCACATCATGTGTCCATACTACAGTTTATCACATTGTGTCCATAATACAGTTTATCACATTGTGTGTCCATACTACAGTTTATCACATTGCGTGTCCATACTACAGTTTATCACATTGTGTGTCCATACTACAGTTTATCACATTGTGTGTCCATACTACAGTTTATCACATTGTGTCTCCATACTACAGTTTATCACATTGTGTCCATACTACAGTTTATCACATTGTGTGTCCATACTACAGTTTATCACATTGTGTGTCCATACTACAGTTTATCACATTGTGTCTCCATACTACAGTTTATCACATTGTCTCCATACTACAGTTTATCACATTGTGTCTCCATACTACAGTTTATCACATTCTGTGTCCATGCTACAGTTTATCACATTGTGTGTCCATACTACAGTTTATCACATTGTGTGTCCATACTACAGTTTATCACATTGTATGTCCATACTACAGTTTATCACATTGTGTGTCCATACTACAGTTTATCACATTGTCTCCATACTACAGTTTATCACATTGTGTGTCCATACTACAGTTTATCACATTGTGTCTCCATACTACAGTTTATCACATTGTCTCCATACTACAGTTTATCACATAGTGTCTCCATACTACAGTTTATCACATTGTGTCCATACTACAGTTTATCACATTGTGTGTCCATACTACAGTTTATCAAATTGTGTGTCCATACTACAGTTTATCACATTGTGTCTCCATACTACAGTTTATCACATCATGTGTCCATACTACAGTTTATCACATTGTGTCTCCATACTACAGTTTATCACATTGTCTCCATACTACAGTTTATCACATTGTGTCTCCATACTACAGTTTATCACATTGTCTCCATACTACAGTTTATCACATTGTGTCCATACTACAGTTTATCACATTGTGTGTCCATACTACAGTTTATCACATTGCGTGTCCATACTACAGTTTATCACATTGTGTGTCCATACTACAGTTTATCACATTGTGTGTCCATACTACAGTTTATCACATTGTGTCTCCATACTACAGTTTATCACATTGTGTCCATACTACAGTTTATCACATTGTGTGTACATACTACAGTTTATCACATTGTGTGTCCATACTACAGTTTATCACATTGTGTGTACATACTACAGTTTATCACATTGTGTCTCCATACTACAGTTTATCACATTCTGTGTCCATACTACAGTTTATCACATTGTCTCCATACTACAGTTTATCACATTGTGTCTCCATACTACAGTTTATCACATTCTGTGTCCATACTACAGTTAATCACATTGTGTGTCCATACTACAGTTTATCACATTGTCTCCATACTACAGTTTATCACATTGTGTGTACATACTACAGTTTATCACATTGTGTGTCCATACTACAGTTTATCACATTGTGTACATACTACAGTTTATCACATTGTGTCCATACTACAGTTTATCACATTGTGTGTCCATACTACAGTTTATCACATTGTGTGTACATACTACAGTTTATCACATTGTGTCCATACTACAGTTTATCACATTGTGTGTCCATACTACAGTTTATCACATTGTGTGTCCATACTATAGTTTATTACATTGTGTCCATACTACAGTTTATCAAATTGTGTCCATACTACAGTTTATCACATTGTGTGTCCATACTACAGTTTATCACATTCTGTGTCCATACTACAGTTTATCACATTGTGTGTCCATACTACAGTTTATCACATTGTGTGTCCATACTACAGTTTATCACATTGTGTGTCCATACTACAGTTTATCACATTGTGTGTCCATACTACAGTTTATCACATTGTGTGTCCATACTACAGTTTATCACATTGTGTCTCAATACTACAGTTTATCACATTGTGTCCATACTACAGTTTATCACATTGTGTGTCCATACTATAGTTTATTACATTGTGTCCATACTACAGTTTATCACATTGTGTCCATACTACAGTTTATCACATTGTGTGTCCATACTACAGTTTATCACATTGTGTCTCCATACTACAGTTTATCACATTGTGTCCATACTACAGTTTATCACATTGTGTGTCCATACTACAGTTTATCACATTGTGTCTCCATACTACAGTTTATCACATTGTGTGTCCATACTACAGTTTATCACATTGTGTGTCCATACTACAGTTTATCACATTGTGTCTCCATACTACAGTTTATCACATTGTGTCTCCATACTACAGTTTATCACATTGTGTGTCCATACTACAGTTTATCACATAGTGTCCATACTACAGTTTATCACATTGTGTCTCCATACTACAGTTTATCACATTGTGTGTCCATATTTCCTGTTGAAATTTGACTGTCTGAACTCTGTCACTAATGTGTCACTTTGACTGTCTGAACTCTGTCACTAATGTGTCACTTTGACTATGTGCAGATCAACTGTTATCATTGACTGTGTTAAACACTCACCATTTCCCCCACGATTGTGGTAATTGTGGACAAACATGTAGAATGTGACAAGTTAACTCCTAGCTTCTCCTTTTTTCCCCAGGTCTGGGAAACTCTCCAGGTGCGCAAGTACTTAGCATTTCTTGGTAATTGGATCCTCCCTCATCTCAGCCACATTTCTAACATAATATTCTTCAGTGTATATATAATCACCTGCCTTGTAATCTTATCTTATCTGTTTACAGACGCTCCTTCTATACAGAAGAATATTGCATCCTACGCTTATCTATGGTTTGTGCTTAGTCCTGCATTTTTATAAGAGATTTAAATGTTGATAAAGTGTTGGTTTTCCTGGTTTCTTCAGGCAACCCATTCCACGCCCGAATTCCAGATGGGAAGAACGAAAATTTGTATGTGTTTGTTCTTGCATACAGAATAAGAAATGTGTTTTTATCCTTATGTCTATCTGAGGGTTGTATTAAGTTATCTTTGTGTTGTATTTCTAAATTAGAATTAATTGCTTTATGTATGATTACTACTCTTGGCACCAGCATGGTAATCACCTGCCTTGTAATCGCCTTCCTTGTAATCACTTGCCTTGTAATCACCTGCCTTGTAATCACCTTCCTTGTAATCACCTGCCTTGTAATCACCTGCCTTGTAATCACCTGCCTTGTAATCACCTTCCTTGTAATCACCTTCCTTGTAATCACCTTCCTTGTAATCACCTGCCTTGTAATCACCTGCCTTGTAATCACCTTCCTTGTAATCACCTTCCTTGTAATCACCTTCCTTGTAATCACCTGCCTTGTAATCACCTGCCTTGTAATCACCTTCCTTGTAATCACCTTCCTTGTAATCACCTGCCTTGTAATCACCTGCCTTGTAATCACCTGCCTTGTAATCACCTTCCTTGTAATCACCTGCCTTGTAATCACCTGCCTTGTAATCACCTGCCTTGTAATCACCTTCCTTGTAATCACCTGCCTTGTAATCACCTGCCTTGTAATCACCTGCCTTGTAATCACCTGCCTTGTAATCACCTGCCTTGTAATCACCTGCCTTGTAATCACCTGCCTTGTAATCACCTTCCTTGTAATGCACTAAGAGCAGTTACCTACCAATATTGCACTATATTTACCTTTCTAGTATTTCACTAACTACATATACCTTACCCACCTGGTATTGCACTGTCTCTTGCATAGCACCCAAGTGCACTGGAATGTGAGGTGCATTAGCCACAAGTCCACCATCTGGACCAAACATTGCACAGCTGAAATCCAGACGTTCCTAGAAGAAATTTAAAATAAAAGGCAGATGAACCTCTTATCAAAGTGAAGTGATACATTTGGAAGCATGGCCTCAGGACTGGATCGTAGGAATGTCACCAGAATAGACAGTTACCTAGAATTGTGTTTATACAAACATCAATTAACAATAATCCAAGTTCAAAAGGTATTGGTGGTAATTTTACGTTAAAATTAAAAGGTAATTATAAAGCCCAAACAATCTCATATAATCATGAATTCCTTGTGCTCAGATGGTATTTTGAACTCAAGTCAGTTGATATCTATTATTTAATCATGTTTTTTCTTGAATGTAAGATGAATTATTAGGCAACTATTTTTGTTAAGGAATACCACTCAAATTTAAAACATCTATATATATATATATAGATATATAAACATGAATGGTTTAGAAAAACTACACAGTTGATTATGTTCTATCTACCATAAGATATTGATATATTAATATAATTGACAATAACTAAGCAAACAAATGAGTATTGCTTATTTCTGATGGCTTATTTATTGATTTTCTTGAAAAGACCAGCGACACTGAACTGAAACAATGAATACCATGTATTTCCCTAGATCAGGGGTCAGCGAACAGGGTTAATTTACCCCATTTGGGGTAAAAAGAGAATTCATGGGGGTAACGGAGACTAATTGAGGACATATAAAATCCGCTAAATATATTTAAAATCCGTCACGTTTAGGTGTACGCTTGGAAGATAACCCCACTACTGAAATGGTTCCTTCTAGAAAATGTATTCTATAAATGCCAGTAAATTCTTTGCTATTCAGCTTGATGAGACCACTGATGTGAGTAGTAATGTGCAGATTATGGGATATGTTCGATACAAAGGTTTTCAAACAATTAGAATAGAAAATGCTTTGGCTACTCTCGAGTTGCAATGTCTAGGAATTGATGAATTCTTTTAAGTCAATGAATACTTTGATAAGGTTAATTAAATTTCATTAAAGGATATGCACTGCAAACGTGACTGTTTTGTGATTTATTTAAAGATGGTGAGGCTGAATATACAGACCTACTTCATCACACCGAAGTACGGTGGCTTTCACACGGCAATGTTCTGAACAGAGTGTGGGCTCTCAAAGCTGAAGTTGCAACATTTCTGGCTGGTAAAAGCATGCTCCAGCAGAGAAGTTTACAAACTGTTCTTGGGATGCACATCTCGCATACTTAGCTGATATTTTTGAGCATGTGAATGTGTTGAACAAAGAATAGCAGGGGAAAATATCAGTATAATCTCAGCCAGAGTAAAGATAGCAGTATTAGGGTGAAAGATTTCATATTGGAAAGAGAAAACAGAATGAAACAAGTTAGCGTCATTTTCAAAGTTGACTTTGTACTTGGAAGATTGTGTAAATATAACTTTTGACAACATCAAAGATATATTTATCAGACATCTTACTAAGCTCAAAGAGTATAATATAGAATATATTGTAGATACCTTTCGATGTGACATTGCAGCTGTACCAAATTAGCCTCAAGGGTTGGCAGAGGCACTTCTTGAACTTCAAGCCAATAGTGAGGCAAAAATTGAATTTTCAAACAAAGAAGATCTGACACATTTTTAGATGTCAAATGCTGCAAAGGCTTTCAACATTGCACTTGATGAGGCCGTCAAAATTTGTTGTCCTTTTGCAACAACATACCCTTGTCAACAAGGATTTTCTACTCTAGTGAACAAAAAAAACAAATCTGCTAAATCGATTGGAACCTGAAGATAGATCCAACTTGCCCTGACATTCAAGGCAACGATTTTGATGTAATTGTTTAAGTAACTTTGTGTTAATCCAACTTTATTGCATTATGTCTGATTTATCATTATAATATGATATGATTAAATAATGATATTTATCATTATAATCAAAAATGCCCAGTGCCGTTTAGCCTATAACCTTTATAATCATTATACATGTATTCGACTTTAAACTTTATAATTGTATCAAATAAATTCTCCCTTAAATATGATTCCACCGTGTCGTTTTGAGTTTTCATTTTATACACTTGTCAAGCTTCTAAAACTCAGATTCATTTTCGATCGGGGCTTCGCCCCAGACCTTGTAGTTCTTTACAACACTTCCCCAAACCTCGAGTCTTATGGACAGAACGTCAACATAAACTAACTTTTATATCTTGGGGTAATAGGCAAAAATGTTGGCCAACCCCTGCCCTAGATGATTTCCTTTTGAGCTCTAGCACACATCACACGTCACACATCACATGTCACACATAACACGTCACAAATCACACATCAAATGTCACACATCACACGTCAGAATTCAGTTAAAAGCAACTCAATTTGGGCATTCAAACCTTGAATTCTTCATCAGCAGTTTATGCTCTACTAGTCATCAACTGAATTATGTAACATGAACACAGTACAAACCTTAATATTGGTTGAAATCGATGTTCTTTGCAGAACTCTGAAATAATAGATTGAACTAAATTTAAAATTTGTCATACACCTTAGTCAAACAATTTGGATCAAACACAAATAACTAAAGAAATCACAAGGATCTTATGTATGTAATATGTGTTTTGAAATCTACTGATTGAAAATAGATGACATCCAACATTAAACTGTGTCCCACAACTTGTGTATTTCTGTTGTGATGCACAAAACACTTTATTTTGAGACTCGTGGTTTTTATTTTGACCGAGATAATTTCCAGGTAATTACTTGCCCTTTGGTTAATTTACAGACAGTCAAGTGCACATTTGCCCAAATATTTAACACACAGTTTCTGGCTGATGAGTTCCAATCCTCCCCAACAGGTAGATCCCTTTATTAGATTCATTCCTAATCAATTATCTGTACAACTCTTTGTATCATTTCCCCAAACCTACCAGCTCACCAATGTTCTATTTAACCTACCAGTCCACCAATGTTCTATTTAACCTACCAGTCCACCAATGTTCTATTTAACCTACCAGCCCACCAATGTTCTATTTCACCTACCAGCCCACCAATGTTCTATTTAACCTACCAGCCCACCAATGTTCTATTTTACCTACCAGCTCACCAATGTTCTATTTAAGTTGCGCAGTCGCTAGGGTTGTAAATATTGTTGAAAAATGCTGCCCGGGTACCCGTTCAAATTTTGAACGGATACCAGTTCAAAACGCCACATAATTTTTGCCAGCATGACCCCTATACAATGCAACCTAGCCACCATCCATGCACCTCATTTCACACAGTAGCCAACGGTATGCTTCCAATAACATACTATTGTGAACTTTAATGACGTAATGTTCAGTCAGGTCCTACGTGCCCAGTAGCTTGAATGTTATTGTCTGCAGGCGACGGTAGTAACTATTTAATGTGCTAACTTTAAATACTGACAGCTTTGAAGCTTTGTACTTCACTTAAATTATTTTCAACCCTTTGTTTTTATCCAGATATCATTTATCTTTCATTTCTTTTTGTTATTAGAGTGAAAATCTTGGAACAACTGAAATATATATGTTTTAAAAACCCAATAATAAATGAGATGCTTTTTAAGTATGGAGGGAGGAGTGGGAGGGGCTTAGATAAACAACATTGGAATGGTAACTCAAAGTTGTTGGTGTATTTCAAAGACAAGTTAGCTTCCTGTCATTCATTCATTCAAAGAACTAAAATCGTTTGGTGTCAAACAATATTTGTTTCATGTTTAGAGAAAAAGGGTGTATCAAAATACTTTGAAGTTTGTCGAGACCGTATTTTACCTCCAGATGACAGATACTTCTTGGTAAGCATTTTTCGTGTTAAGAGTATTTCCCCTCATATATTTCAAACGTAAAGTTTTAATATTTGATAAATTGTTCGCGAGACGCAATGTGAACACAGAAAAGCCGCCATTTGGCCACCGTTGGTATATACATTGCAGCCACATTTTCACTGTTACCCGGGCGCAATTTTTCTACCCGGGTAATTGCATGGCAACAGGTACCCGGGCAATCATCGACAGGTTTAGCGGCTGCACAGATATCTGACTGATAATGTGCAGCATTTTAGAATTAATTTGCAGCAAATTTTGTAGAAAATATTGCACAAAAAATGGATGCTGTGCAACTTTGCACACGACTTTTGTTACTTTGAACACAGACCAACAAACCTCAGAGGGAAAATGGTTGCCCACCTATTGAGATAATTTCCCCACAACTCACCTGCCCACCTATTGAGATAATTTCCCCAAACTCACCTGCCCATCTGTTCAGCCGTGCTCATGAACCTGTGAGAGAATATTGACAGCTGTATGGCGTCCAGGTCTGTCCCCACCACCTTTCTGTTGGAGCTGCTGACCCTTATCCTCACGTCACCATGACGACTCACTTCAGCCGAGCAGTTGGGTTCAACTATGATGGTGCTGAAGGTGGACAATGTCAATAGTTCAGATGTCAAATATGATGGTGCTGAAGGTGGACAATGTCAATAGTTGAGATGTCAAATATGATGGTGCTGAAGGTGGACAATGCCCATAGTTCAGATGTCAACTATGATGGTGCTGAAGGTGGACAATGTCAATAGTTGAGATGTCAAATATGATGGTGCTGAAGGTGGACAATGTCAATAGTTGAGATGTCAAATATGATGGTGCTGAAGGTGGACAATGCCCATAGTTCAGATGTCAAATATGATGGTGCTGAAGATGGACAATGTCAATTGTTGAGATGTCAACTATGATGGTGCTGAAGGTGGACAATGTCAATAGTTGAGATGTCAAATATGATGGTGCTGAAGGTGGACAATGTCAATAGTTGAGATGTCAAATATGATGGTGCTGAAGGTGGACAATGTCAATAGTTGAGATGTCAAATATGATGGTGCTGAAGGTGGACAATGTCAATAGTTGAGATGTCAAATATGATGGTGCTGAAGGTGGACAATGTCAATAGTTGAGATGTCAAATATGATGGTGCTGAAGGTGGACAATGCCCATAGTTCAGATGTCAAATATGATGGTGCTGAAGATGGACAATGTCAATTGTTGAGATGTCAAATATGATGGTGCTGAAGGTGGACAATGTCAATAGTTGAGATGTCAAATATGATGGTGCTGAAGGTGGACAATGTCAATAGTTGAGATGTCAACTATGATGGTGCTGAAGGTGGACAATGTCAATAGTTGAGATGTCAAATATGATGGTACTGAAGGTGGACAATTTCAATAGTTGAGATGTCAAATATGATGGTGCTGAAGGTGGACAATGTCCATAGTTGAGATGTCAAATATGATGGTGCTGAAGGTGGACAATGTCAATAGTTCAGATGTCAAATATGATGGTGCTGAAGGTGGACAATGTCAATAGTTAAGATGTCAAATATGATGGTGCTGAAGATGGACAATGTCAATAGTTCAGATGTCAAATATGATGGTGCTGAAGGTGGACAATGTCAATAGTTCAGATGTCAACTATGATGGTGCTGAAGGTGGACAATGTCAATAGTTCAGATGTCAAATATGATGGTGCTGAAGATGGACAATGTCAATAGTTCAGATGTCAAATATGATGGTGCTGAAGGTGGACAATGTCAATAGTTCAGATGTCAACTATGATGGTGCTGAAGGTGGACAATGTCAATAGTTGAGATGTCAAATATGATGGTGCTGAAGGTGGACAATGTCAATAGTTCAGATGTCAACTATGATGATGCTGAAGATGGACAATGTCAATAGTTCAGATGTCAAATATGATGGTGCTGAAGGTGGACAATGTCAATAGTTCAGATGTCAAATATGATGGTGCTGAAGGTGGACAATGTCAATAGTTGAGATGTCAAATATGATGGTGCTGAAGATGGACAATGTCAATAGTTGAGATGTCAAATATGATGGTGCTGAAGGTGGACAATGTCAATAGTTGAGATGTCAAATATGATGGTGCTGAAGGTGGACAATGTCAATAGTTGAGATGTCAAATATGATGGTGCTGAAGGTGGACAATGTCAATAGTTCAGATGTCAAATATGATGGTGCTGAAGGTGGACAATGTCAATAGTTCAGATGTCAAATATGATGGTGCTGAAGATGGACAATGTCAATAGTTCAGATGTCAAATATGATGGTGCTGAAGGTGGACAATGTCAATAGTTTAGATGTCAAATATGATGGTGCTGAAGGTGGACAATGTCAATAGTTCAGATGTCAAATATGATGGTGCTGAAGGTGGACAATGTCAATAGTTCAGATGTCAACTATGATGGTGCTGAAGGTGGACAATGTCAATAGTTGAGATGTCAAATATGATGGTGCTGAAGGTGGACAATGTCAATAGTTCAGATGTCAACTATGATGATGCTGAAGATGGACAATGTCAATAGTTCAGATGTCAAATATGATGGTGCTGAAGGTGGACAATGTCAATAGTTCAGATGTCAAATATGATGGTGCTGAAGGTGGACAATGTCAATAGTTGAGATGTCAAATATGATGGTGCTGAAGATGGACAATGTCAATAGTTGAGATGTCAAATATGATGGTGCTGAAGGTGGACAATGTCAATAGTTGAGATGTCAAATATGATGGTGCTGAAGGTGGACAATGTCAATAGTTGAGATGTCAAATATGATGGTGCTGAAGATGGACAATGTCAATAGTTGAGATGTCAAATATGATGGTGCTGAAGATGGACAATGTCAATAGTTTAGATGTCAAATATGATGGTGCTGAAGGTGGACAATGTCAATAGTTCAGATGTCAACTATGATGGTGCTGAAGGTGGACAATGTCAATAGTTGAGATGTCAAATATGATGGTGCTGAAGGTGGACAATGTCAATAGTTGAGATGTCAAATATGATGGTGCTGAAGGTGGACAATGTCAATAGTTGAGATGTCAAATATGATGGTGCTGAAGGTGGACAATGTCAATAGTTCAGATGTCAACTATGATGGTGCTGAAGGTGGACAATGTCAATAGTTGAGATGTCAAATATGATGGTGCTGAAGGTGGACAATGTCAATAGTTGAGATGTCAAATATGATGGTGCTGAAGGTGGACATTGTCAATAGTTGAGATGTCAAATATGATGGTGCTGAAGGTGGACAATGTCAATAGTTGAGATGTCAAATATGATGGTGCTGAAGGTGGACAATGTCAACAGTTCAGATGTCAACTATGATGGTGCTGAAGATGGACAATGTCAATAGTTGAGATGTCAAATATGATGGTGCTGAAGGTGGACAATGTCAATAGTTGAGATGTCAAATATGATGGTGCCGAAGATGGACAATGTCAAGAGTTGAGATGTCAAATATGATGGTGCTGAAGGTGGACAATGTCAATAGTTCAGATGTCAACTATGATGGTGCTGAAGGTGGACAATGTCAATAGTTGAGATGTCAAATATGATGGTGCTAAAGATGGACAATGTCAATAGTTGAGATGTCAAATATGATGGTGCTGAAGGTGGACAATGTCAATAGTTCAGATGTCAACTATGATGATGCTGAAGATGGACAATGTCAATAGTTCAGATGTCAAATATGATGGTGCTGAAGGTGGACAATGTCAATAGTTGAGATGTCAAATATGATGGTGCTGAAGATGGACAATGTCAATAGTTGAGATGTCAAATATGATGGTGCTGAAGGTGGACAATGTCAATAGTTGAGATGTCAAATATGATGGTGCTGAAGGTGGACAATGTCAATAGTTGAGATGTCAAATATGATGGTGCTGAAGATGGACAATGTCAATAGTTGAGATGTCAAATATGATGGTGCTGAAGATGGACAATGTCAATAGTTTAGATGTCAAATATGATGGTGCTGAAGGTGGACAATGTCAATAGTTCAGATGTCAACTATGATGGTGCTGAAGGTGGACAATGTCAATAGTTGAGATGTCAAATATGATGGTGCTGAAGGTGGACAATGTCAATAGTTGAGATGTCAAATATGATGGTGCTGAAGGTGGACAATGTCAATAGTTGAGATGTCAAATATGATGGTGCTGAAGGTGGACAATGTCAATAGTTCAGATGTCAACTATGATGGTGCTGAAGGTGGACAATGTCAATAGTTCAGATGTCAACTATGATGGTGCTGAAGGTGGACAATGTCAATAGTTGAGATGTCAAATATGATGGTGCTGAAGGTGGACAATGTCAATAGTTGAGATGTCAAATATGATGGTGCTGAAGGTGGACATTGTCAATAGTTGAGATGTCAAATATGATGGTGCTGAAGGTGGACAATGTCAATAGTTGAGATGTCAAATATGATGGTGCTGAAGGTGGACAATGTCAACAGTTCAGATGTCAACTATGATGGTGCTGAAGATGGACAATGTCAATAGTTGAGATGTCAAATATGATGGTGCTGAAGGTGGACAATGTCAATAGTTGAGATGTCAAATATGATGGTGCCGAAGATGGACAATGTCAAGAGTTGAGATGTCAAATATGATGGTGCTGAAGGTGGACAATGTCAATAGTTCAGATGTCAACTATGATGGTGCTGAAGGTGGACAATGTCAATAGTTGAGATGTCAAATATGATGGTGCTAAAGATGGACAATGTCAATAGTTCAGATGTCAAATATGATGGTGCTGAAGGTGGACAATGTCAATAGTTCAGATGTCAACTATGATGGTGCTGAAGGTGGACAATGTCAATAGTTCAGATGTCAAATATGATGTTGCTGATGATGGACAATGTCAATAGTTGAGATGTCAAATATGATGGTGCTGAAGGTGGACATTGTCAATAGTTCAGATGTCAAATATGATGGTGCTGAAGGTGGACAATGTCAATAGTTGAGATGTCAAATATGATGGTGCTGAAGGTGGACAATGTCAATAGTTGAGATGTCAAATATGATGGTGCTGAAGGTGGACAATGTCAATAGTTCAGATGTCAAATATGATGGTGCTGAAGGTGGACAATGTCAATAGTTCAGATGTCAAATATGATGGTGCTGAAGATGGACAATGTCAATAGTTCAGATGTCAAATATGATGGTGCTGAAGGTGGACAATGTCAATAGTTTAGATGTCAAATATGATGGTGCTGAAGGTGGACAATGTCAATAGTTCAGATGTCAACTATGATGGTGCTGAAGGTGGACAATGTCCATAGTTCAGATTTTAACAATCAATAAGGGGTGGTTAGCAACATGAATAACTTCTTCGACTCCACAGATGCAGTTTTGGGTAATATATCAAGACAAACATTTATTCTTATATATATATGTTGAAAGAAGCCAGGTGTTTGTAAATACACATGATCAATAAATAATATTTACATCAGCTATTCTTGTGTGTAACATTATCTGGCAATTGTTTGTGATTACCTGGTGTGACATGTAAGGCAATTGTTTGTAATTACCTGGTATGACATGTAAGGCAGTTGTTTGTAATTACCTGGTGTGACATGTAAGGCAGTTGTTTGTAATTACCTGGCGTGAAATGTAAGCCAATTGTTTGTAATTACCTGGTGTGACATGTAAGCCAATTGTTTGTGATTATCTGGTGTGACATGTAAGCCAATTGTTTGTAATTACCTGGTGTGACATGTAAGCCAATTGTTTGTGATTACCTGGTGTGACATGTAAGGCAGTTGTTTGTAATTACCTGGTGTGACATGTAAGCCAATTGTTTGTAATTACCTGGTGTGACATGTAAGCCAATTGTTTGTGATTACCTGGTGTGACATGTAAGGCAGTTGTTTGTAATTACCTGGTGTGACATGTAAGACAATAGTTTGTGATTACATTGTGTGACATGTAAGCCAATTGTTTGTGATTACCTGGTGTGACATGTAAGCCAGTTTTTTGTGATTACCTGGTGTGACATTTAAGACAATTGTTTGTAATTACCTGGTGTGACATGTAAGGCAGTTGTTTGTGATTACCTGGTGTGACATGTAAGCCAATAGTTTGTGATTACCTGGTGTGACATGTAAGGCAGTTATTTGTAATTACCTGGTGTGAAATGTAAGCCAATGGTTTGTAATTACCTGGTGTGACATGTAAGGCAATTGTTTGTAATTACCTGGTAAGACATGTAAGGCAGTTTGTGATTACCTGGTGTGACATGTAAGGCAGTTGTTTGTGATTACCTGGTGTGACATGTAAAGCAGTTGTTTGTAATTACCTGGTGTGACATGTAAGGCAATTGTTTGTAATTACCTGGTAAGACATGTAAGGCAGTTTGTGATTACCTGGTGTGGCATGTAAGGCAGTTGTTTGTGATTACCTGGTGTGACATGTAAGGCAGTTGTTTGTAATTACCTGGTGTCACATGTAAGCCAAATGTTTGTGATTACCTGGTGTGACATGTAAGCAATTTGTTTGTAATTACCTGGTGTGACTTGTAAGCCAATTTTTTGTTATTACCTGTTTTTATCTATGATAATGGCTGGTCCAGTGATCTGATGGTGGGCACGCAAGTTCTCCAGTATGTAAACATTAGTGCTGAGGCAGCCCTCTTCAAAATAGCATGTCACATTCTGAAACATAGACATGCAAATGTAGGCACACCCATGGTCACAGTCTGGAACATAGACATGGAACATAGACATGAAAATGTAGGCACACCCATGGTCAGTCTGAAACATAGACATGAAAATGTAGACACACCCATGGCCACAGTCTGAAACATAGACATGAAAATATAGGCACACCCATGATTTATTAAGCTTTAGTTTCTCAGACTAACTATGTATACTTATCAACATTTTGTAAGCTCCAGGAAAAGCCATTATTGTTTTTTATGCTAACAAACAGCAAATACTCAGTAATGAGAGACAAAAAATTTTATGATATTTTGTTGACATTAGTTTCTTTTTTTAAAATTAAGCATTTCTGTGTTGTACATAATTTGTAAAGAGACTTTGCTGCATACCACATTGTAGCTAGAAAAAAGAATCTGGACTGTGAAAAGGGACAAAATAATCATATCTTTCTCATGACTAAAACACAAAAATAAGGAAAGGCCCTTTTATCTTTATCTGCAATGTCAACTAAACTTCCTTTAAATAAATGGAAATAAAAATCATACGACCTATTTATTTACCTTTTCAGGTAGTGGGGGCCCGGTTGATTCTGGTATCTCTAGGACAATGGCTGCCTGGGACTTGCCCACTCCTCTGACTCTGATGTCATCAACATAGATTGTACGATCTTGAAGTATGAAGCCAAATTCTGTCTTGTATCTGGGGCACCACACAAAGTTAAACAAGTTCTCATCAAACAGGACTCAAGAGATCACCTAGGTTATTTTATATAGTTATTTGAAATATTAAAAAATTTGGTTTGCAAGAATACTATATTAAATTATGGTCATAAATAGACTGGTATATGACAGAGCAATTAAACAACTAAAGAAAGGCAAAGCGGCTGGTCCAGACAGAATACCAGCAGAAGCCTTGACAGCAGATATTACGACTAGCTCTGCAATGCTACACACTCTTTTCAAGAAAATATGGGAGGAAGAACAGATTCCGACGGAGTGGAAAGAAGGACATCTCATTAAGCTCCCAAAGAAAGGAGACCTTAGTCTTGCTCCAACTATAGAGGAATAACTCTGCTATCCATACCAAGCAAAGTATTTAACAGAGTGCTGCTAAACAGAATGAGGGACGAAATAGACACCCATCTTAGAGACCAACAAGCAGGTTTTAAAAAAAATAGATCATGCACGGACCAGATTGCCACCCTGAGAATTATATTGGAACAATCCCTGGAGTGGAACTCACCACTATACATCAACTTTATTGACTACGAGAAGGCTTTCGATAGTGTTGACAGGCCAACCCTGTGGAAGTTACTAAGACACAAAATAGTCAAAACATGCCAACTGAAAAGATTGTGCATTTATTGGTCTTCATGTGATACTGATTCCACTAACTGCTGGCTGAGACTTGGCCAAGGAGATCAAAGAAGACATCTTTACATCTGGTGTTAATTGTTTCTAGAATCAAGGTACCACGTACTAAACTCACCAGCTATCTGCCCCATTTAGACGGCAGATAACATCTGGTGTTAATTGTTTCTAGAATCAAGGTACCACGTACTAAACTCATCAGCTATCTGCCCCATTTAGACGGCAGATAACAATAAACAATAATTGTTGTGGTCCAGCCTCAGAAAATTCTTAGAAACTAAATATTGTAATGAAGCCTTGTTTACAACTGACATGTGATGTAATGAAGCCTTGTTTACAACTGACGTGTGATGTAATGAAGCCTTGTTTGCAACTGACGTGTGATGTAATGAAGCCTTGTTTACAACTGACATGTGATGTAATGAAGCCTTGTTTACAACTGACATGTGATGTAATGAAGCCTTGTTTGCAACTGACGTGTGATGTAATGAAGCCTTGTTTACAACTGACGTATGATGTAATGAAGCCTAGTTTACAACTGACGTGTGATAAAACATTGGACACATTTCATATATGATAAAGGAAACCACTTGATATAAACCACTCGATATAAACCACTCGATATACACCACTAGATATAAACCACTTGATATAAACAACTTGATATAAACATCTTGATATAAACCACTTGATATAAACAACTTGATATAAACCACATGATATAAACCACTTGATATAAACAACTTGATATAAACCACTTGATATAAACCACTTGATATAAACCACTTGATATAAACAACTTGATATAAACCACTTGATATAAACAACTTGATATAAACCACTTGATATAAACAACTTGATATAAACCACATGATATAAACCACTTGATATAAACAACTTGATATAAACCACTTGATATAAACAACTTGATATAAACCACATGATATAAACCACTTAATATAAACCACTTGATATAAACCACTTGATATAAACCACATGATATAAACCACTCGATATACACCACTCGATATACACCACTTAATATAAACAACTTGATATAAACCACTTGATATAAACATCTTGATATAAACAACTTGATATAAACCACATGATATAAACCACTTGATATAAACCACTTGATATAAACAACTTGATATAAACAACTTGATATAAACCACTTGATATAAACAACTTGATATAAACAACTTGATATAAACCACTTGATATAAACAACTTGATATAAACCACATGATATAAACAACTTGATATAAACAACTTGATATAAACCACATGATATAAACAACTTGATATAAATCACTTGATATAAAAAACTTGATATAAACCACTTGATATAAACAACTTGATATAAACAACTTGATATAAACCTCTTGATATAAACCACATGATATAAACCACTTAATATAAACCACGTGATATAAACCACTTGATATAAACCACATGATATAAACCACTCGATATAAACCACTCGATATACACCACTAGATATAAACCACTTGATATAAACAACTTGATATAAACATCTTGATATAAACCACGTGATATAAACCACTTGATATAAACAACTTGATATAAACCACATGATATAAACCACTTGATATAAACAACTTGATATAAACCACTTGATATAAACCACTTGATATAAACCACATGATATAAACCAGTTGATATAAACAACTTGATATAAACCACTTGATATAAACAACTTGATATAAACCACATGATATAAACCACTTGATATAAACAACTTGATATAAACCACTTGATATAAACCACATGATATAAACCACTCGATATACACCACTCGATATACACCACTTAATATAAACAACTTGATATAAACCACTTGATATAAACATCTTGATATAAACCACTTGATATAAACAACTTGATATAAACCACATGATATAAACCACTTGATATAAACAACTTGATATAAACAACTTGATATAAACCACTTGATATAAACCACTTGATATAAACAACTTGATATAAACCACTTGATATAAACAACTTGATATAAACCACTTGATATAAACCACTTGATATAAACAACTTGATATAAACCACTTGATATAAACAACTTGATATAAACCACTTGATATAAACCACAGCATTTATAAATTACACAGTGCAGCAGATGGCTAGGCTCAGGTGTCTTATGAAAAATTCATTACCTGGATATGAATGCTCTATAACACCTACCATTTTTTTACCTGGATATGAATGTTGTATAACACCTACCATTTATTACCTGGTTATGAATGCTCTATAAATCCTACCATTTTTTTACCTGGATATGAATGCTGTATAACACCTACCATTTATTACCTGGATATGAATGCTCTATAACACCTACCATTTATTACCTGGATATGAATGCTGTATAACACCTACCATTTTATTACCTGGTTATGAATGCTGTATAACACCTACCATTTCATTACCTGGATATGAATGCTCTATAACGCCTACCATTTTTTTACCTGGATATGAATGCTGTATAACACCTACCATTTATTACCTGGTTATGAATGCTGTATAACACCTACCATTTTTTTTACCTGGATATGAATGCTGTTTTAATACCTACCATTTATTACCTGGATATGAATGCTGTATAACACCTACCATTTCATTACCTGGTTATGAATGCTGTATAACACCTACCATTTATTACCTGGATATGAATGCTGTATAACACCTACCATTTTATTACCTGGTTATGAATGCTGTATAACACCTACCATTTATTACCTGGTTATGAATGCTCTATAACACCTACCATTTTTTTACCTGGATATGAATGCTGTATAACACCTACCATTTATTACCTGGATATGAATGCTGTATAACACCTACCATTTCATTACCTGGATATGAATGCTGTATAACACCTAACATTTATTACCTGGATATGAATGCTGTATAACACCTACCATTTTATTACCTGGTTATGAATGCTCTATAACACCTACCATTTATTACCTGGATATGAATGCTGTATAACACCTACCATTTTATTACCTGGTTATGAATGCTGTATAACACCTACCATTTTATTACCTGGTTATGAATGCTGTATAACACCTACCATTTTATTACCTGGTTATGAATGCTGTATAACACCTACCATTATATTACCTGGTTATGAATGCTCTATAACACCTACCATTTCATTACCTGGATATGAATGCTCTATAACGCCTACCATTTTTTTACCTGGATATGAATGCTGTATAACACCTACCATTTATTACCTGGATATGAATGCTGTATAACACCTACCATTTCATTACCTGGATATGAATGCTGTATAACACCTACCATTTATTACCTGGATATGAATGCTGTATAACACCTACCATTTTATTACCTGGTTATGAATGCTCTATAACACCTACCATTTCATTACCTGGTTATGAATGCTGTATAACACCTACCATTTTTTTTACCTGGATATGAATGCTGTTTTAACACCTACCATTTATTACCTGGATATGAATGCTGTATAACACCTACCATTTCATTACCTGGATATGAATGCTGTATAACACCTACCATTTCATTACCTGGATATGAATGCTGTATAACACCTACCATTTATTACCTGGATATGAATGCTGTATAACACCTACCATTTTATTACCTGGATATGAATGCTATATAACACCTAACATTTCATTACCTGGATATGAATGCTGTATAACACCTACCATTTATTACCTGTTTATGAATGCTGTATAACACCTACCATTTTATTACCTGGATATGAATGCTGTATAACACCTACCATTTCATTACCTGGATATGAATGCTGTATAACACCTACCATTTTATTACCTGGTTATGAATGCATTATAACACCTACCATTATATTACCTGGATATGAATGCTGTATAACACCTACCATTGTATTACCTGGTTATGAATGCTGTATAACACCTACCATTTTATTACCTGGTTATGAATGCTGTATAACACCTACCATTTTATTACCTGGTTATGAATGCATTATAACACCTACCATTTTATTACCTGGTTATGAATGCTGTATAACACCTACCATTTCATTACCTGGTTATGAATGCTGTATAACACCTACCATTTTATTACCTGGTTATGAATGCTGTATAACACCTACCATTTTATTACCTGGTTATGAATGCTGTATAACACCTACCATTTTATTACCTGGTTATGAATGCTGTATAACACCTACCATTTTATTACCTGGTTATGAATGCTGTATAACACCTACCATTTATTACCTGGATATGAATGCTGTATAACACCTACCATTTTATTACCTGGATATGAATGCTGTATAACACCTACCATTTTATTACCTGGTTATGAATGCTGTATAACACCTACCATTTTATTACCTGGTTATGAATGCTGTATAACGCCTACCATTTTATTACCTGGTTATGAATGCTGTATAACACCTACCATTTTATTACCTGGTTATGAATGCTGTATAACACCTACCATTATATTACCTGGATATGAATGCTGTATAACACCTACCATTGTATTACCTGGTTATGAATGCTGTATAACACCTACCATTTTATTACCTGGTTATGAATGCTGTATAACACCTACCATTTTATTACCTGGTTATGAATGCATTATAACACCTACCATTATATTACCTGGTTATGAATGCTGTATAACACCTACCATTTTATTACCTGGTTATGAATGCTGTATAACACCTACCATTTTATTACCTGGTTATGAATGCATTATAACACCTACCATTTTTACCTGGATATGAATGCTGTATAACACCTACCATTTTATTACCTGGTTATGAATGCATTATAACACCTACCATTATATTACCTGGATATGAATGCTGTATAACACCTACCATTTTATTACCTGGTAATGAATGCTGTATAACACCTACCATTTTATTACCTGGTTATGAATGCTGTATAACACCTACCATTTATTACCTGGTTATGAATGCTGTATAACACCTACCATTTTATTACCTGGTTATGAATGCTGTGTAAAAATCACCGTGAATGCTGGTACCATCCTTGGCTGGGAACTGGTTGGAACACATGAGGGCACAGTCAGTTCCCTCATAACGGAGATGTAAGAAAGGCTGTGTTTCTATCTGTTCCCTAGAGGATCAACAAGGAAACTTATACATTTTACTTGAGAAGAAATCATTGCCTAAGGAAGGATATTTAAGAAAAAAGTCACCTAACGTTTAGAGTTTACTCAAGGCCTATCACTTTTAGTCAGAACTGATTTCTTAATATTGAAACAGCTGCTGAAATAACTCATGACTATAATATCACTTTTAGTCAGAACTGATTTCTTAATATTGAAACAGCTGCTGAAATAACTCATGACTATAATATCACTTTTAGTCAGAACTGATTTCTTAATATTGAAACAGCTGCTGAAATAACTCATGACTATAATATCACTTTTAGTCAGAACTGATTTCTTAATATTGAAACAGCTGCTGAAATAACTCATGACTATAATATCACGTTTAGTCAGAACTGATTTCTTAATATTGAAACAGCTGCTGAAATAACTCATGACTATAATATCACTTTTAGTCAGAACTGATTTCTTAATATTGAAACAGCTGCTGAAATAACTCATGACTATAATATCACTTTTAGTCAGAACTGATTTCTTAATATTGAAACAGCTGCTGAAATAACTCATGACTATAATATCACGTTTAGTCAGAACTGATTTCTTAATATTGAAACAGCTGCTGAAATAACTCATGACTATAATATCACTTTTAGTCAGAACTGATTTCTTAATATTGAAACAGCTGCTGAAATAACTCATGACTATAATATCACTTTTAGTCAGAACTGATTTCTTAATATTGAAACAGCTGCTGAAATAACTCATGACTATAATATCACTTTTAGTCAGAACTGATTTCTTAATATTGAAACAGCTGCTGAAATAACTCATGACTATAATATCACTTTTAGTCAGAACTGATTTCTTAATATTGAAACAGCTGCTGAAATAACTCATGACTATAATATCACTTTTAGTCAGAACTGATTTCTTAATATTGAAACAGCTGCTGAAATAACTCATGACTATAATATCACTTTTAGTCAGAACTGATTTCTTAATATTGAAACAGCTGCTGAAATAACTCATGACTATAATGATACCCGTTGAAACCTTGCTTCTCAAGTGAATTTAATTCTATCATCTAGCTTAATATACCTGTTGAAACCTTGCTTCTCAAGTTCCTCATAGCATTTCTTTTCCAAGACTTTAATTCTGTCATCCAGCTTGCTCAAGTTTTCTGCATTGCCAAAAAAAAATGGCCAAAAAAATTAATCAATTTTAAGAAATCAAATTTTATTTCAGCAGCTTTAAGAGCTAGTTGAGTTTAGCTTCTGGATTTTTGAATAAAACTAAATTACTGTGTCAAAACATCGCAAGCCTAAAAAAATTTCCCCCCCGTATGAAATCACTCAAAATCTGACAAATATAAGTAACAGATCAAATGAAATAAGTTGCACATATAAAACATTGAATAAAACTGACCACAGCTATAAGTGCAGGATGCTGGCTCCTGAGCCTCATAGACGACGTCAGCCAGAGCCATGCCATAGGCAGACAAAATACCAGCATACCTGCAAGGGTTTCAGAGAGCTGACATTTTAAGCCTTTGAACAAACACAATTTTTCCATAAGAAATCGGAGGAAGGAGGACACTGCATCAAAACTGACAGAGCTGAGTGAACTAAAGAAATGTACATTGATTCTTTAAGTTACCCCACTGAACATTTGTACGTCAGACAATCAAACAGCTATAATTAAAGAAATGTACATTGATTCTTTAAGTTACCCCACTGAACATTTGTACGTCAGACAATCAAACAGTTATAATTAAAGAAATGTACATTGATTCTTTAAGTTACCCCACTGAACATTTGTACGTCAGACAATCAAACAGCTATAATTAAAGAAATGTACATTGATTCTTTAAGTTACCCCACTGAACATTTGTACGTCAGACAATCAAACAGCTATAATTAAAGAAATGTACATTGATTCTTTAAGTTACCCCACTGAACATTTGTACGTCAGACAATCAAACAGTTATAATTAAAGAAATGTACATTGATTCTTTAAGTTACCCCACTGAACATTTGTACGTCAGACAATCAAACAGCTATAATTAAAGAAATGTACATTGATTCTTTAAGTTACCCCACTGAACATTTGTACGTCAGACAATCAAACAGCTATAATTAAAGAAATGTACATTGATTCTTTAAGTTACCCCACTGAACATTTGTACGTCAGACAATCAAACAGCTATAATTAAAGAAATGTACATTGATTCTTTAAGTTACCCCACTGAACATTTGTACGTCAGACAATCAAACAGTTATAATTAAAGAAATGTACATTGATTCTTTAAGTTACCCCACTGAACATTTGTACGTCAGACAATCAAACAGCTATAATTAAAGAAATGTACATTGATTCTTTAAGTTACCCCACTGAACATTTGTACGTCAGACAATCAAACAGCTATAATTAAAGAAATGTACATTGATTCTTTAAGTTACCCCACTGAACATTTGTACGTCAGACAATCAAACAGCTATAATTAAAGAAATGTACATTGATTCTTTAAGTTACCCCACTGAACATTTGTACGTCAGACAATCAAACAGCTATATTAAAGAAATGTACATTGATTCTTTAGTTACCCCACTGACTTTGTACGTCAGACAATCAAACAGCTATAATTAAAGAAATGTACATTGATTCTTTAAGTTACCCCACTGAACATTTGTACGTCAGACAATCAAACAGTTATAATTAAAGAAATGTACATTGATTCTTTAAGTTACCCCACTGAACATTTGTACGTCAGACAATCAAACAGCTATAATTAAAGAAATGTACATTGATTCTTTAAGTTACCCCACTGAACATTTGTACGTCAGACAATCAAACAGCTATAATTAAAGAAATGTACATTGATTCTTTAAGTTACCCCACTGAACATTTGTACGTCAGACAATCAAACAGTTATAATTAAAGAAATGTACATTGATTCTTTAAGTTACCCCACTGAACATTTGTACGTCAGACAATCAAACAGCTATTATTAAAGAAATGTACATTGATTCTTTAAGTTACCCCACTGAACATTTGTACGTCAGACAATAAAACAGCTATAATTAAAGAAATGTACATTGATTCTTTAAGTTACCCCACTGAACATTTGTACGTCAGACAATCAAACAGCTATAATTAAAGAAATGTACATTGATTCTTTAAGTTACCCCACTGAACATTTGTACGTCAGACAATCAAACAGTTATAACTAAAGAAATGTACATTGATTCTTTAAGTTACCCCACTGAACATTTGTACGTCAGACAATCAAACAGTTATAACTAAAGAAATGTACATTGATTCTTTAAGTTACCCCACTGAACATTTGTACGTCAGACAATCAAACAGTTATAATTAAAGAAATGTACATTAATTCTTTAAGTTACCCCACTGAACATTTGTACGTCAGACAATCAAACAGTTATAATTAAGGTCGTTAATGGTTAACCGGTCCTCAAATCAGGATTGGTCTCGTTTAATCAGGCCCGGTTAACCGTAACTTCATTTAGTCGGTATTAGCTGAATACCCGGAGTTAATTTTTTGTTGTGTCACAGCAGAATACCAGAGCCAATACGCAAGCAACCGTGACATCAAACCGTTTTCTTAATATTCCGGTCTATAAATAATATAAAAATACACGTCATCACTGTTAGTGGAGTTCAGCTAGTCAACAATTTTTAATAATTTTTTGTATTCGCTTAGTTGCCGAAGCATAGTACCAGAAGTAATACAGCGGGGCGCTAATATCAAAATGTGAACAACGGTCAAGGCCGCGAGTGTTACTTTTTATATTAAAAGAGCTCAAATTTGATTTCGGTTTTATAACAACAGTTTCCAGCTAAGTATGTGCACGTCAAAGGCATTAGACTTTTTAAATTACCACATTGATATCAAATTTTATTTATATTTTTAAATTTGCGTGTGTTGGAAAAATGAGAACTGAACGTAAGTGGGCAGTGACGTCACGTGACCTTTGGTGTCACCATCGGACGTAGCGAGGCGAAAATTTGATGCAGTCTCTTGTTGGTTCTAAAAAATTAAGGAAAAATACCGACCGTATAGTAAAACTGGCTTTTTTTAATGGTTAATCGGTCTGCAAAAACAAACTGACTTGACAACATTGGATAATATGCTATTTTAATACTTTTATTAAATAAATTTTAAAAATTGAACATCATTACAGGTTACTTCTTTGTTCGGGCGATTTATTTATTTTTTTTTAATTCGCTGTTTTGACGGCATCACTGAACTTTTCGGTACATCAAATGATGTCAAATCAGACGACGCGAGGTGAAAGTTTGATCCATTCTCTTGTTGGTTCACAAAAAATAGTAAAAGTACGGACCGACGGTTAATTAGTCTTTTTTGGTCTTAACAACCTTAGTTATAATAAAAGCATGTGAGTACCACAAAGACAGTTTAATTGAATAGAAATTGTTGAGATAACTTGAATCTGTTCTTAAGATTATTATAATATTATTCTGGAAAATCTTTAAAACCCCTATAAAATACACTCATTGTTTTTTAAAAATCATTAAAAAATAATTGAAAATGCCAACCTGTGAATGAAGACTTCCTGCATACCAAGGGAATGTGCGATCGCACATGCATGCTGTCCCCCCGCCCCACCAAAACATGCCAGGATGTGACGAGATGTATCATAACCTTTAGCCTGTGTCCAATCAAAGAATGAATGTACAAAGTTAATATGAAGTGCCTTCATATAGAGAGTCATACACTAACATGCAACTTAATTGCTGGGAAATCTTGTTGTAAGGAAATCCACAAGGTCAATGTAACACTCCATTTCAATAAATAAAGTATTTACAAATATATATTTATCATTCCAATGATCAGTGTCAGTGTGTCTCTACTGTTACAGCACTTACTTGAGTCAAAGCTCTAATTGGGCGACACATTGTTTCATTAGCCACACGAATGAACCCAAGAGCCACTTCCTCTCTTGTCATTGGTTTGAGTGCCCCATGATGACCATTGTTTTGTGCTGTCAGGAACTCATTAACCTGTGGTCAAATTTAACTGTTACAACTTTTCAAATACAAAGATTCCCAGAAAAATAAATACTATGAGACAAAATGGGGTATTTCATTTAGCATGATATCTCAGGAAAACTTGAATTTGTCAAATGAATGATAAACAGATCATTAACAACAACATGTGACACTCATGTGAATGGATGAAATAAGAGTTTGATCAATGTTTGGCTTGTTTTACCTCACCTCAGCAGTCAGCTTTTCAAAAGCAACGATGGTGGCTGCATAATCCAAGGGCATGTTTTCACTTGGGCCAAAGATGTGTGGGAAATACTCGGGTAGCAGACGCCCAAGACAGAGATTGGCATCGGTGATTGTAAGTGGCCCCCCTGTTTAGTGAAGATTGTTGTTATAACTTAGGTTTGATTACATCATATACTGGACCCATCACAGACAACTCAAGATATTTCCTAGTTCATACCTAAACCTTTTAAAGCCATGATCCCAATTTATGGGTTGTATTTGTTCAAAATACTAACCCTAGCAGTCAGATATTTGGGTGACATTTCCCATGTGGCATATGACAGTCAGTTATTTAGCACTGAATTGTTTACACTTAGGTCAGGGTTTACCCCATGACCTTCTAAAGAGTTCTGTCATGGCCCAGTCCAGGGCTGCATTAAAAATGCAAATATTGTTATTGAATGGGCTGAAACCAAACGAGGTTGATGATAAAATCAATGATTCAAAAAAATAAGTCATGGTTTGAAAAAAAGTCTTACAATTAAAAAATAGACAGGTGATCATACGTTGGATTAAATTCAACTGGTGCCACTTATGAAATGTGTTCTTTGCACCATTAATTAACAAACATTTAAATCTATCCCAAATCATGGATTTTAATGAGAATCAAGAGTTTGTGTCTTAGTCTAGACCCGTGATTCCCAAAGTGGGCGCTGAAGCGATCCTGGGGGGCGGTGAAGGCCACGGGTCATTTTGGGGGGGCGGTGAATGACTGTAAGGGGCGGTGAAAGGATAAACAAAGCAAAAGCAGATTTAGAAAAAAAAAGATTTATGTAATCCGTTCATAACGTTAATTTTTTCTTTAAAAAACGTTTTGGACGTTGCTTTGGTTACCGCAAAGTTCCTCACTTGCATTTAGTTGGGTTTTTTTATATGTGCAATTGCGCAATTCCAGACTGCAAGAACATTTCAAATAAAATTAACAGGGATAAAAGAGATGAGGATTTATCTAATTTACTTAATTACAAATTTATCAAACAACTGACTTTGACAAAACTCTTTTCAACAGCAACCACACAAGATGGCAAAGGCTTGCTACCTCCTTACAATATTGCGTTTAAATTATTGTTTGCCAATTTGGGTAAACCTCATACTATTGGTGAAGAACTAATTATACCGGCTATAAGTAAATTAATAGGACTGTAATACATAAGCATCTGATATTATCCACACAAAAAACTCGTTTAGCAATAATACAGTGCAAATAAGAATTGATGAAAAGGCTCAAGGTGTTTAAGATTCATTGTGTGGCTATTTAAAAACATCTCTGTTTTCTATTCAACTTGATGAGTCAACTTTGCCAGGAAATGAAAATTTACTTTTTTCATACGTGCGGTTCACAAAGGAAGCACTAATTTTCCAAAAATTATTATTTGATAATATTTGCAAACTGATTCCAAAAAGTAAATACAAATGATAAATTTAAATTTAAATTCAAAAGCGGCTACCAACAATTCTGGCTGGAAAAGGAAATCCTGAAGTATGGGCTGTAATTCAAATTTTCTTAATTACATTTCCTTCATCACATTTAGTGGAAAGTAGATTCAGTGCGGTAACTAATTTATTAACCAGCAAACAAACAAACAAACTAACAAACAAACATAAACAACAAAGTGCAAATAGTCAAACGCGGTTACTTAAGATTACTGCTGATGAAAATGGAGCAGATTATTACTAAATTGGTAGCAGCATACCAGGTTGATCTTCTCATTTATATGATTCCAAATGTTTGAATTTAATTCTTTCTTGTGTTGAACTATTCTTGAATTGTTGAACCAAGTTACTTACTGGTTATGATTCGCATGAATGCATTCAAATTGCAGTCAGTCAACATCGATATGTTCTTAGACTTATGTTTTTTTCATACAAGAAAACGCTTGCTTAAAGATGTATTGTATCTGGACCCAAATAGTAAAAAAATGTTTGCTTTTAAATTACAAATCTTCAAAACTGTTCGAAATATCAAAATGTAACTAGTAATCAAGAGCCAATTCCGGTTGAGCTCAAATGAAATTTTGAATAGGTATGTTACCAATTAATGACTAATGATTCTGGAGCCATTAAACCGATAATATACCTCTAGATTCAAATCAATTGCTCGGAATAAAATTTCAAAAATATATAAAAAATTATATGCAAAAACATTCATTACCATGACATAAGATCGCCACGTGTACATGCCTAAGGGCCGCATAATATACTCTGGCTGGCCGCATGTGACCCGCGGGTCATGGTTTGCCCATCCTTGTGTTAGAATAATAATTTTAAAATTCGGGGGAGGGGGCGCTGAGTAATATTTCTTCTGGAAAGTGGGCGGTAGGCCAAAAAAGTTTGGGAACCACTGGTCTAGACTATTCAAACATATGCTCTCATTCTAACACATTTCAAAATGAGAATCAAGAGTTTGTTGTCTTAGTCTAGACTATTTCAAACATATGCTCACATTCTAACACATTTAGCTAGGGCTGCGGAAATTAACGATTAATTTTAGGGGTCTAACGATATATCGGCTGGCCGATATATCGGCACCGATATCTGGATATCGGCAATATCGCTATCAGTAGCATGTAAAGGTCCCGATATTGACGTCACCTATATTTCATAATAAGTGACATTTTGACCCCCCCAAAAAACGGAAACAAAAAAACTATCATTTAGATTTACAATATCTCGACAAATTAATAGATCGACCCCGATACCGGTATTGAAATAGTCAAAAGAGTCCTAGCATTAATATGTGCAGCCACGATACAGTGTGCCATGTGCTTTGATATTGTTTAGGTATCGACCGTTTTTCTTATACTCAGAAATACTGTGTAAATAGTGCCGATGCCAAGTATACCGTAATTGCTCTAATAAATGTATAACATGTAAACATTATGTTCACGTAATTGCTCTAATAGCAAAGATGCACGCAGAATCGCAGATGTCTAAAACATTTCGTTTCGTATGGAATAACAAAATGTACCGTGTGAAGACTTGTTGTCATTGGCAACCATTCAACCTTCAGCCTCATTTTCACTGTATTACTTTTGTACTTTGATCTCATTGTTTCATTCATAAAAGGTGGCCGTGTGCAAAAGCCATTAAACTATTGGTTAGAATTAATAATTATGAGTCAAGGTTGAAGTTTCAAAAGGAGTACCTAATATGCTTGTACATTTTTATAAAGGACGGTTCGTTTTGTTATGAGTCCTATGTAGGTCATGAACTGGAACTTGTAATTACATCGGAAACTTCGTTTAGGGAAAAAAAATCGGTAATTTCGGCAAAACTGGGATATCGGTAGACCACTTAATTATAAAATATAAATAATTACGAGTGATAAATTTAAGAATGACGTCATCAAATAAGACCACGGTTATTTTTGTCCTAACAAATACTCATATGTCATATCGGCACTCATATCGGAAAAAAATATCGGTAATATCGGCAAAAATGCTTATCGGTAGTCCCCTAATATAAAATATAAATAATTAGGAGTGATGAATTTAAGAATGATGTCATCAAATAAGACCGCTGGTTTTTGTCCTAACAAATACCCTATCGGCACTCATATCGGAAAAAAATATCGGTAATATCGGCAAAAATGCGTATCGGTAGTCCCCTAATATTAAAGATAAATAATTACGAGTGATAAATTTAAGAATGACGTCATCAAATATGACCGCTGGTTTTTGTCATAACAAGTACTCATATATCGGCACTCATATCGGCAAACAAAATATCGGTAATATCGGTATCTGCAATATCGGCAAAAAGGCATATCGGTAGATTCCTAATTAATTTCTCGATTAATCATTAAAAATTTTAACACTTTAAAATTTTTTTAACGATTAAATGTACTGGAAGTCCAAAAGTAAAATATTTCGGCCGATAAATATAAACTAATTTCCGGACGATTACACAAACATTTTTGTTTTAAACTATTCACTTAGGTGATTGTTCAAAATGTTGATAAAGGTTATTGTGTCCATTGAGAGAAATCGTTTGCCTACCATGCAATGTTCCCTCTAAGTCTAAGCTCGTTGTTTCGTGTGCAAAGTTTAAAAAAAACTCGTTTGCAAAGTTACACAACGTCCATTTTTTTGTGCAAAATTTTACAGAATTTTCTGCGCTGTGATTCTAAACTCCTGCGGGGCGTCTGTAAAACATCTGCGCAGCGGCGCTGCTTAAATGGAACATTACTACCATGGTTCAAACACTTCCCTTACATATCACCTGCAAACCAAACATCCACTACAGTATCAGAAACTTCAAATGAGACAATCTAAAGCTATGTGAACTATTGTTCAGCTCGACTGGTTATATTGTCAATAAGACCCGCTCATCACTTGAACCAAGTAATGTCAATACACTTGTCTGTTTGCGTGGTTGGTTAAAAGATGACATATAAAGAAGACATTCCAGTGTTATTTCGATTTTCGACAAGTACGTTTAATAAATGTTACTTATGACACCATAAATTTCAATTTCGGCTTTAATCGAAATTGACGATTAATTAATCGATAATTTTTCAAAACTTAACGATTAATTTTAAATTAATCGATAACAGCCCTACATTTAGCAATGGACTTCTAAAAGACAAACTGATACAAATAAACATAATTTTTAATTGTTTAAAAATGTACTGACACAGCATACAATTAAACTTTAATTGTATGCTGTGTCAGTAAATTTTACATAAAGGCCCAGGAACATGGATATTTTAGGGCCAGGAACATGGATATTTTAGGGTCAGGAGCTAAAGGTTCAAAAATGTGTGATGGATAAATAGATAAATATCTAGAATCAATCTTAAAATGGTTGTTACCAATGTTATAATAACTGAACCTGTCAATGTCCTTACCTTTCATGTAACAGGTGGGCCCTGGGTGGGCCCCCGCTGACTCTGGGCCAACAACAAACATGCCTGACCTAAAGAACAGCATGGACCCCCCTCCGGCAGCTACAGTGTTTATGTCCAACTGAAAGGTGATCAAAAATATTTTTATTAAATTTTAAAGATTTCTTTTTGTAAAAAAATAACAACTCTACCTTACAGATTATGGCAGTTCCAATTTGTAAAGAAAATATTTTAGAAAAATAATTATTATTTAAATTTATAAAACAAAACATATTTCAATTATTTTTTTTAATCCACTGAACAAAGTGAAAGTTCTGAAAACAGGAAATAATTTTTTTTTATCCTTAAGCTATATTGCAATATCTTACATAGTGTTTACCTGTGGTGCTATGTAGTAATATCTGACATAGTTTACCTGTGGTGCTATGTAGTAATATCTGACATAGTGTTTACCTGTGGTGCTATGTAGTAATATCTGACATAGTTTACCTGTGGTGCTATGTAGTAATATCTGACATAGTTTACCTGTGGTGCTATGTGCTAACATCTGACATAGTTTACCTGTGGTGCTATGTAGTAATATCTGACATAGTTTACCTGTGGTGCTATGTGGTAATATCTGACATAGTTTACCTGTGGTGCTATGTAGTAATATCTGACATAGTTTACCTGTGGTGCTATGTGGTAATATCTGACATAGTTTACCTGTGGTGCTATGTGCTAACATCTGACATAGTTTACCTGTGGTGCTTTGTGCTAACATCTGACATAGTTTACCTGTGGTGCTATGTGCTAACATCTGACATAGTTTACCTGTGGTGCTTGTATAGTGATGCCAGCTGTCGTTGTCTCAAACACATGCTCAAACTCACCAGCAAACCTGCTGACATCTGTGGATGTGCCTGTAAGTAGTTGTTTCTTATTAGATCATTACAGTTTATATAAATTTCTAGTCTTACTAACTGCCCCTTGGTGACTGTAGAAATGGTTAAAGGCTAAACTGTGATATAGAACGTGGTTAATTCAGAGCAGACCAAATGTTAGTATGACACTGAATAGATTACTTTGTGGGTAATTAAGAGAAATCTAGTCAAAATCTCAATCTTTAAACAAAAACAAATTTACTTAGAGTTATGGCATTTAATGGCTGAATTATATATTTCAAGAAAATTGTTCAAGTCTGTAAGATTGGGAATTAGTATTTTACTGATATGCATTCTAATTATTCAGTCCTATAGATAATGGACTTACCTCCCATGTCAAAGCCAATGACAGGTGTCTTGGTTTCCTTGTTGTATGTTGTCTCAGCGTATCCCACCACTCCTCCAGCTGGGCCAGACAGTATGGCATGTGACCCCATGAAACTGTTATAAAAAGTTACAAGGTTATAAACAGTGACCTTGACATTATCTCATTAGCAAAGATCTCCTGTCAGCATTCTTTACTCGAGTATAAGTCTTGACATTGCCAGGAAATACAGAATACTAAAAACTAATTTTTGTTTGTTTTTAAATTATTATGTTAAAAAGGTTGTTTAAGTGGTACAGCAGTTGCCAATGTTAATTTATACCAAAACTTTAAGTTGGTCAGTAAGAGCTTTATTAATTGAAAGCTTACTGATTATAACTAGCAATAATCCTTTCAATTCAATGAAGGTCAGGTAGAAATAACCTGAACAGATTTGAGTATTCCATCTGCTAGATAAAATATACATTGGAGAAACACAATTTATAAAAATTTCAATGAAATCTAAAGCCAAACGTTTCTAGACCATTCCAATTGTTGTGAGTAGTTACAAGCAGAGGCTGTACCTGTCCATTGGGGTCAATCCACCGTCAGATCTCATAAAAAGGACTTTAGCTTTCTGGGGAGCAACAAAGGAAGATAAGCATTTACATTTTTCATTGAAAGAAATATATTTTTTTACATAAGATAAAGAGTGCAATGGAAATGACAAAAAGTTTACTTTATTTACTTGCCATCAAGTTATTCAACAATTGGGTAATGCTTTACTTTATTTACTTGTCATCAAGTTATTCAACAATTGGGTAATGCTTTACTTTATTTACTTGTCATCAAGTTATTCAACAATTGGGTAATGCTTTACTTTATTTACTTGTCATCAAGTTATTCAACAATTGGGTAATGCTTTACTTTATTTACTTGTCATCAAGTTATTCAATAATTGGGTAATGCTTTACTTTATTTACTTGTCATCAAGTTATTCAACAATTGGGTAATGCTTTACTTTATTTACTTGTCATCAAGTTATTCAACAATTGGGTAATGCTTTACTTTATTTACTTGTCATCAAGTTATTCAACAATTGGGTAATGCTTTACTTTATTTACTTGTCATCAAGTTATTCAACAATTGGGTAATGCTTTACTTTATTTACTTGTCATCAAGTTATTCAACAATTGGGTAATGCTTTACTTTATTTACTTGTCATCAAGTTATTCAACAATTGGGTAATGCTTTACTTTATTTACTTGCCATCAAGTTATTCAACAATTGGGTAATGCTTTAATTACACAACTTTAAAATTATATATTTTTAAAGTAAATGGTATAAATCAAGGACTAAATTTATATTTTGTTCATTTATTTTGAAGAAGATCAGCACCATTTAAGGAAGCTGTAATATGGTTCACATATTTATATTTAATCTGAAAATCACTTCAAGGGAACCAGGGAACGATGTAAAAAAAATCAATGATCTGTATTTCCATTGCAGTTAACAGACCTGCTGCGGAAAGTTAAATAAGGTTTCATTGAGATAAAATGAGGTTACCTGGAGTCCTGATCTGAAGCCCTCAACATATTTCTTGATACAAGGTGTGAGGTAGGCATCTGCACAAGCTGGAAATAGACACAACTTATCTAAGCCGGAGATATCAATATGTAAGTTATGAAAGACTTACTATACTTTTTTATCATTAGACATTTCCTTGTTTTGTTCTAACTGAAAATTGTCCTGGGTCTCTACATCTTTTTCTCTTAATCTAAATTAATATTCCTGAAGACAACTTATAACAAAGTTGAAATGACTAGATTTGTATTTAATCTTATTGCAGTCTAGGACAATTCAGAGACTAAAGACATAACAGTTGTTTTTACTTAAATCTAAGGGTGATAATTAGTGAATTGTTCTGAGTTATCTACCATCTTAAACATCAGCAATAACAAAGTGGAACAACTCAGGAAATATATCAATTCAGTAATACAACAATGGAACAACTCAGGAAATATATCAATTCAGTAGTACAACAATGGAACAACTCAGGAAATATATCAATTCAGTAGTACAACAATGGAACAACTCAGGAAATATATCAATTCAGTAATACAACAGTGGAACAACTCAGGAAATATATCAATTCAGTAATACAACAATGGAACAACTCAGGAAATATATCAATTCAGTAGTACAACAATGGAACAACTCAGTAAATATATCAAATTAGTAACACAACAATGGAACAACTCAGGAAATATATCAATTCAGTAGTACAACAATGGAACAACTCAGGAAATATATAAATTCAGTAGTACAACAATGGAACAACTCAGGAAATATATCAATTCAGTAATACAACAGTGGAACAACTCAGAAAATATATCAATTCAGTAATACAACAATGGAACAACTCAGGAAATATATCAATTCAGTAATACAACAGTGGAACAACTCAGGAAATATATCAATTCAGTAATACAACAATGGAACAACTCAGGAAATATATCAATTCAGTAGTACAACAATGGAACAACTCAGGAAATATATCAATTCAGTAATACAACAGTGGAACAACTCAGGAAATATATCAATTCAGTAATACAACAGTGGAACAACTCAGGAAATATATCAATTCAGTAATACAACAGTGGAACAACTCAGGAAATATATCAATTCAGTAATATAACAGTGGAACAACTCAGGAAATATATCAATTCAGTAATATAACAGTGGAACAACTCAGGAAATATATCAATTCAGTAATACAACAGTGGAACAACTCAAGAAATATATCAATTCAGTAATACAACAATGGAACAACTCAGGAAATATATCAATTCTGTAATACAACAGTGGAACAACTCAGGAAATATATCAATTCAGTAATACAACAATGGAACAACTCAGGAAATATATCAATTCAGTAATACAACAGTGACATCAGCTCCATGATAGTATTGGTGGAACAGCAAAGTTCCAGGGAAAAGATGCTAGGAATTGTCCATAATCATCTGAGGTTTATGTAATGTATTCCTGATTGATATTACCTGTGTAACCACTGGGGAAAACTCTGGCCATTGACATAACTTTACGTGTGTAACCACTGGGGACAATTCTAGCCATTGACATAACTTTACCTGTGTAACCACTGGGGACAATTCTAGCCATTGACATAACTTTACGTGTGTAACCACTGGGGACAATTCTAGCCATTGACATAACTTTACCTGTGTAACCACTGGGGACAATTCTAGCCATTGACATAACTTTACGTGTGTAACCACTGGGGACAATTCTAGCCATTGACATAACTTTACGTGTGTAACCACTGGGGACAATTCTAGCCATTGACATAAATTTACGTGTGTAACCACTGGGGATAATTCTAGCCATTGACATAACTTTACCTGTGTAACCACTGGGGACAATTCTAGCAATTGACATAACTCAGGCCGATTTTCGTATACTCGGAAATACTGTGTAAATACTGCCGATGCCAAGTATACCATAATTGCTTTAATAAATGGATAACTTGTAAACATTATGTTCACGTAAATGCTCTAATAGCAAAGATGCACGCAGAATCCCAGATGTCTAAAACATTTCGTTTCGTATGGAATAACAAAATGTACCGTGTGCAGTGTGCAGACTTGTTGTCATTGGCAACCATTCATCCTTCAACCTTATTTTGACTATATTACTATTACTTTGTTCTCATTGTTTCATTCAGAAAAGGTGGCCATGTGGAAAAGCTATTAAACTATTGGTTATGATTAATAATTATGAGTCAAAGTTGAAGTTTAAAAAGGAGTTCCTAATTTTGCTTGTACATTTTTAATAAGGAACAGTTTGTTTAGTCATGAGTCCTATGTAGGTCATGATCTGGAACTTGTAAACAAAGAAACTTCGTTTCGGCAAAATCGGTAAAATCGTCAAAACTGCATATGGGTAGACCCCTAAATTACTAAATATAGATAATTATGAGTGATAAATTTAAGAAGGACGTCATCAAATATGACCGCAGTTATTTTTGTCCTAATAAATACTCATATTGGCACTCATATCGGTAATATCGGCAAAAATGCATATCGGTAGACACCTAATATAAAATATGAATAATTAGGAGTGATAAATTTAAGAATGACGTCATCAAATAAGACCGCTGGTTTTTGTCCTTACAAATACTCATATCAGCACTCATCTCAGCAAAAAAAATATCGGTAATATCGGTATCAGCAATATTGTAAAGCTCCTTCGTCGTACTTCTTGACTGACTCTTCAACTCTCATACTCAAAACAAAGGCAGCTTTAATGCTAACAGTTCTTCTCTTTATTAGCCATAACTTCTGGTTACATCTGCTCTCTATCTCTACGACTCTCTCTCTCTCTATCTATCTAAGTCTGTCCTCTAACCCTGGGGCGGGTTACTCTCTGTCCTGGTCTGTCCAAGTCTCTCGTGGGTGACTCCCTAAACTGCTCTCTTACCCCGGGGTGGGTTGTTCTCCCTTAAACACTCTAAACTCTCGCCTTATATCCTCGGTTTCCCTCGAGGTGTCAAAGTTTAATCTATTAACCTTCGACCCTTAATTTCCCCCCACGAATTCTTTCCCGGTTTTATCCGTGACTTTCTTTACAAGTCACAATGATAAATAACTGTTGTCTTCCTTACAACCAACGCCCCTTAATAGCTGATCCAATCAACCAGACGTGAGGTGTTAGGTGTATTCCTCACGTTCCGTGGTCCATTCAGAGTTCATTGATACATCGGCGTGGTCGCCGGGCGTGAGCGCATAGGCGTTTTCCCACGTCCCTACGTCCGACTCAGAATTCATTGATACGATTTATGCGCATTTGACCACCCAACATCCCGTACCTGGGGGTGGGGGGGGGGAAGAGAGAGGCCGGAATACTTTCATTTCCGGTAATTGTCTGAGCGCATCATTACATTTCAGGTACGTCGCCTACCTACCGTCCGCTCCCCTCTCAAATATTTAACCGAAGGTTCTCAATTATTTCAACCCAGGTCCTCCACAATACACCCTGTTTACAAAACAATGTCGTCCCGACATTTCGTAACATCTCCGCGTTATGTTTAATTGTCTTCAAATGGCTTTGAGTGACTAAGACCCTCAGCACTATTCAAATACGAATTAACAATGACGCTAAATTGTGTGTACCGCAACAACTGAACTCCCATATACTCAACCATTATTATCCTACACCTGCACTTCTATGTCAACCTCTACACGTCTGTCAAATCTAGTGTGTAATCAGTTTGTCAATTTGTGTCAGATACCTGGCAGTTCAACTCTCATACACAACTACCATTAATTAAAACAAGGTACATTGAACAGTAAGCAGTTAGCATTAAGACTGTAACCATAGTTAGGAAAATATGAAAAGAGAAAAAAAATCAATGTGTAATGTCAATATAGTATAAAAACAAATGATTATGAACTAATATATGGTAAGGAATTGATTAAGCATATCATCTTCAGTCTAAACATAGTAAGAAATCATAGTCATCTTCCGTTAAAATAAATTTATGCATCATAAACATAATTCCAAAATAGTTTCAAGGAGCAATGCTACCAAAACACAAGTAGGTCAATGTAGGCACCTAATTCATCAGATTGTAAGCATGTTACAAGCTACATAACCTGCTCATAACACATTACAATTTCACACACAAGAACTGAACCACTAAAAAAATGTTTCTATTAGTACACCCGTACTTCATCAGCAGATTGTAAACATCCACCTGGTATCTTAGTTACTTCTTGCCCCCAAAACCATTCAGGTAGTCGAAATACAATCCCAGTCTCTCGCAGTCCTCCTTTTGTTGTAGTGTATTTGACAGCCGGACGATACGGCGGCCCAGGCGAGTTGCCCGACGGATTGTCCGTTTTTCTTATCTTTGTCTGCGGTGACAGACAGAGTACTAGGGTGTTCTGCCCCGAAGTGACCCGTGTCATTTGGCCTTTACTGGAGCCTGGTCGTTTGTTCCATGTCGCCGGATTTTCTCCCACGTGGGGAAAAATTAGGGAATGGCCCCTGTTCCTCTCATTAAAAGAATCACCACAAGTTTCTAAATTTACGTTACTCACCCAAACAATTTGAGGAGTTGGCCCGAATTGGGTCTGTAGATTCTCAAGTGGCCGCTGCTGAAATGTTGGCCACTGTGGTGAAATTTCCCCGACCTTGTCCTCCGAATTCACAGTCACTGCTGTACCACTAGACACACTAACTAATAAATCCACAGAATTAGAATGAACACCGCTGTTTAGCTGTAGCTGTCTGGGTGATTTTCTTCCCAATTCTCCAACAAAACAGATACGAGCAAGGTGCCCAATCCCGTCACAATGGAAACACTGTCTTTTCTCAATCGTCTGATCACTCAAGCAAGACGTTTGATCATGACCCGGCACTTGTATGGCTTCCCTTGTGACCCCAGTCGTCTCCACATGGCTTTTAGCGAAGCCAGTGGGACATGAAGTTGACATATCAGGCGAAATGGCAAGTGGTGTTACGGCACGTTGAGTTACCATTGTTGCAGTTGGTAACTGGACATTGGTTGTGGTTATTGGAATCTCACCCTCCCGTCTCGATTCTTCAACTCTCGGAGGCTCTTCTTCTATCTCCTCCCGGCTCTCTTCTGCTATCTCCTCCCGGCTCTCTTCTGCTATCGCCTCCTGGCTCTCTACTGCTATCTCCTCCCGGCTCACTTCTGCTATCTCCTCCTGGCTCTCTTCTGGTATCTCCTCCCGACTCTCTTCTGCTATCTCCTCCCGGCTCTCTTCTGCTATCTTCTCACGGCTCGATTCTTCAACTCTCGGAGTCGCTGGCTTGTTCTCCTCTCTTGTCATGTGGGCCGGAAAGTTAGAGTCATTAAACCTCGACGCCATGGCACCTTGTAGTGTCTCGTAATTGTCTCTTGCCTCTTCATTTAAGCAACAACAGGCATACTCTGCCGCCTCATCCTCTAATGCAATTATTAGGTAATGAAGTTTGTCTTCTTCACTCCACTGCAACTCTTTGGCCACCGATTCGAACTCAAAAATATACATTTGCCACGGCGATGATCCATCATAGGCGATAAGTTTGTCAAAAACATCTTCCAGCAGCGCCATCATTGTTCTTATATGCCGAATAGTTTACCACAAAAAAAATATGCCTTCTATCCGGAACGTGAACAATTATAATCCTTCAATTATCCTCGAGACGTTGTAAGTAAGGCTACTATCTTCTCTTCGGAGGCGTTGTAAGGTCAAATCCCACCGCTGTTTCCATTGTAAAGCTCCTTCGTCGTACTACTGACTCTTCATCTCTCGTACTTAACACAAAGGCAGCTTTAATGCTAACAGTTCTCTTTATTATGGTATAATTTCTGGTTACATCTGCTCTCTATCTCTACGACTCTCTCTCTCTATCTATCTAGTCTGTCCTCTACCCTGGGGGGGTTACTCTCTGTCCTGGTCTGTCCAAGTCTCTCGTGGGTGACTCCTAAACTGCTCTCTTACCCCGGGGTGGGTTGTTCTCTCCCTAAACACTCTAAACTCTCGCCTTATATCCTCGGTTTCCCTCGAGGTGTCAAAGTTTAATCTATTAACCTTCGACCCTTAATTTCCCCCCACGAATTCTTTCCCGGTTTTATCCGTGACTTTCTTTACAAGTCACAATGATAAATAACTGTTGTCTTCCTTACAACCAACGCCCCTTAATAGCTGATCCAATCAACCAGACGTGAGGTGTTAGGTGTATTCCTCACGTTCCGTGGTCCATTCAGAGTTCATTGATACATCGGCGTGGTCGCCGGGCGTGAGCGCATAGGCGTTTTCCCACGTCCTACGTCCGACTCAGAATTCATTGATACGATTTATGCGCATTTGACCACCCAACATCCCGTACCTGGGGGTGGGGGGGGGAATGAGAGAGGCCGGAATACTTTCCGGTAATTGTCTGAGCGCATCATTACATTTCAGGTACGTCGCCTACCTACCGTCCGCTCCCCTCTCAAATATTTAACCGAAGGTTCTCAATTATTTCAACCCAGGTCCTCCACAATATCGACAAAAATGCATATCGGTAGACCCCTAGACATAACTTTACCTGTGTAACCCCTGGGGACAATTCTAGCCATTGACATAACTTTGGATGAGAGAGAAACATTTGTAAAGCCCATGTCTAGGGCAAGTCTGCCAACAGCTTCTTCATGACCAGAAAATCTGGAGATTGAACAAATCAAAATAATATTTAATGATGTCAATGAAAATAATGACAAATTGTGTCTTTTTCTCGAAAAATATTTTTTAAAGTTGAAAATTGAAAGCGAAATATTTGAAATTGAGGCATTTTCATCAAAAACATACATATAGGAATGCATGAAAACAAAAGAAACAACTCACATGTAGGAATGCATGAAAACAACAGCAAGACTTTTGATCCCTTTGTCCAGCACATTTTGTAAATCTATCTTGAGCTGTTCTAAATCCAGGGTTCTCCATACAGAAAGCTGTGGGAAAACTTGTAGAAAATTATCTTACATTCATTGTGATGCTTATTTTTATGATTAGTGCGTTAAAAAAAACACAAATCTACCTAGTTGAAAGACTTCAAAAATATAAGAAGTAAAAACAAAATCTACAAAACAGTGCATTACCAATTGACCAGTGGAGCCGGTGACTTGAGTGGTTTGCTTGTTTATCTGACAGTCTTCTCTATGTAATACACATCTCTCATCAACTTCAACCACCTCCTCATAAAGATTTTCTGGGCACACTATCTCCTGTTCAAGATTGTTAATATTATTATGATTATTTTCTTAGAATAAACATAAACAATAGCATTACATTTGTGGACCTGGAACAAGAGTTGGATCCAGACAATTTAATCACTTTTAATAACATAAATGTACTGAGATATTTGTTGGCTAATAATAATAAAAAACAATTGAACAATGTCTAACAGGACAATCAACAACTAATAATAATAAAACCAATTGAACTATGTCTAACAGGACATTCAACAACTAATAATAATAAAAACAATTGAACTATGTCTAACAGGACAACCAACAACTAATAATAATAAAACCAATTGAACTATGTCCAACAGGACAACCAACAACTAATAATAATAAAAACAATTGAACTATGTCTAACAGGACAATCAACAACTAATAATAATAAAAACAATTGAACTATGTCCAACAGGACAACCAACAACTAATAATAATAAAAACAATTGAACTATGTCTAACAGGACATTCAACAACTAATAATAATAAAAACAATTCAACTATGTCTAACAGGACAACCAACAACTAATAATAATAAAAACAATTGAACTATGTCTAACAGGACAATCAACAACTAATAATAATAAAAACAATTGAACTATGTCCAACAGGACAACCAACAACTAATAATAATAAAAACAATTGAACTATGTCTAACAGGACATTCAACAACTAATAATAATAAAAACAATTGAACTATGTCTAACAGGACAACCAACAACTAATAATAATAAAAACAATTGAACTATGTCTAACAGGACAATCAACAACTAATAATAATAAAAACAATTGAACAATGTCCAACAGGACAACCAACAACTAAAAATAATAAAACCAATTGAACAATGTCTAACAGGACAACCAACAACTAATAATAATAAAAACAATTGAACAATGTCTAACAGGACAACCAACAACTAATAATAATAAAAACAATTGAACAATGTCTAACAGGACAACCAACAACTAATAATAATAAAAACAATTGAACTATGTCCAACAGGACAATCAACAACTAATAATAATAAAACCAATTGAACTATGTCTAACAGGACAACCAACAACTAATAATAATAAAAACAATTGAACTATGTCTAACAGGACAATCAACAACTAATAATAATAAAACCAATTGAACTATGTCCAACAGGACAACCAACAACTAATAATAATAAAACCAATTGAACTATGTCCAACAGGACAACCAACAACTAATAATAATAAAACCAATTGAACTATGTCCAACAGGACAACCAACAACTAATAATAATAAAACCAATTGAACTATGTCCAACAGGACAACCAACAACTAATAATAATAAAACCAATTGAACTATGTCCAACAGGACAACCAACAACTAATAATAATAAAACCAATTGAACTATGTCCAACAGGACAATCAACAACTAATAATAATAAAAACAATTGAACTATGTCTAACAGGACAACCAACAACTAATAATAATAAAAACAATTGAACTATGTCTAACAGGACAATCAACAACTAATAATAATAAAAACAATTGAACAATGTCTAACAGGACAACCAACAACTAATAATAATAAAAACAATTGAACTATGTCTAACAGGACAACCAACAACTAATAATAATAAAAACAATTGAACTATGTCTAACAGGACAATCAACAACTAATAATAATAAAAACAATTGAACTATGTCCAACAGGACAACCAACAACTAATAATAATAAAAACAATTGAACTATGTCTAACAGGACAACCAACAACTAATAATAATAAAAACAATTGAACTATGTCTAACAGGACAACCAACAACTAATAATAATAAAAACAATTGAACTATGTCTAACAGGACAATCAACAACTAATAATAATAAAAACAATTGAACTATGTCTAACAGGACATTCAACAATTAGCTGATATTGGATTGAACCCATATATTTAAATAACAAACATTACAGGTAAGTTTTTAAAAATATATGTCGAGAGTATAATTACCAAATCAAATATATTTGGACGAGCTTGGTTTCCAATATGGAGTAAATCTCTAAAGCCTTTAGTTATCACAAGAGCCATTGGTTCACCTTTTCTCTCCAGCAATGCATTTGTTGCCACTGTAGTTCCCATTCTGATCCAGTCTATCAAACTTGTGTCAATCATTGCATCTTTCGATGGCAAGCTATTTGTTTCCTTGGATAATAGTGATAAATAAAGAAATATATGACATAATCATAATGCCATTGATTCATACTCTGACACAAAATAAGGGCCATTGGAAATTATGTAGTTTTAAAAATAAATTGTTATTATTATTAAACTACATTATTATTATTATGAATACTATTGTTTTTATTAAGATTAATATTATCATTGTCATCATTATTATTTTTTTTTAATTGCAAATATTTTGGGGAGAAGAGATGGTAAAGAATTTTGAAGCATACATTTTTTATATTGCAATAAAGATTTATTTCAATTATGGTAAATTTAATCCAAAATTTGTGACTAAAATGGTGGCAACCATCAAATTCAATTTTGATCCCACCATGCATATTTAGAATTGTAAATCCAATGACTACTTTTTTCCCACAATATCTTTACTTCCTTGAACTTAGCACTGTATACTGAAGTATGCATTTGTTGTCATGTGGATAAAAATAGTTAACTGTAGACAAGGGGTGGGGAAGGTGTAAAAGATAAATATATAATGCAAATATCCTTTATGAGAAACTGATAGATTTATAATGGTTTAAGATTTGTCTAAGGATAAGAGATAATTTTAATTTCTAACAGTGTTTCATAGGGGATACACACATTTATATATAATAGAACAATTTAAGAATCATTAATATCATCTATGTCTATGTACAGTAAAAATAATGTCGAATATTCAGTATCTATTAATACTTCCATCATGGTTAAATATTACTGAGCATAATTCATTCAAGTAATCTTCTCATCTACTGTTATATTGTGTTGCAATGTCTATACTAAAGCCAACAAACACACATCCAAAACTTCAATGCTGCATGAATTGACACCTGCAAAAAAACATTTTTACATGTTTTTTTCTGCAGTGGGTAGAGAACATTGACAGATACAGTCAAGGAGCAGAAAATCACTGCAAGGAAATCAAGGATGATTTTATTGCAGAAAGCCATCTTTGCACTCATAATATCATAATCCTCGTTAAAACGTAGGCACTACAATATGCAGCATTTGCAATAGTCGTATGAGACTGACATCTTAAATATCAGGACTTTAAAATAAATTAATTTAATTTATTTATTATTTATATTTTAATGAAATGTCTTAAATTTCATATAAATATCCATAAAAGTGGTGCACGGTGGCCGAGCGGCATGCACGCTGGCTGGCGTACTGAGGGTCACGTTTTTCAAATCTCTGTGAAGGTAGAGATGTGTTACCAGGGCGAAGGGTTCCCTGAGTTTGCCCAGCTCTGAATAGGCACACCTGACACTAGTTAGTGAAACAAAGGTGACAGGGAACAGTGTGGCATGTGAACGCTGTGTCACTTGCCAATACATACTTAGCAGAATGTAGGACGCAATAATCTTCTCTTTAGAAGAAGCGTCTGTAAAAAGTAAAAGATAAGACAAAACAAAAGTGTTAAAGTCAAAATAACAAAATAAAAGTTGCAAAAGCATAATTAATTAATAATTTGGCACTCCTGTCAACGGCGGTCCCAAAATCAAACATACCCAGAATCATATTATTTATGGTATTTTTGGCTGCTATATTTGTTGTTTTTTTATTTTAATTGAAAAAATAGACAACTAAACCTAACCCAGATACTAAAACTAAAACATTAAATAAATACTTAATTGGCTGGTTGAACACCCATTAATCCGCAATACAAATGTCTGTGATTTTGGGACCGGCGTTGACAGGAGTGCAAATAATTGTTCATTTTTGTACCTCTGCGGGGTAATCCCTTATTTCAGCGCATTTTATATTTCAAGTCATAAAAAAAAATTTTTTTCAAACTTACTTCATTAATTATTATTATGAAATCCATTTTAAAATTAAAATCTAAATAAAATTACTATTTTACCATTTGTACGAAATAAAAATTTGTATATTTCACTATCTTCTGTGACTAACGGGGCCATTGTTTATGATTAGGAGTTGGAAGTCTGCTTTTAAACATCTTTTTCTAAGTTAAAAACCACTTTAAACTCAACAAAACATACGAAAAACTAATTCTAAAGCATTAAATAATTTTTTTATATCTGATTAAAGTGTTTAAATTAGTAAAATTATGGGTAAATTCGCATTTACGTGGCCAAGATGGCGGCTAGTCATTTCCGGGCGGCCAGCGTTGTTGCTAAGGCACGTGACCCCCGGAAAGTAGTGCATAGCATTGGTTTTAAGGGGGGTGGGGGGAACGGAAATCTCAAATTACCGGGGTTTTTAGAAACGCGCCAAATTTGGAAAACAGCGAAAAATACGACTTTTAAGAATGGGGTGGGGGGAGGGGGAATTCTTTAAAATGATGCTATTTTAAGATCCTGCTATTTTAAGAACACCTGGAGCAATTCAAGCGAAAGGAATGCGATTGTTCCCGGGCGATTGTTCCCGGGCTGGAACACTTCGGTTACATACGCGTCACAGCATATAGTGCCGCATTTAGCGAGTTGAACAAAAAAAACTACGATACGCGTATGAACACAATCTCATCCTTTCCATTGATAAATTCTTCGTCCTCCCGCCTAAGGGGAGATAATCGGAAATAATAACATTTTCAAGGGAAGCAACTCGCGGCTAGCAACAGGTAGCGTCATTTTCGCCCGGAAATGACTCGCCGCCATCTTGGCCACGTAAATACTATTCAGCCAAATTATGTTATTTTATTTATTTTGTTCTAAAAATTTTAAATGCGCTGAAATAAGGGATCACCCCTCTGCGGCTGGGGTACTTGGTAGTAGTACTATAATTTTAAACTTTAAATAAAACTACATGGAATTTACCCTTCTTACTTTCTTACCCCTTAGCTTTGGGTTTTTTTAAAAGCTATTTTATTTACTTGTGTACTGTTTATAAAACTGTTATAGTAAGTAATAGTAATAGTAATAGGCTTAATAAGTCATAGTCATAGGTTATTTTTAGTTTTTAGCCTACCTGCTGTATTATTCTTCGAATCGCTTCTTTAGGAGCATCATCATAATTTGCAGGGTCCTCGGATAAAAGCTTCATTAAACGAATTTTTCCATTAGGACATTTCGCCCAAATGTCAGTAAAGGTGCCACCTCTGTCAATTGCAAACTGAAATTTACCTATTCCAGACATACTGAACTGGATTAACTTTTTCCGAAGTAGTTTCTTAGCTCACAAAAATGGTCGGTCCTCTTATCGAGTATTTACTAAAAGAAATTAAAACATCGAGATGCAATACTTTCAATCACTTGATATTACTTATTTACATTTACGTCGGAAATCAAATATATAGACACGGGTCAAGGGTCTATAAAAATAAAATAATTAAAATTATTGTTTTTTTAATAGTAATATCACTTCAAACTAAACATGAACCATCGATAAGTGTAGGACGCATTATCTTATTTTAAAAAATGTTAAAACTATTTTTTTTTATTTAAAAAAACGAGCGTCAGTAAATAAGATACAAGAAAGAAAAAACAAGAAATCGCACACAACTGTTTGTACTCACAAGAATTTTCTCCTTTTTATTAATTTTTTTAATTAAATAAAATTAATTTTTTTTTGGGTGTGTGTTTGGTGTGAGTCAACAAACTTGGAACATCATTTTTCTAAATGCATTGAAAGTTAAAAAGCGTGTAGGTCAGTGTGGGGCCGTCCATAAATGACGTCACGCGATTTTGGCCTATTTTTGACCCCCTCCCTCCCGCTCGTCACGCGTCGTCACAAAAAGTTCGACCCCCCCCCTCTAAAAATACGTCACAAAGCTTTGATCCCCCCCCCTTCCAAAAAAAACAACAACCTTATTTTCTATTTGAAAATAAGTATGTTTCAAATCACTTTTATTGTCATTTAAGTATTTATTATTTATTTAGTGAAGATCTACATTGTAATATCGTAACCCGCGTGAAGCATTTTTTTCAAAACGTTTAATCGGCCTTCAAAAGACGAACTGTGTTAACATCCTTAGATAATATTTTATTTTAATGAATACAAATTAAACATTGACTATTAATCATCACGGTTAACGTCTTTGTTTAGAAAAAAAAATTAAAATAATATTTTTAAAATGTATTTTTTTTTAAATCCCTCAATTTACTGACGGGCATCCCGTAAGAAAGAGGTCGGCGAACTCATCTGGGGTCAAAAAGGAATTCTTGGGGGTAATGCAGACTCATTTGGGACACATAACATCCACTACAATCCACTACATATATTAAAATACGTTATGTGTACTAAAGATGCAAAATACTTAGGAGTCTTAATAAATGAGAAACTATCATGGAATCCCCATGTCAATGAAGTTATTAAAAAATCAAACAAAACCTTAGGCTTTATAAAAAGGAACTTTAACAAATGTAATAGAGATATAAAACTAAAATGCTACCTCACTTTGGTGAGACCTGCACTAGAATATGCATCTTCTGTATGGGACCCATCCACCAAAGAAAACATTGATAAACTAGAACAAATTCAAAAAAGAGCTGCCAGATTCATTACTGGAGAATATTCGAAACTGACAAGAGTAACACCATTAGTTAAATCATTAAACCTTGAAACACTAGAGGATAGAAGAACCAAGAGCAAAGTAGTAATAATACATAAAGCAATTAATTCTAATTTAGAAATACAACACAAAGATAACTTAATACAACCCTCAGATAGACATAAGGATAAAAACACCTTTCTTATTCCGTATGCAAGAACAAACACATACAAGTTTTCCTTCTTCCCGTCCGGAATTCGGGCGTGGAATGGGTTGCCTGAAGAATCCAGGAAAACCAACACTTTATCAACATTTAAATCTCTAATAAAAATGCAGGACTAAACACAAACCATAGATAAGCGTAGGACGCAATAATCTTCTGTATAGAAGGAGCGTATGTAAACAGATAAGATAAGATAAGATAAGACATATGCCCATTATTGAACCGGTTCCTTCCAGAAAATGCATTTTTTAAAAATATGACAACTATGTAGATTTCTTACCTACGTACAATAGGAAGACCCCTAAATCCACCATACTTTCATTTATATTGACACGAGTGACAATAATCTTAATCCACGTGACTTGAGTGTATCAAGTATCCTTTCTGTGATATTTAAAATTAATGCCTTCAAAACTGAGCTAAGAAGAAAAGTTGTTTTGTGCTCATCTCGAATTGCAATGTCAAGAATTTGATGTATTAAATAAAGTTAATGAATAGGAGAGCGGGGCAAGTTGTCATGTGGGTTAGTTGTCATAGTCACTATTTCTGAAAGTTGTAGCTGGTTTGATGCTGTGACGTTTTGGTATTATATAAAGGAGGTTTGAAGATGACTGCTCAGTTGATTTCATGAAGTTTGCGCGAATAGTTTTTCTACAAATCCAAAAATATCAAAAATTTAGTTGGTAAGTAACTTTTTAACTTTTTGTTCAAATGTTCAATATATTAACAATATGTAAAATCTATTTTTAATGCATTAACAAGTTTATAGTTTTGGAACTTCTTTTTTTGTTGTGCTAGTCAGTTATCAAATTTATAATAAGGATAAAAAGTTATTTAGGTCAAACTCCCATCTACCCAATCAATGTGGGGCAAGTTGTCATATTTATAAGGGGGCAAGTTGTCATATAAAAATAATTTGCCTTTGGACGCTTTTCCCCATAGATATGTAGGTTTAGATATGAAACTTACGTCCATTTAATTGTTCAACGTAACATTGTTCTGTTTTTTATTTTACTTTATTAGATTTGAAATCATGGTCCCCAATTATAAAAAGAAAACAAGTAGAGGTACCACGGCTAAAGGCGCAATCCTTGAAGCAGTGAGAGATGTAAAATTAAGTGGCAGAAGCATAACCCAAGTGTCTCTAGATTTTAACATCAGCTATAGAAGCCTACAACGCTATTTGTCAAAAGTCTCTACAGAAGATCTTGAAGGAAAATCAACAATACCTTCATTTCATACTGGCTACAGGCAACCTAGGTTTGTAAAATGTTAATAATAATCTATTTATTGATTGTAATTATTAATTTGTTTAGATGATTCCATAAAATATGTATTTATACTGATATAGGCCCTATATATATATTAATTTATTTCAGACAAGTTTTGACACAAGAGCTTCATCTTGAACTCTGCAGCTACTTGCAAAGAGCTTCAGATATTTACTTTGGCCTTACACCAAAAGATGTTAGGAAACTAGCATATCAATTAGCCGATGCTAATAAATTGGCTATGCCTAAATCATGGATGGACAATAAATGTGCTGGAAGAGATTGGTTTACTTCTTTCCTACAAAAGAATCCGACGTTATCATTAAGAGCCCCAGAAGCCACAAGTATTGCACGTGCCATAAGTTTTAACAAACCCAATGTTGAAATGTTTTTTAATAATCTTCAATTGTGTCTGCAGCGTCACCAATTCACACCTGCAGATATTTGGAACATGGACGAAACAGGGGTAACCACCGTCCAAAAGCCAGATAAAGTGATCTCACGAAAGGGTGAAAAGCAAGTTGGGGCAATAACCTCAGCAGAAAGAGATGCTTTGGTAACATTGGCATGTGCTGGCTCTGCTATAGGTAACAGTATCCCACCTTTTTTTGTATTTCCAAGAGTTAATTTTAGAGAGTGCTTTTTAACTAATGCACCACCTGGCAGTGATGGGGACGCAAATCCATCTGGTTGGATGAAGGAAGACACATTTTGTAAATGTCTTACTCATTTTGTAAGAACTGCAAGACCTTCAAAGGAGCACCCAGTTTTGCTTCTGGTGGACAATCACTTTTCACACTTGTCATTGAATGCACTTGACTATGCAACAGCAAATGGCATTGTTATGTTAAGTTTTCCACCCCATTGCACCCACAAGTTGCATCCACTTGACAGAACTGTCTACGGAACTTTTAAAAAGGCTGTAAATACTGCCATCAGCAGTTGGATGGTCAATAACCCTGGAAAAGCAATGACTATTTACAATATACCAGAAATAGTGAAGGTTGCCTTCCCAATGAGTATGACACCAAATAATATACTCAATGGCTTTTCTTTCTGTGGCATCCACCCATTTAACCCACAAATCTTTTCAGATTTGGACTTTGCTCCAAGCTCAGTGACAGAAAGACCTTTGCCAATCAAAACAAATTCTGAAATACCAATGTCTCAAGCTTCAAATGTTGAAGTTTTACCAGAACAATCCACTTCAGCACCAAGTTTAAATTTCTCATCACAGGAGCCTTCATCTTCTCATGTGGAATCATTGTCTGAATGCTCTGTACTTACGACACCAGATAATGTTAGACCATTACCAAAGGCCCTAGAAAGAAATCCTTCAAAAAACATTCGCAAGAAGAGAACTTCAACTATTTTAACTGATTCACCTTTCAAAAATTCTGTGAGACAGTCACAGCCACAGCCAAAAAAGGGCAAAAGTTCTGTCACTGTTAAGGGAAAGGGAAAAGGCAAAGCGACAAAAAAAACATCGACAAGACTCATCATCATCGGAAGATGAAAATTACTGTATCATTTGTATGGACACTTGGGCTAATAGTAGAGATGCTGAAAAATGGATCAAATGTTGTATGTGCTCAAGCTGGGCACATGAACAATGTACAGAAGGAGGACCTGGCTACATTTGTCATCATTGTGACTCTAATGATGATTTTTAATTGTCATTTTCAAAGTGTTTTAGTGCAAACATTACATTTTTATTGCTGTTCATATATAAATGTTTAATAAAATACTTATTTTCTTCTTTGAATATATGTTTTTTCCAAATGCATTTGACTATATAGACCTACAGTTGGAATAAAATTTAATTATGACAACTTGCCCCTCCTATCATGACAACTTGCCCCTAAGGTGGGGTAAGTTGTCATACCATGGAGGCTCTTTTGTAGACGGTGTCATGGGCTAATAAAAAGGTTTAAGTCTTTCTAAAACTAATTTTTAAACAACTATAATAATAAACTTTCAAATAAAATAGTTCTTATAATGATGGACCAATTGGTTTCTTAAATATTTAGAAAAATGTAAAAATTATGACAACATACCCCGCTCTCCCCTACTTGACAACTTTAAAATGGGCTCATTTATCATTATATCTAGAATGGCCAGGGGTGTTTGACCAAAAACCAACCGAACAATTATATCAAACCTAAAACGTTTATAATTCTATCAAATAGATTCCACGCCCCCCCCCCATTTTTTTTAAAGAAAAAGGCTATTCCGTGTCGTTTTGACTTAAAATGTCTACACATAATCCTACTCTGATAATTTTTAGACTCTTGTCATGCTTGTAAAACTCACCGCTAGCATTTTTTTTTGGGGGGGGGGCTAACAACGATCCCCCATATCCACGAGTCATGTGAGCAGTATACCTAGTCTGGTGGTGTGGGGGGGGGGTAACGCACACATAAACTTGTATTATTTGGGATAACGGGCAAAAAAGTTCGCCGACGGAGCTGCGGTTACATCACAAATGCTTTGATGTCAACATCAAACGACACAGTGTAACAATTTTATTCGTTATCTTGTGAGTTCTCAAACTTAAGGATTATAATTAGATTTAATTTTCATCTCTTGATAGCTTACGCCAACCAGCATCTGATGGCCTACCGACCGGCACATTGAGAAGCCCTGATTTTTAAAAAAAAATTTTTAAAAATTCATTAAATAAATTGTAAGCCACCAAATACTTCAGTGGAAGTTTTATTTAAAGTTATCCTTTTGATGTGACGTCACATTTCTTCAACCCCCTCGTCACGCATCGTCACAAAAGTGTGACCCCCTTCCCCCCCCCCTCTTAGGAGCGTGACGTCATTTATGGACGGCCCCTGTATAAAATTAAAATGGAACAGAGGCGGCGTTAGGTACGCGCGAGGCCTGGTGCAACAATGATCCCGCGGGGTCAGAGTACTGGTAACGATCGCGAACTACCAATATGCCCAAAAGGTCATAATATCTTGATTACATCAATTTTTGCGCAAACTTCTATAAAACTTCTATTCATGAGAGTTTGAACTTCCGTTGTGCTCAAATTTGAAAGGATTAGACCATGTCCATGTTTAGTGTATTTTGTGCTTGTTTTTTACTGTGAATATAACTTGGACGAAATATTCTCAAGTCTGAAACGTGCCCCCCCCCTAAGCGCGGGGCCTGGGGCTATTGCCCCAGCTGCCACCCCCAAAGGCCACTCCTGAAATGGAAAGATTTTTAATGAGAATTCTTCAAAAAAAGTCAATGCGAAAATTAACCACAGTGGCGTAGCGAGAGTGATGCAAATGCCCGGGTGGCACTTTTTTTAGGGGCAACAAATTACTCGTCGTGAATCAGCTTCTAGGAAAATAGTGGACATTTTATTAACATAAGATAAAAACCCTATCAGAAGTTGAGAGAAGTAATAAAGGACATATCCTAAGTTATTTAAACGTTTCTACTTTCAAAACTTCAAACTCCACATTGGATATAAAATATTCTGATACTAAAGCTGCTGAACTGAAAACCCAAGAGGCAGAGGCTCTAAGTAGTATGTGACATTTGAGATGGCGTCAATGACACTGAGTCACTAAGACTCTTACAGTTCCCTTCGGGAAATTTCTCCGGCAGCTTTCCTCCACCAAGGGGGGGGGGCCTGCCGACGGGGACACCCCCGAGACGACCCCTTAGAAGAGGGTGTCGTCTAGGCAGATGTCAGCCGTACAAGTCGACCTAGTCAGTCTCTCATAGGGGTTACCTCCCATAACAGTAGTATGAGAAAGTGAAACTGTTCTGCCAGTCTCTCATAGGGGTTACCTCCCATAACAGTAGTATGAGAAAGTGAGACTGTTCTGCCAGTCTCTCATAGGGGTTACCTCCCATAACAGTAGTATGAGAAAGTGAGACTGTTCTGCCAGCCTCTCATAGGGGTTACCTCCCATAACAGTAGTATGAGAAAGTGAGACTGTTCTGCCAGCCTCTCATAGGGGTTACCTCCCATAACAGTAGTATGAGAAAGTGAGACTGTTCTGTCAGCCTCTCATAGGGGTTACCTCCCATAACAGTAGTATGAGAAAGTGAGACTGTTCTGCTAGCCTCTCATAGGGGTTACCTCCCATAACAGTAGTATGAGAAAGTGAGACTGTTCTGCCAGCCTCTCATAGGGGTTACCTCCCATAACAGTAGTATGAGAAAGTGAGACTGTTCTGTCAGCCTCTCATAGGGGTTACCTCCCATAACAGTAGTATGAGAAAGTGAGACTGTTCTGCCAGCCTCTCATAGGGGTTACCTCCCATAACAGTAGTATGAGAAAGTGAGACTGTTCTGCCAGCCTCTCATAGGGGTTACCTCCCATAACAGTAGTATGAGAAAGTGAGACTGTTCTGCCAGCCTCTCATAGGGGTTACCTCCCATAACAGTAGTATGAGAAAGTGAGACTGTTCTGTCAGCCTCTCATAGGGGTTACCTCCCATAACAGAAGTATGAGAAAGTGAGACTGTTCTGCCAGCCTCTCATAGGGGTTACCTCCCATAACAGTAGTATGAGAAAGTGAGACTGTTCTGCCAGCCTCTCATAGGGGTTACCTCCCATAACAGTAGTATGAGAAGTGAGACTGTTCGCCTGGCCTATTGATTGATTGTTCCCATTCTAAAGTGTCTCTTGTTGTAGTAGCGAAAAGTTTTGTATCATTTCCATTTCAAACATGTGCCAATCAAATGCTATATGCGGCACTTTGTTGGGCGGCAAATTCATCGTTGTTATTTAGCTTGTTAATAATAATAATAACAATAATAATAATAATAATATTATAATAAATAATAATAATAAAGATACAAAATTTAAAACAAAGTTTAAGAAAATAAAGTCAGGGGAATTTTAAAAAAAAACAGAAAGAAATGAATGAGCTTTATTAAAATATGTGAATGTTTCTACTGCCCAAACTGAATCTAAAGTCTTCTCATACTAATGCTACTGAACGGAAAAACTGACGGCCTGAAGTAGCAAAGAAACATGGCGCTGATGTTCTGGTACCGCTAACTGATCCAAGGTTGTCAGCCGCTCATCTTGTACAAGCGAACATTTCTGTCTCCGTTAAATTTTTATCTACAACCAATAAAGCTTCAATAAAATTTGTGGACTTAATTGCTATAACTACATAGCTCGTACTCGTACGTAGAGATGAACATTTGAGATTACTATAACTACTAGAACTACTAGAATTACTAGAACTACATAGCTCGTACTCGTACGTAGAGATGAACATTTGAGATTACTAGAACTACTAGAACTACATAGCTCGCACTCGTACGTAGAGATGAACATTTGAGATTACTAGAACTACTAGAACTACTAGAACTACATAGCTCGTAGTCGTACGTAGAGATGAACATTTGAGATTACTAGAACTACTATAACTACTATAAGTGCAGCGGGATTGAGAGAGTGTACCGATGGTCACAGGTTCGAATTCCCGTGAAGGCAGATATTCGTTCCTGGGGCCAAGGCTGTCCTCGAGTTCACCCAGCTCCGAATGGGTACCTAACACTAGTTAGGGAAACAAAGGTGGCTGCATGGGTAATGCGTGAAACCGACATAGCCGTGTCCCGTGAACGTTGCGTCACTTTCCAACAGACCGGCATGGTCTATGGACGCAATAATCTTCTGTATAGAAGGAGCGTCTGTATGGATAAGACAAGATAAAGTGTTGGTTTTCCTGGTTTCTTCAGGCAACCCATATCACGTCCAAATTCCGGACAGGAAGAACGAGCATTTTTATGTGTTTGATCTTTCATGCGGAATAAGTAAAAGTGTTTTTATCCCTACGTCTATCTGAGGGTTGCATTAGGTCATCTTTGTGTTGTAATTCCTTTGCACCCAAATAGAGATGTGATGAGTAGGCGGAAATAATTTAACGTAAATAAACTCTTCAAAAAATGTTATAATTTAATAACATTCCAAATGTAACTGCATGCCACGTACACTAATTAAACCAATGACGCTGGTGCCTACTAATTGAAAATAGAAGAGGATGGAAGCCAACCAGAGGCGTCACTGGGAGGTAGTGGGTGTTACACCATCACACGGGGTAACACCAAAATGAAAAATTCTGTACGTTCCCGCTATTTGGCACAGGCAGACTCGGAGGTTTGTGGGGTAAGTCGTGAGGGGTCGACACCTTGAGCGACCCCATTGGGTGAGACCAACCCAAGTGACGCCTCTGAAGCAAAGTAACACTCAAACTGAAAACATGGTTTCTTTTCATTAATTTAAAAAAAAAGAATCTTGCCGCAAACCCCAAGTTGTCAAAAGAGTGACAATGATTAACAGTAACAATAAGTAACAGTAACAATAAGTAACACCAACAATACATCAGCGCTTTTCTTAATCTCGGCAAGATAATCACGTGTCTTGATAGATTGGTGGAATGTGAACCGCTGAGACTGGGTCCTTTTGTCTCGAGAGAAAAGCTTTAATGGAAATAATAATGCAATTTCCAAAGTACGGAACAAATAATTTGATGACCGTCTTGCTTGTCATTTGATGACCGTCTCACATGTCATTTGAGCTGCAACCATTGCCGTAATTTGTCGTGATGTACTGGTCATCAATGGACTCAATGGGCTGCTCTCTCATTATTGACTAAAGCTACAAGAGAAGAGACTCCCTTTCTCCCATTAATATTTTATTAAAGTAAGTTTAATGTTCACATAAAATTACCGTTAATACTCATATATCAAAGCCAGCTGTCTGGCTTACAATGAGCTACCAGTTCGATATCGCTGAACATGTAGGCCTATTGAAAGTGGAGACGGAAGGCATGAAGAACTTGCAAGCAGTCAGTTAAGTAGATCTTGTTTACATCTTGATTTGTGTAATGATTGGATATTCCAGTATTAAAGTTCATTTTATTAACATTAAGCTTTTCAAGGAATCATTGTACGAGAGATGGTATTATTTGATAACGTCAAGGAATCATTGTACGAGAGATGGTATTATTTGATAACGTCAAGGAATCATTGTACGAGAGATGGTATTATTTGATAACGTCAAGGAATCATTGTACGAGAGATGGTATTATTTGATAACGTCAAGGAATCATTGTACGAGAGATGGTATTATTTGATAACGTCAAGGAATCATTGTACGAGAGATGGTATTATTTGATAACGTCAAGGAATCATTGTACGAGAGATGGTATTATTTGATAACGTCAAGGAATCATTGTACGAGAGATGGTATTATTTGATAACGTCAAGGAATCATTGTACGAGAGATGGTATTATTTGATAACGTCAAGGAATCATTGTACGAGAGATGGTATTATTTGATAACGTCTACTAAGACACATGGAAAGTGATGTGTGACACATATTAAGTTCAAATCCATTTTAAAATTCAAATGATTTATCAGGTTCATATGAACTAAGTTTGGTCTAGATCTATTCATATCAGGTTCATATGAACTAAGTTTGGTCTAGATCTATTCATATCAGGTTCATATGAACTAAGTTTGGTCTAGATCTATTCATATCAGGTTCATATGAACTAAGTTTGGTCTAGATCTATTCATATCAGGTTCATATGAACTAAGTTTGGTCTAGATCTATTCATATCAGGTTCATATGAACTAAGTTTGGTCTAGATCTATTCATATCAGGTTCATATGAACTAAGTTTGGTCTAGATCTATTCATATCAGGTTCATATGAACTAAGTTTGGTCTAGATCTATTCATATCAGGTTCATATGAACTAAGTTTGGTCTAGATCTATTCATATCAGGTTCATATGAACTAAGTTTGGTCTAGATCTATTCATATCAGGTTCATATGAACTAAGTTTGGTCTAGATCTATTCATATCAGGTTCATATGAACTAAGTTTGGTCTAGATCTATTCATATCAGGTTCATATGAACTAAGTTTGGTCTAGATCTATTCATATCAGGTTCATATGAACTAAGTTTGGTCTAGATCTATTCATATCAGGTTCATATGAACTAAGTTTGGTCTAGATCTATTCATATCAGGTTCATATGAACTAAGTTTGGTCTAGATCTATTCATATCAGGTTCATATGAACTAAGTTTGGTCTAGATCTATTCATATCAGGTTCATATGAACTAAGTTTGGTCTAGATCTATTCATATCAGGTTCATATGAACTAAGTTTGGTCTAGATCTATTCATATCAGGTTCATATGAACTAAGTTTGGTCTAGATCTATTCATATCAGGTTCATATGAACTAAGTTTGGTCTAGATCTATTCATATCAGGTTCATATGAACTAAGTTTGGTCTAGATCTATTCATATCAGGTTCATATGAACTAAGTTTGGTCTAGATCTATTCATATCAGGTTCATATGAACTAAGTTTGGTCTAGATCTATTCATATCAGGTTCATATGAACTAAGTTTGGTCTAGATCTATTCATATCAGGTTCATATGAACTAAGTTTGGTCTAGATCTATTCATATCAGGTTCATATGAACTAAGTTTGGTCTAGATCTATTCATATCAGGTTCATATGAACTAAGTTTGGTCTAGATCTATTCATATCAGGTTCATATGAACTAAGTTTGGTCTAGATCTATTCATATCAGGTTCATATGAACTAAGTTTGGTCTAGATCTATTCATATCAGGTTCATATGAACTAAGTTTGGTCTAGATCTATTCATATCAGGTTCATATGAACTAAGTTTGGTCTAGATCTATTCATATCAGGTTCATATGAACTAAGTTTGGTCTAGATCTATTCATATCAGGTTCATATGAACTAAGTTTGGTCTAGATCTATTCATATCAGGTTCATATGAACTAAGTTTGGTCTAGATCTATTCATATCAGGTTCATATGAACTAAGTTTGGTCTAGATCTATTCATATCAGGTTCATATGAACTAAGTTTGGTCTAGATCTATTCATATCAGGTTCATATGAACTAAGTTTGGTCTAGATCTATTCATATCAGGTTCATATGAACTAAGTTTGGTCTAGATCTATTCATATCAGGTTCATATGAACTAAGTTTGGTCTAGATCTATTCATATCAGGTTCATATGAACTAAGTTTGGTCTAGATCTATTCATATCAGGTTCATATGAACTAAGTTTGGTCTAGATCTATTCATATCAGGTTCATATGAACTAAGTTTGGTCTAGATCTATTCATATCAGGTTCATATGAACTAAGTTTGGTCTAGATCTATTCATATCAGGTTCATATGAACTAAGTTTGGTCTAGATCTATTCATATCAGGTTCATATGAACTAAGTTTGGTCTAGATCTATTCATATCAGGTTCATATGAACTAAGTTTGGTCTAGATCTATTCATATCAGGTTCATATGAACTAAGTTTGGTCTAGATCTATTCATATCAGGTTCATATGAACTAAGTTTGGTCTAGATCTATTCATATCAGGTTCATATGAACTAAGTTTGGTCTAGATCTATTCATATCAGGTTCATATGAACTAAGTTTGGTCTAGATCTATTCATATCAGGTTCATATGAACTAAGTTTGGTCTAGATCTATTCATATCAGGTTCATATGAACTAAGTTTGGTCTAGATCTATTCATATCAGGTTCATATGAACTAAGTTTGGTCTAGATCTATTCATCAGTAAAGTAGCTAATAATAACTGAGAGTCGAAAAGTGAAACATACAAACATACAAACATACAAACATACAAACATACAAACATACAAACATACAAACATACAAACATACAAACATACAAACATACAAACATACAAACATACAAACATACAAACATACAAACATACAAACATACAAACATACAAACATACAAACATACAAACATACAAACATACAAACATACAAACATACAAACATACAAACATACAAACATAGAAACATACAAACATACAAACATACAAACACCAACTGAACTTTATATGGTAGATAAACGATTTTCAATGTACAATCTAGTAATAAAATAATGCACCAAAGCGACTTATTTTAAATGTCCTTCTAAGTAGTTAAATATGGAAATTACATTTAATTGTTTTCTTTCTTTGTCTCTAAAATTTAATGATATTTAAATTTAGGAATTTCACTCAAAAAGAATAATGTTAAAATAGGGATTCACATTTTTGTTGGATTCCGTTTCCCCATACTACATAATATTTGGTTAATTCTACTCCACCCCCCCATCCCCCCCCCTTCCGTATTTGCTTCTAGATAATTAAGAATTTATAAGCCGCGTTTTTCCCTACATATTTAATCGTCTGTTTATAAAAACAATTGGAACAATTACATACTATTGTTTTAAAACGTTTTACCCAGGCTACAAAGGAATTGACATGTGATATTAAATTCGATATAGAATGTCAAATGTTAAATAATGAATTTTTGACGTAGATCTACCTAAAAACTAAATTAACAATTTTATTCCCACATTTAATAAATAAACACAACTGACAGTTTTTCAAAAGATCTCTACCAGACTCGTCACTCAAAAAGTATAATATACTAGGGGCAAGTACCCGGCTTCGCCCAGGTTTAACAACAACAGCAACAACAACAAAAACAACAACAGCAACAAAACAACAAAAACAAAACAACAACAACTACAACAACAACAAAGCAACAACAACAAAACAACAACTACAAAACAACAACAGCAACAGCAACAACAACAGCAACAGCAACAACAACAGCAACAACGACAAAACCAACAACAGAAACAGCAACAGCAACAAAACAACAAAAACAAAACAACAACAAAAACAACAAAATCAACAATAAAATCAACAACAAAACAACAACAAAGCAACAACAACAAAACAACAACTACAACAGCAACAACAACAAAGCAATAAAAACATGAAGGACATTGTCGTCGCAGGGCAAGGGATGTGGACAACAACAACAACAGCAAAAACAACACAAAAGCAACAACAGCAACAACAACAACAACAGCAACAACAACAGTAACAGCAACAGCAACAACAACAAAAACAACAACAGCAACAACAACAAAAACAAAACAACAACAAAACATCAACAAAACATCAACAACAAAACAACAACAAAACAACAACTACAACAACAACAGCAACAACAACAAAGCAACAACAACAAAGCAACAACAACAACAAAATTATTTTATAGCGATAATCGCCTTTTTGTTAATCTCGACACCAAAATGTTTATTAATTTGCGTCATTATTTTACGTCTTAATTTTCAATAATTTTCTTCTATATATATAAGACGCATTTGTTGTCTGTCCGTCGTCTGTCTGTTCCCTTATAACTCAAGATCCAGACAACCAAATAACGTGAAATTTGGTACACGTACACAAAATTATACCGGAAAGGTTATTAAACAGGTTTCGTTTCATATATATAAGATACTGGGGGCCGGGGGCCCAAAATGTAGTTTTTCCCTATATGAGCTATATAAAATAAAAATTATTGAAAATTAAGACGTAAAATAATGACGCAAATTAATAAACATTTTGGTGTCGAGATTAACAAGAAGGCGATTATCGCCATAAAATAATTTTTTTGTTGTTGTTGCTTTGTTGTTGTTGCTTTTGTTGTTTTGTTGTTGTAGTTGTTGTTGTTGTAGTTGTTGTTTTGTTGTTGTTTTGTTGTTGATTTTTTTGTTGATGTTTTGTTTTTGTAGTTGTTGCTGTTGTTGTTTTTGTTGTTGTTGCTGTTGTTGTTGCTGTTGTTGTTGCTGTTGTTGTTGCTGTTGCTGTTGTTGTTGCTTTGTTGTTGTTGCTGTTGTTGTTGTAGTTGTTTTATTGTTGTTTTGTTGTTGATTTTGTTGTTTTTTTGTTGTTGTTTTGTTTTTGTTGTTTTGTTGCTGTTGCTGTTGTTGGTTTTGTCGTTGTTGCTGTTGTTGTTGCTGTTGTTGTTGTAGTTGTTGTTTTGTTTTTGTTGCTTTGTTGTTGTTGCTGTTGTTGTTGTAGTTGTTGTTTGTTTTTGTTGTTTGTTTTTGTTGTTTTGTTGTTGTTGCTGTTGCTGTTGTTGTTGCTTTGTTGTTGTTGCTGTTGTTGTTGTAGTTGTTTTATTGTTGTTTTGTTGTTGCTTTGTTATTGTTTTGTTGTTGATGTTTTTGTTGTTGTTTTGTTTTTGTTGTTGTTGCTGTTGTTGTTTTTGTTGTTGTTGCTGTTGTTGTTGCTGTTGTTGATTTTGTGTTGTTTTTGTTGTTGTTGCTGTTGTTGCTGTTGTTGCTTTTGTGTTGTTTTTGCTGTTGTTGTTGTTGTTGTCCACATCCCTTGCCCTGCGACGTCAATGTCCTTCATGTTGTTGTTGCTTTGTTGTTGTTGCTGTTGTAGTTGTTGTTTTGTTGTTGTTGCTTTGTTGTTGTTGCTGTTGTTGTTGTAGTTGTTGTTTTGTTGTTGTTTTTGTTGTTGTTTTGTTTTTGTTGTTTTGTTGCTGTTGCTGTTTCTGTTGTTGTTTTTGTCGTTGTTGCTGTTGTTGTTTTTGTTGTTGCTGTTGTTGTTAAACCCGGGCGAAGCCGGGTACTTGCCCCTAGTTATTTTATATAGCTCATATAGGGAAAAACTACATTTTGGGCCCCCGGCCCCCAGTATCTTATATATATGGAAGGAAACCTGTTTAATAACCTTTCCGGTATAATTTTGTGTACGTGTACCAAATTTCACGTTATTTGGTTGTCTGGATCTTGAGTTATTAGGGAACAGACAGACAGACAGACAACAAATGCGTCTTATATGTATAGAAATATTTACAACACTGCATCGTAACACAATAGTAATACAAAATTTGTAACAGCGTCTTTTGATAAAGAACGTATTGCAGTTTCCACTCAAAAAGGCAATAGATACTTATCCCATAGCGCCAATAAACTAAATTATAAATGTTATAAATGAAATGTATTTTCAAAAAGTAAAAGACTTCAAAGAAACAAAAATGTACGGCTTTTATGCAATTGTTATAATTTCAAAAAGGAATTTAATTGCGTTTTGGAAACCGTTTCCCGATAAGGCATCATTATCATATTTTGTAAATTATAGTCCAAACCCCCACTCCAGATTTTTTTTTCTGAAAAAAAAATTATATGCCAAATTAAAAAAAAATTCATCCGTCTGTTTATAAAGGGATGTGTAAGAACATCTAAAAATGTATTTTTAAAATTACCTGTGTTATTCCGGCTACAAACGAATGATCATGACATGCTCTGTTCGCAGCATAAATTAAATACACTTTTTTTAGGTTCACTTGTATTAAGTTTAATAAGTCAGCTAGCCAAAGTTTAAATTGTAAATTTGTTTAGATTATGTAAAAAAAAGATGACAGCCTTGTTACCAGGCCTTTACATGCATGTTAAGATCATGGATGCTTAACTTTAATAATTAAATTTAAAGGATTGAGCACGTACAATTGAAGTTGGAGAAACCTTGATTAGTTATTTAGGGATTAGACATTTATTAGTATAGAATACATATTGAGGAGGAAACCAACATTAGTTAAACATGAAAAGACATCGGTTTAATCAGGGGCGTATTAAGACTGCACAGGGCCCCTGGCTGCAATTCAAACTGGGACCCTATCCAGCCAGCGTCCCTTTAAATAAAATGATTGCTAGCGCTAATATAAGACTGTAATTTGTAACTAAATAGTCCATTGGTTTCTTGCTCATGCTTTGTCTGTACTACGGGATCGGCCTTCCCACCCAAAAAGATTATTCATGAAAAAACCTAACACGAAGAAATAACTGTTTGCCGGAATCCTTAAATTGAGTGTCAAAAGAGAAATAATTTAAAAAATAATTCCATCAGTGGGAATAGATCCCTACATCGCTTGCAGTACAAGCCTACATAATTCCAAACGATCAGGAGAGCTTGACAGGAAATGTAAATTAAAAAAATATAAAACAATATTATTTAATATTTTCCCTTATTGAGCCTATCAAATCGTGTTTTTCGATTACTAAGACTATCGAGTCCGAATAGCAATTCAGATTAATAGATAAGAAAACGCGCAGCTTGTTGTGCTCGACATACTTGTGTGAGCAGACATTTTCAGTTATGAATTTTAACAAGAACCGTGTAAGGACGAGAATAAGTGACTCTCACCTGCTTGATATCATACGTATCAAAACCAGTGGCACTGACCTCTCACCTCACCTATTTACTGCATTCAAGATCTCAGTTTCACCCTTCACATTAAAATTTTGCAATGAAAACTTCTCAACCTATGTCATTTTGTTTATTATTTTAATCCGCCCCACGAATATCTTTCCTTCAAAGCAAAACAGTTTGGACGCCCCTGTGTTTCACTAAGTTTGGACGCCCCTGTGTTTCACTAAGTTTGGACGCCCCTGTGTTTCACTATGTTCGGACGCCCCTGTGTTTCACTATGTTTGGACGCCCCTGTGTTTCACTAAGTTTGGACGCCCCTGTGTTTCACTATGTTTGGACGCCCCTGTGTTTCACTAAGTTTGTACGCCCCTGTGTTTCACTAAGTTTGGACGCCCCTGTGTTTCACTACGTTTGGACGCCCCTGTGTTTCACTACGTTTGGACGCCCCTGTGTTTCACTATGTGTGGACGCCCCTGTGTTTCACTAAGTTTGGACGCCCCTGTGTTTCACTAAGTTTGGACGCCCCTGTGTTTCACTAAGTTTGGACGCCCCTGTGTTTCACTCTTTAAACTTTGAATCAAGCTCAGGCATACACGGCCACTTGTTACTTGCGTCTTTAAATGATCCAATTTATTGCCTAGCCTTAAAATTATAGAAGCGATCGATCAGGTTTTAGATTAGATTTTCTTTTTAAATCGTAGAGTCTAGTCTATAAATTAAACCTAATGATAGAACGGATGAACACTCGAACCCCGGCTCTCTCCTCCTCTGTCAGGGTTTAAACGACTCGCTCATTCCGCCTCTGTCAGGGTTTAAACGACTCGCTCATTCCGCCTCTGTCAGGGTTTAAACGACTCGCTCATTCCGCCTCTGTCAGGGTTTAAACGACTCGCTCATTCCGCCTCTGTCAGGGTTTAAACGACTCGCTCATTCCGCCTCTGTCAGGGTTTAAACGACTCGCTCATTCCGCCTCTGTCAGGGTTTAAACGACTCGCTCATTCCGCCTCTGTCAGGGTTTAAACGACTCGCTCATTCCTTCTCTGTCAGGGTTTAAACGACTCGCTCATTCCGCCTCTGTCAGGGTTTAAACGACTCGCTCATTCCGCCTCTGTCAGGGTTTAAACGACTCGCTCATTCAGCCTCTGTCAGGGTTTAAACGACTCGCTCATTCCTCATTTGTCAGGGTTTAAACGACTCGCTCATTCCTCCTCTGTCATGGTTTAGACGACTCACGCTGTAATTTGTTTTTCAAAGAGGTTGCGCTTTAATTAATTTGTACTCTTGGCACAATCTATCATCAGCTGAGTTCTTGTTGGTCATCAGTGTGACGTAGGAGATTTGCTGGATAACCTCGATCTGGTTCACCCACCAAAGACAACTTTGGAATCTCAGCAAACGAGGGGAGGTAAGCAGTTGTAAAACGTGACTTACTGGCCCGCGCTGTCGCCATGGCAACAAAACAAGTTAACTTTTTTAAAAAAAAACCACTTTGATCTCGTTTGAAGTAATTGGTTTCAGAGACCATCGATCGTTTTTGACAACTCTTACTTAGCGTTAAATACCCGAGATTTGACAAATCAAATTAATAGGAAATTTGATAAACAGTTTTAATCACACTGAAGGGCCTTTATGTTAACCTGTCAATTTAAAAGAAAAGCAAACTTCATCCTGCATTGTCATTGAACTATTCTAAAATATACGTCGCTATATTGACTAAATTTTGAAAAAGGATTTGATAGAAATTAACAATTCATCAATGTAAATTTATTTAAAATATATTACACAATATAATAATGGCTTAGACCTGAAAGCGCAGAAAGTATGTGCCATCTGGCAGATACATAGATCTACAGTATGTATGTAAGCTTCATTAACGTCTATTAGAGACGCCCCAATGGGCAATAGCGAACCGATGCGATTTACCCCACCCCGAAGATTTTCGTATTCTCTTGTTTAAATAAAAACATGAGTTTTATTGTGAGCATCGAATACAGATGACGTCATGTTCTTGACATTTTCGCTTGAAATTATTTATATCTGTGCCATTAATTTCAACTTTGCAGTGATTCTCAAACGTTTTAGTGAAAGAAACCCTTCATGATTTTACCCAAATTATATACACATGGACCATGTTGTTGTTAGAAGGTTTAAAAATTAGAAGGAAATAGGACGGATCGAAATCTCTGTCTCACCCCCTCTACAGCTAACTCTGCTGTTGGCTCATGAAAGTGTCTGCTGAACCAAGGTTGAGAAGCCCTGACAAGTGATTGAGAAGCCCTGACAAGTGATTGAGAAGCTCTGACAAGTGATTGAGAAGCCCTGACAAGAGAATGAGAAGCCCTGACAAGTGATTGAGAAGCCCTGACAAGTGATTGAGAAGCCCTGACAAGTGATTGAGAAGCACTGGCAAGTGATTGAGAAGCACTGGCAAGTGATTGAGAAGCCCGGACAAGTGATTGAGAAGCCCTGACAAGTGATTGAGAAGCCCTGACAAGTGATTGAGAAGCCCTGACAAGTGATTGAGAAGCCCTGACAAGAGATTGAGAAGCCCTGACAATTGATTGAGAGGCCCTGACAATTGATTGAGAGGCCCTGACAAGTGATTGAGAAGCCCTGACAAGTGATTGAGAAGCGCTGACAAGTGATTGAGAACCCCTGACAAGTGATAGTCGCACATTTGTTCAGCTTCAATATATCAATCTCGCGAAACGCCATTTTAAGAAAATTGTTGAATAACTTCGGTGATTGCCAGTCATTTCACGGTGTCATATCATCATTACATTGTAACAATCCCCTACCCCACTGACTGCCACTTTGAGAATCACTGTTCCACATCTTTGGTTGGAGGTTCACTTGCCACGGTGTCACATCATTTTTAATTAAGCAAATTGGTCGGCATTAAATTTCGTGAGTGAGGCATTTAGTGGCAATTAACTATAATTAGAAGTAGAAATAACACGCCTAAGAACGATGGCTAGGAATGGCCCAAAATATGCATTTTATTTCTAAAAAGAAAACACAATAATGGGCTGACCTCTTCTCACGAAGGCCAACACAAAATGTTTTACGAACAAGAAGGTGTCGGCATTCTTGTGAATCACAGATATATTATCGTAATTTTTGACCTGCCAGTTGGTTCAAACTCTTGCTATGCCACTGGTCAGGGGTCACGTTCATATCTTTTAAATTATTGGAATTGCATCCAAAGGTATTACGTCATGGATTTTTGCACTGCACTCTCTAACCAGTAGCTACATAATAAACATGACTGAGTTGACTGTTAAATTAATATAATGTATACAATCCTATATGACACACTCTTGAAATGTTTCTTGTTCCGATACTTCTGGTGTGTTAATTCAAAACAATCGTTGCTCTATATTGTCTTAAGTTTGCATGCAAAAAAGTGGGGGTAATTTGGTAATAAACATTGTTATAAACAATCCCTTGAAATTGTTATATCTTTAATACTCAAAATCAGTTACTTTAAACTTCAACGCCAGCTCATTTCACTCTATGTAGTTAATTAATTCGTGATTAATTATGTAAAACGATACAAAATTATTAGCTTAATTTTTAAAATTAGGAGAGTTATGAATCTGATTTTTATTTTTTTAAGAATTGAAATTTTAAAAAAAATTAGAATATTTTTTTTTACTTAAGGCGATTTGAATCTCCACTGAATCTTGAGAATTAATTTTAGCTTTAATTGTAAAAAAAAACAGCATCATAAAAACACAACAGAAAAACTAAAACAATTTGCTTTTAGTCATGACTTGCCTTCAGTTCAGCTCGTGATTTGGTCGTCTCATAATGATGAGACGGGGGAATATTGTACAAAAATAAAGTCTTCAGTGCCTTCAGAAAGAAAACAAAAACAAACAAACAAATTGGCACTTTGATTAAAAAAAAATATCATTACGCTTTCGAAATGATATATAATGACAAACTGGCAACTACAACTACTGACAAACTGGCAATGGCATCTGCTGTAAAAAGCGGGAAATGAGATCTACTGAAAAAATGGCGAAAATAAAAAGTTCAGATAAAACTAAGCTTCCAACCAACGCACCCCTCAAGAACTTGAAGTTGGAAAGAATAAAACTCAAAATATGTTGTACAAAAATAACTTGTACAGAAATAACTTGTACAGAAATAACTTGTACAGAAATAACTTGTACAAAAATAACTTGTACAGAAATAACTTGTACAGAAATAACTTGTACAGAAATAACTTGTACAAAAATAACTTGTAGAGAAATAACTTGTACAGAAATAACTTGTACAGAAATAACTTGTACAGAAATAACTTGTACAGAAATAACTTGTACAGAAATAACTTGTACAGAAATAACTTGTACAGAAATAACTTGTACAGAAATAACTTGTACAGAAATAACTTGTACAGAAATAACTTGTACAGAAATAACTTGTACAGAAATAACTTGTACAGAAATAACTTGTACAAAAATAACTTGTACAGAAATAACTTGTACAGAAATAACTTGTACAAAAATAACTTGTACAGAAATAACTTGTACAGAAATAACTTGTACAGAAATAACTTGTACAAAAATAACTTGTACAGAAATAACTTGTACAGAAATAACTTGTACAGAAGAAAAAACAATAAAGTAAACAGTGGGAAAAGTCGCCAAGGCCACACAAAAGATAACTTAATCTCCCAGCCTTATCTAACGCAGCTTAACTCCCCTATCCCGTGTCAAACCACTCATCCCCTTCTTATATTGCCAAGGTCCCCCATCTCATATTGCCAAGGTCCCCCATCCATGGGCGTCGCTAGGAATTTTTCCAGGGGGGGGGGCAAAAAAATCCCACTTTTTAAAAATTTTTTTTAAACTGGCAATGCCATACAGGTACAATTTTCAATTAAATTCAAGTTCAGTATAAAATAAGGGTTGAAAAAAGCCTTAGAAATTAATAAGACTTACAAATTAGTGCTGTAATAGTTAAAATACAACATTTATTAATGCATTTAATAAATTAATAATTTTTTTCTCAAATGTAGAGGGGGGCAAATGCCCCCCCCCTTGGCCCCCCCTTCCCTACGCCCATGCCCCCATCCCATATTGCCAAGGTCTCCCATCTCGTGTCACCAAACTCCAAGCAATCACACATACATAATAGGATTAAAACTCACCACGTAATTTGCCAAGGTTTCTCCTATAATTAAATTCCACGGCGAGTTTCTGAAAGATGACGGAGTTAGTTTCTTATTTTGGAGTTTTTTTTTAAAGTACTGTTCTTTAAAGACATTTAATTCTAAATGATTTTTAAAGAATATATATACGCATAGTCTATAGCTTATCCGTGACATTATACATCTAGTTTAAAAATTAAAGGCTGTTTAATTAAATATTACTTGATTTGGACTTTGTCAAAGAAAAAAAAACAATTTATTTTTATACAGTTTTTATGAAGAGTTTATTCTGATCTTTTGACCAAAAAAAAATGTCGAAGACATAACATTACTGAAATTTAAAAAAAATTGTTAATTTCCAGTTGCAGTACTTGTTGACGACAAAAAGAAGTAAATGACGTGTATATTCTGTTAAAATATTTATGCAGTCTTTCATTTGCGAATCGGTTAAACTACAAACACAATAACACCAACCAAACTGTTTACTTTGCTAACATTTGTTGTTTTTTTTAAAACCTCAACATGTTTGTAATCACTCGTAGATTTAATTATTTTTACGTAGTTTCTCAATCAATGTCAGAGTAATAAAGGTAGTTAACAGCGCAGGTCACCAATTGTTTTAGAGCCAAAATTTCCAAGACACTTGCAATTGATATTTATGAGCCAGATCTATTTCTATAAATCTGCAATGCACTGTTTCAAAACCGAAGACGTTTTTTTAAATGTAATATATGACATAAATATATTTTATAAATATATGTTATAAATATATGTTATAAATATATGTCATACATATATGTTATAATATATATGTTATATTGCATTAGGGGCGCGATGGTCTGTGGTACCGAGACCCTAAAAGTCGGTCACGGGTTCGATTCCTGCTGCTGGCAAGGACTCCGAGTTTACTCAGCTCTACTGGGCACCCCTACGGGTAGATGATGCTCGTTAACCTTGGCTGGTAGTTCATCTAGGGGAAGGAAACTCCGACTTCAAACCTCCGCTGCTCGGGAAAGGCTAAGGGAGTTAGCCCTGACAGGTAATGGAGCACCTACAGGCGTCTATACATATAGTACATTCCGGCAGCCCCTGCGACGCCAATGGCAACCAAGTTGTATCGACGCAAGTCGTTCCCTTGGTTACACCATTGACGTGGAGAGGGGGGATATGCTGTATGAGCAGCAACTAATTCACCATAATAGCCGCCAAGGCTTGCATCACCTCCAGCGTCGACAAAACACGGGGAAGCAGAAGTTACCGGTTCTAAGACAAAGCTCAATTGACGTAGAGCTATGCGCCAGGGGTCGCTTCCGACGGTGGGAGAGACTACCAAAGTCTCACTGGACAGCTACCCACCGCCAGTCAAATAGGTGCTATCCCGTCATGGATGGGGTTATGGAACGTTCTACTGCCTCAATGGATGGTTTCCCCATACAGGTATCATATTTTTGCACATTTCATGTCATAGGCTTATCTTTACAGCCACTCCTTCTATACAGAATATTATTGCGCCCACAGACTTTGCAGATCTGTTGTCTTAAATAGTCGGCGGTTAATTCTGATTTTAGCGGTTGGCGAATATTTAAAACTCAATCCGGGCACCTTATCGAATGTCATCAGTAGTAATACATCGGGGAAGACTTGTCGGTGGGGGAAACAGAAGCTGTGTAAAAAGCACTGCAGTCTTTTATTGATGACGTCAACAGACCCAGAAACCATAGCAGTGCGAAGTGTGCAGAAATGTGCGTCTACCCAATGCACCTTCGCTTATTCCAACTAAAGTTAAAATTGTATTTCAAGGAATAGAGAAGTGGATGTCGTGTGGATTGTGAACAGAGACGTGGATGTCATGTGGGCTGTGAACAGAGACCTAGATGTCGTGTGGGCTGTGAATCATAAAATACCGAAAACTGAACGTTTTTTACGTGACTCAGGGATTTTTCCGTGTTTAATAAGTTATAGCTATAGTTATAGATTTCAGGAATTTGTCTTAAAAGCAAATATTGGTTTTCAAAATGTCTTCTGAAGTAAAGAACGTTTAAAAAATAAAGTGCATTTTTTTTCATTTTAAATTAGGATTTTTTAAAAAAATACCTTAAAACTATTTTTTTTACATCAGTTGAAACCTAGCAGCCTCACTTTGGTACCAGGACTTCTTATCATTAGAGACCAATAAAAGCAAAGCGCCTCCCACTAACTGAAACGTGTTATTTCCACAAGGCGCTCATGTATCTTGTCAGTGTCAAACCTGTACGTCAGTATGATTGCATCAATGTTACACACATGAAATACATATCTTATATTACATTATGATTATCTCTGACAAGTCTGAATACAAATTACAGATTTAAAAGATGGAGGCGAAAAAAACAACTCGAACATCGTGTTGGTAAATCTAACATGAATTCTGGGTGTTACTGAGCTTGTCTACTTGCATTCAACGGCAGGGGCGAAGCGTGGATATGTGCCGCCAGGGGCAGATCCCAGGTTTTTGCCCCCCCTCCCCGCAAAATATCTTTTGCTATAACTAAAAGATATTTTATTATTAGAACGTACTAATAAGGACACTATTTTATGTTAGAAATAAATAGCAGAACTTTCATTTCTATATTTAAAATTGAAGTTTTCTGCTTTTCTTGATGGCACAATCTTTGATGTATCAACGTTTGCATCCAAGCCCTGCTCAATAATCAAAATAGCAATTGAGTAGTCAATCTTGGTTTATTCAATATTGATCGTATTTAATTTATCATTAACCAAATTTCAGAAAAGTTTCCTGGCAGTTAGCATGACAGTTGTAAGCAAGCTTTAAATAAATAATTTTATATTAAGTATTGAGTATTGTAACATGGAACATTGAAGCCTAGATATCTTAATAAACCTTAATAAAGCAAGTGGGCTTGACACCATTACTTCATTGTTTACAATGTCAGGTGAGATAACTAGAATTTGAAGACATTATTTTAAAGTCTAGTACATTAGCTGGTGAACGAAAAGTCAAATCTGTTTTACAACTTCTGTAACTGCCAAAACCTAAAATGAATATCTACAGTAAAAACCAAAGTTTATTTTGGACCAATTTAATCTAGTTGAACATTCTAGCAAGAAATTATTTATTTTATTTATCTCTATCTATCATGTTAATTTTGGAGATAGAGCGTCACGGTGTGTATTTTATTGAACAGCCTTTCCTGTCGCGCGATAAGGAGCGTATTTTATTGACAACACTTTTTATAAACATATTCCTGATCGGTGCGCATTATATTAAACATGTTTTACGACACAACTGCAATTTTGTATTTTCGGATGGGTCTGCTCTGCGAATTATAATGAACATTCTTTTAGTTATGTCTCGTACATAAAGAGTTTATAGTCAAAAAATTGGTTTTTTACGTTTTTTAAAAATTTTAAATCTTTTATATTAACTCGTGGTGTCTGTTTGAGCCCTTGATTGCTTGCTTGCTTAATGAAAAAAAATTTGGATCGATTTTTAACCTACTTCCTCGTAAGCTAGCGATCTGAAATTTTGCAGGCAGACTCATGCCGATGATAAAAACGATGTATCAACATTTCAGATCGATCGCATGCACTGTAATTAAATTATTGAATTTTTAGTTTATTTCATTTATATCTATGTATCATGTTAAATTTTGAGATAGAGCGTCACGGTGTGTATTTTATTGAACAGCCTTTCCTGTCGCGCGATAAGGTGCGTATTTTATTGACAACACTTTTTATTAACATATTCCTGATCGGTGCGCATTATATTAAACATGTTTTAAGACTCATAACTACAATTTTGTATTTTTGGACGGTCTTACGCTGCGCATTATAATGAACATTCTCTTAGTTACGTCTCGTACATAAATGATTTATAGTAAATAACTTGTTTTTTTACTTTAAAAAAAAATTCTATTTTTTTAAAATCCGATTTCCGATTCCTTCCATTTGCAAAAACGTTGGCAATGTTGAGCACTTATATTTTATTTTATACCCGTTTTTAATTCCATTAGATGTGCAATTAAGTTCACTATATTTGTTGATGCTAGAAAATAGGACATTAAAATGAAAATGATGATGCACTAGGAAAATAAGCCATTTAATACGCACCATTTTTCTCAATAATTTACACGTGTTAAAATAATTCTCGTGTTACCCGTGTCATCTCTATTGTGGTGTGGTGTGAGGTCCATGTAATCTCTATTGTGGGGTGATGTCCATGTCATCTCTATTGTGGTGTGGTGTGAGGTCCATGTAATCTCTATTGTGGTGGGAGGTCCATGTCATCTCTATTGTGGTGTGAGGTTAATGTCATCTCTATTGTGGTGTGGTGTGAGGTCCATGTCATCTCTATTGTGGTGTAGTGTGAGGTCCATGTCATCTCTATTGTAGTGTGAGGTCCATGTCATCGCTATTGTGGTGTAGGGTGAGGTCCATGTCATCTCTATTGTGGTGTAGTGTGAGGTCCATGTCATCTCTATTGTAGTGTGAGGTCCATGTCATCTCTATTGTGGTGTGAGGTCCATGTATTCTCTATTGTGGTGTAGTGTGAGGTCCATGTCATCTCTATTGTGATGTGAGGTCCATGTCATCTCTATTGTGGTGTGAGGTCCATGTCATCTCTATTGTGGTGTGGTGTGAGGTCGATGTCATCTCTATTCTGGTGTAGTGTGAGGTCCATGTCATCTCTATTGTAAAGTGAGGTCCATGTCATCTCTATTGTAAAGTGATGTCCATGTTATCTCTATTGTGGTGTGGTGTGAGGTCCGTGTCATCTCTATTGTGGTGTGGTGTGAGGTCCATGTCATCTCTATTGTGATGTGGTGTGAGGTCCATGTCATCTCTATTGTGATGTGGTGTGAGGTCCATGTCATCTCTATTGTGGTGGGGTGTGAGGTCTGGTGTCCATGTCATCTCTATTGTGGTGTGATTTGAAGTCCGTGTCATCTCTATTGTGGTGTGAGGTCCATGTCATCTCTATTGTGATGTTGTGTGAGGCCCATGTCATCTCTATTGTGATGTGGTGTGAGGTCCATGTCATCTCTATTGTGGTGTGAAGTTCGTGTCATCTCTATTGTGGTGTGAGGTCCATGTCATCTCTATTGTGGTGTGGTGTGAGGTCCGTGTCATCTCTATTGTGATGTGGTGTGAGGTCCGTGTCATCTCTATTGTGGTGTGAAGTCCGTGTCATCTCTATTGTGGTGTGAGGTCCATGTCATCTCTATTGTGGTGTGGTGTGAGGTCCATGTCATCTCTATTCTGGTGTAGTGTGAGGTCCATGTCATTTCTATTGTAAAGTGAGGTCCATGTTATCTCTATTGTGGTGTGATGCCCGTGTCATCTCTATTGTGGTGTGAGGTAAGTGTCAACTCTATTGTGGTGTGATGTACGTGTCATCTCTATTGTGGTGTGAGGTACGTGTCATCTCTATTGTGGTGTAATGTTCGTGTCATCTCTATCGTGGTGTGAGGTCCGTGTCATCTCTATTGTGGTGTGAGGTCCATGTCATCTCTATTGTGGTGTGAGGTCCATGTCATATCTATTGTGGTGTGATGTTCGTGTCATCTCTATTGTGGTGTGAGGTACGTGTCATCTCTATTGTGATGTTAGGTACTTGTCATCTCTATTGTGGTGTGGTGTGATGTCTGTGTCATCTCTATTGTGGTGTAATGTCCGTGTCATCTCTATCGTGGTGTGAGGTCCGTGTCATCTCTATTGTGGTGTGAGGTCCATGTCATCTCTATTGTGGTGTGAGGTCCATGTCATCTCTATTGTGGTGTGATGTCCGTGTCATCTCTATTGTGGTGTGAGGTACGTGTCATCTCTATTGTGAGGTGAGGTACTTGTCATCTCTATTGTTGTGTGGTGTGATGTCTGTGTCATCTCTATTGTGGTGTGAGGTCCGTGTCATCTCTATTGTGGTGTGGTGTGAGGTCCGTGTCATCTCTATTGTGGTGTGGTGTGAGGTACGTGTCATCTCTATTGTGGTGTGAGGTCCATGTCATCTCTATTGTGGTGTGGTGTGAGGTCCTTGTCATCTCTATTGTGGTGTGGTGTGAGGTCCATGTCATCTCTATTGTGGTGTGGTTTGAAGTCCGTGTCATCTATATTGTGGTGTGAGGTCCGTGTCATCTCTATTGTGATGTGATGTGAGGTCCATGTCATCTCTATTGTGATGTGGTGTGAGGTCCGTGTCATCTCTATTGTGGTGTGAAGTCCGTGTCATCTCTATTGTGGTGTGAGGTCCGTGTCATCTCTATTGTGGTGTGGTGTGAGGTCCGTGTCATCTCTATTGTGGTGTGAGGTCCATGTCATCTCTATTGTGGTGTGGTGTGAGGTCCGTGTCATCTCTATTGTGGTGTGGTGTGAGGTCCATGTCATCTCTATTGTGGTGTGGTTTGAAGTCCGTGTCATCTATATTGTGGTGTGAGGTCCGTGTCATCTCTTTTGTGATGTGATGTGAGGTCCATGTCATCTCTATTGTGATGTGGTGTGAGGTCCGTGTCATCTCTATTGTGGTGTGAAGTCCGTGTCATCTCTATTGTGGTGTGAGGTCCGTGTCATCTCTATTGTGGTGTGGTGTGAGGTCCGTGTCATCTCTATTGTGGTGTGAGGTCCATGTCATCTCTATTGTGGTGTGGTGTGAGGTCCGTGTCATCTCTATTGTGGTGTGGTGTGAGGTCCATGTCATCTCTATTGTGGTGTGGTTTGAAGTCCGTGTCATCTATATTGTGGTGTGAGGTCCGTGTCATCTCTTTTGTGATGTGATGTGAGGTCCATGTCATCTCTATTGTGATGTGGTGTGAGGTCCATGTCATCTCTATTGTGGTGTGGTTTGAAGTCCATGTCATCTCTATTGTGATGTGGTCTGAGGTCCGTGTCATCTCTATTGTGATGTGGTGTGAGGTCCATGTCATCTCTATTGTGGTGTGGTTTGAAGTCCATGTCATCTCTATTGTGATGTGGTGTGAGGTCCGTGTCATCTTTATTGTGATGTGGTGTGAGGTCCGTGTCATCTCTATTGTGGTGTGAAGTCCGTGTCATCTCTATTGTGGTGTGATGCCCGTGTCATCTCTATTGTGGTGTGAGGTAAGTGTCAACTCTATTGTGGTGTGATGTACGTGTCATCTCTATTGTGGTGTGAGGTACGTGTCATCTCTATTGTGGTGTAATGTTCGTGTCATCTCTATCGTGGTGTGAGGTCCGTGTCATCTCTATTGTGGTGTGAGGTCCATGTCATCTCTATTGTGGTGTGAGGTCCATGTCATATCTATTGTGGTGTGATGTTCGTGTCATCTCTATTGTGGTGTGAGGTACGTGTCATCTCTATTGTGATGTTAGGTACTTGTCATCTCTATTGTGGTGTGGTGTGATGTCTGTGTCATCTCTATTGTGGTGTAATGTCCGTGTCATCTCTATCGTGGTGTGAGGTCCGTGTCATCTCTATTGTGGTGTGAGGTCCATGTCATCTCTATTGTGGTGTGAGGTCCATGTCATCTCTATTGTGGTGTGATGTCCGTGTCATCTCTATTGTGGTGTGAGGTACGTGTCATCTCTATTGTGAGGTGAGGTACTTGTCATCTCTATTGTTGTGTGGTGTGATGTCTGTGTCATCTCTATTGTGGTGTGAGGTCCGTGTCATCTCTATTGTGGTGTGGTGTGAGGTCCGTGTCATCTCTATTGTGGTGTGGTGTGAGGTACGTGTCATCTCTATTGTGGTGTGAGGTCCATGTCATCTCTATTGTGGTGTGGTGTGAGGTCCTTGTCATCTCTATTGTGGTGTGGTGTGAGGTCCATGTCATCTCTATTGTGGTGTGGTTTGAAGTCCGTGTCATCTATATTGTGGTGTGAGGTCCGTGTCATCTCTATTGTGATGTGATGTGAGGTCCATGTCATCTCTATTGTGATGTGGTGTGAGGTCCGTGTCATCTCTATTGTGGTGTGAAGTCCGTGTCATCTCTATTGTGGTGTGAGGTCCGTGTCATCTCTATTGTGGTGTGGTGTGAGGTCCGTGTCATCTCTATTGTGACGTGAGGTCCATGTCATCTCTATTGTGGTGTGGTGTGAGGTCCGTGTCATCTCTATTGTGGTGTGGTGTGAGGTCCATGTCATCTCTATTGTGGTGTGGTTTGAAGTCCGTGTCATCTATATTGTGGTGTGAGGTCCGTGTCATCTCTTTTGTGATGTGATGTGAGGTCCATGTCATCTCTATTGTGATGTGGTGTGAGGTCCATGTCATCTCTATTGTGGTGTGGTTTGAAGTCCATGTCATCTCTATTGTGATGTGGTCTGAGGTCCGTGTCATCTCTATTGTGATGTGGTGTGAGGTCCATGTCATCTCTATTGTGGTGTGGTTTGAAGTCCATGTCATCTCTATTGTGATGTGGTGTGAGGTCCGTGTCATCTTTATTGTGATGTGGTGTGAGGTCCGTGTCATCTTTATTGTGATGTGGTGTGAGGTCCGTGTTATCTCTATTGTGATGTGGTGTGAGGTCCGTGTCATCTCTATTGTGGTGTGATGTGAGGTCCATGTCATCTTTATTGTGATGTGGTGTGAGGTCCGTGTCATCTTTATTGTGATGTGGTGTGAGGTCCGTGTCATCTTTATTGTGATGTGGTGTGAGGTCCGTGTCATCTTTATTGTGATGTGGTGTGAGGTCCGTGTCATCTCTATTGTGATGTGGTGTGAGGTCCGTGTCATCTTTATTGTGATGTGGTGTGAGGTCCGTGTCATCTCTATTGTGATGTGGTGTGAGGTCCATGTCATCTCTATTGTGATGTGGTGTGAGGTCCGTGTCATCTCTATTGTGATGTGGTGTGAGGTCCGTGTCATCTTTATTGTGATGTGGTGTGAGGTCCGTGTCATCTTTATTGTGATGTGGTGTGAGGTCCGTGTCATCTTTATTGTGATGTGGTGTGAGGTCTATGTCATCTTTATTGTGATGTGGTGTGAGGTCCATGTCATCTCTATTGTGATGTGGTGTGAGGTCCGTGTCATCTCTATTGTGATGTGGTGTGAGGTCCGTGTCATCTCTATTGTGATGTGGTGTGAGGTCCATGTCATCTTTATTTTGATGTGGTGTGAGGTCCATGTCATCTCTATTGTGATGTGGTGTGAGGTCCATGTCATCTTTATTGTGATGTGGTGTGAGGTCCGTGTCATCTCTATTGTGATGTGGTGTGAGGTCCATGTCATCTTTATTGTGATGTGGTGTGAGGTCCGTGTCATCTCTATTGTGATGTGGTGTGAGGTCCATGTCATCTCTATTGTGATGTGGTGTGAGGTCCGTGTCATCTCTATTGTGATGTGGTGTGAGGTCCATGTCATCTCTATTGTGATGTGGTGTGAGATCCGTGTCATCTTTATTGTGATGTGGTGTGAGGTCCGTGTCATCTCTATTGTGATGTGGTGTGAGGTCCGTGTCATCTCTATTGTGATGTGGTGTGAGGTCCATGTCATCTTTATTGTGATGTGGTGTGAGGTCCGTGTCATCTCTATTGTGATGTGGTGTGAGGTCCATGTCATCTTTATTGTGATGTGGTGTGAGGTCCATGTCATCTTTATTGTGATGTGGTGTGAGGTCCGTGTCATCTCTATAGTGATGTGGTGTGAGGTCCATGTCATCTCTATTGTGATGTGGTGTGAGGTCCGTGTTATCTTTATTGTGATGTGGTGTGAGGTCCGTGTCATCTCTATTGTGGTGTGAGGTCCGTGTCATCTCTATTGTGATGTGGTGTGAGGTCCATGTCATCTCTATTGTGATGTGGTGTGAGGTCCGTGTCATCTCTATTGTGATGTGGTGTGAGGTCCGTGTCATCTCTATTGTGATGTGGTGTGAGGTCCATGTCATCTCTATTGTGATGTGGTGTTAGGTCCGTGTCATCTCTATTGTGGTGTGAGGTCCGTGTCATCTCTATTGTGATGTGGTGTGAGGTCCATGTCATCTCTATTGTGATGTGGTGTGAGGTCCATGTCATCTTTATTGTGATGTGGTGTGAGGTCCATGTCATCTCTATTGTGATGTGGTGTGAGTTCCTTGTCATCTTTATTGTGATGTGGTGTGAGGTCCGTGTCATCTCTATTGTGGTGTGAGGTCCGTGTCATCTCTATTGTGATGTGGTGTGAGGTCCATGTCATCTCTATTGTGATGTGGTGTGAGGTCCGTGTCATCTCTATTGTGATGTGGTGTGAGGTCCGTGTCATCTCTATTGTGATGTGGTGTGAGGTCCATGTCATCTCTATTGTGATGTGGTGTGAGGTCCGTGTCATCTCTATTGTGGTGTGAGGTCCGTGTCATCGCTATTGTGATGTGGTGTGAGGTCCATGTCATCTCTATTGTGATGTGGTGTGAGGTCCATGTCATCTTTATTGTGATGTGGTGTGAGGTCCATGTCATCTCTATTGTGATGTGGTGTGAGGTCCGTGTCATCTCTATTGTGAAGTGGTGTGAGGTCCATGTCATCTTTATTGTGGTGTGGTGTGAGGTCCGTGTCATCTTTATTGTGATGTGGTGTGAGGTCCGTGTCATCTCTATTGTGATGTGGTGTGAGGTCCGTGTCATCTCTATTGTGATGTGAGGTGAGGTCCGTGTCATCTTTATTGTGATGTGGTGTGAGGTCCGTGTCATCTTTATTGTGATGTGGTGTGAGGTCCGTGTCATCTTTATTGTGGTGTGGTGTGAGGTCCGTGTCATCTTTATTGTGATGTGGTGTGAGGTCCGTGTCATCTCTATTGTGATGTGGTGTGAGGTCCGTGTCATCTTTATTGTGATTTGGTGTGAGGTCCGTGTCAAGTTTTGCGACGTTAATGTTAATAAGTTGGACTCCTCCAATCTGGCTGAACTTATAGTAATCGCAAAATTTTCATTTGTACGTACGGGAAATTTATTTCCATCAGTGAAATCCATGTATGTTGTTGAATGTTATTGTTTCTGGTTGGAATTTTAAGGGATTGAGCAATTTTCGCTTCTACAAAATCAGCGGCTGACAAACTTGAATAAGTAAAGGGTACCAGCACATTAGTGTCATGTTCTTACACTACTTCAGCCCCTTGGGGTTTCCTTTTTTTTTGAAGTGTAGCATTAGAATCAGAAGACTTACGATTCATTATGGAGTTTGATGTTTAATATACTTCCCTCATTTCTTTTATTCAAGTTTACCTTGTCGCTACGCCACTGACTGATGATGTGACAATTTTACTGCACTCTTACCTCTTCGTTAACATCGCTTTTTTTCCTTATAGGTTCTTGAAATTTTACGTTCTAAGTACATGTAAACAATTAAATCAATTTTACTTTCTAAGTACATGAAAACTATTAAATCAATTTTACTTTCTAAGTACACATGTACATGTAAACAATTAAATCAATTTATTTCAAATATAAAACCTATAAGAGGTATGTCAGGAAACTTTTGCTGATAAACTCAAATTAAATAGATATAATCAAATTATATAGATATAATCAAATTAAATAGATATAATCAAATTAAATAGATATAATAAAATTAAATAGATATAATCTTTTAATGTTCATTACAGGAATTTGGTTTCAGTGTAAAATTAAAATAAAAACAAAACTATTTCAATTAAACAAATTTTGATGTCAGCGATATTTATCTAACAGCACCATAATAAACCCACCTCTATCTTTCACCATAAACCCACCTCTCCCGTTCACCATAAACCCACCTCTGCAATTCACCATAAACCCACCTCTCACGTTCACCATAAACCCACCTCTCCCGTTCACCATAAACCTACCTCTCCCGTTCACCATAAACCCACCTCTCCCGTTCACCATAAACCCACCTCTCCCGTTCACCATAATCCCACCTCTGCCGTTCACCATAAACCCACCTCTACCGTTCACCATTAACCCACCTCTGCCATTCATCATAAACCCACATCTGCCGTTCATCATAAACCCACCTCTCCCGTTCACCATAAACCCACCTCTGACGCCAAACCAGCTGAGGTCTACAAGGAGGGGGGACAGCCCTGACTGAAAGGCTCCACCAGCTGTTTCTCTTGATATGGCAGCAAGAGACGATCCCGCAAGACTTCAAAGATGCCACCATCATACATCCATATAAGCGAAAAGGAAGTAGACAGGCTTGTGACAACCACAGGGGCATATCCCTGCTTTCTATCGCAGGAAAGATCCTTGCCAGAATCCTGCTCAACCGCCTCACAGTCCACCTTGACCAAGGACTCCTGCCTGAAAGTCAGTGTGGATTCCAAAAAGAGCGAGGAACCATCGACATGGTGTTCGCTGCCAGGCAGCAGCAAGAGAAATGTCAGGAGCAGAACTTCAACCTGTTCTCCACCTATGTCGACCTGACCAAGGCTTTTGACACTGTTGGCAGAGAGGGTCTCTGGAAGATCATGGCCAAATACGGTTGCCCAAAGAAATTCATCGTCTTGGTGCAACAATTCCATGAGGGCATGCAGGCCAGAGTCCAGGACAGCGGGGAGTTTTCTGATCCTTTCCCAGTCACAAACGGGGTCAAGCAGGGCTGTGTCCTGGCACCAACACTGTTTAGCCTCATGTTTTCCGCCATGCTGACAGAGGCCTTCAGAGACGAGGATGTAGGTGTCAACCTGAAGTACAGCACAGATGGCAAACAGTTCAACCTTCGGAGGCTCCAGGCAAAAACCAAGGTTATGACAGAAATCATCAGAGACCTGCTGTTTGCTGATGACTGTGCCCTCAACGCTGTCTCAGAAGCCGACATGCAACGCAGTGTAAACCTGTTCTCCAGCGCCAGCACAAACTTTGGTCTGACAATTAACACTAAGAAGACTGAAGTCCTCCATCAGCCCGCGCCTGGAAGGCCCTACGTAGAGCCCAGCATCACTGTCAACGGCCAGAGACTCAACACAGTGCACCGGTTCACATACCTAGGCAGCACACTGTCTCAAAATGTCACCATCGATGACGAAGTGAACGTCAGAATTGCCAGAGCCAGCTCTACTTTTGGCAGGTTGTACCCAAATGTCTGGAACAGAAGAGGCATTACCATCCAGACCAAGCTGAAAGTGCACAGGGCAGTGGTGCTCCCCACACTGCTATATGCTTGTGAAACTTGGACTGTTTATCAGCGCCATGCAAGAAAGCTTAACCACTTTCATACAACAAGCCTCAGGAAGATTCTCGGCATAAAGTGGCAGAACAAAATTCCAGACACAGTGTTACTGACCAAGGCAGGTCTCCCCAGCATCTTCACCCTCCTGATGCAGTCCCAGCTTCGCTGGGACAGGGCACGTTGTCCGAATGCCAGACGAGAGACTGCCAAAGAGAATCTTCTATGGTGAGCTCCAGTATGGCCAGCGGTCCCACGTGGGCAAAAGAAACGCTTCAAAGACACACTGAAAGCCTCAATGAAAGCGTTTGCCATCAATCCAGACAAGTGGGAACGAGCTGCAATGGACCGATCCACCTGGCGCTCTTCCATCCACGAAGGTGCCAAGTCATGCGAGGCAAACCGGATCACCGCCGCAGAAAAGAAGAGGCAAGCCCGAAAGGCCCATGCTGTCAACCCTCCTGGAGATGTCCCACTCGTCCCATGTCCCTTTTGTTCCAGAACCTTCCGTGCAAGGATCGGCCTCATCAGCCATCTGCGTACGCACAGACAACCCTCGGATGACTAGAGTGGTCCTCGTCGTATCGACGGACGAACGAAACTCTGTCGTTCACCATAAAACCACCTCTGTCTTTCACCATAAAGCCACCTCTGTCTTTCACCATAAAGCCACCTCTGTCTTTCACCATAAAGCCACCTGTCTTTCACCATAAAGCCACCTCTGTCTTTCACCATAAAGCCACCTCTGTCTTTCACCATAAAGCCACCTCTGCTTCTCATCACAAGCCATCACCAATCAGTCACAATTACCTCTGACTCATAGCTGGACACCAAGACTTTCAAGTGGACATTATCTCCAGGGACGTGAAACTAGTTAAAAAATGAGGTTTAGTGTTTCAGGACCCATCGTTAAAATAAACAATCTCTCCCACTCGGATATTATTACCGACATGTTTAATGGCGGCGTGCAGCATTTCACTCACCGGAAACGGGTGTGTTATTCAAAGGTCACGTGTCTTTGAAAGCATTTTTGATAGAATAGTTTTTTTGTAGAACATCGAAGCAACGTGAATTCAAATAAATAAATGTATCTGTTGGAATTAAACGATGACGTCACATCCTTCACCTAATTTCCCTCACATTTTATTTCTACTTGCATTTACCCCTTTAATTACTAAGGTTGACATGCACTAAAAGACTAAAGAACAAGGGAAATTTTTTTTATAAAGTATTCAATCGACAGCACTAATTAAAAAGGGAAAATAATGATGAAAAAAAAATCAATTACAGAAATGTATTTTTATTTATTTTTTTATGAAACAAACCTTTTAACAATAATAGTAACGGAGATTGGAAAGTTTGAGGTGACATTGTAACGCACGGGCATTCCCGAAACATCAACCCTATTCAACATCAACCCTATTCAACATCAACCCTATTCAACACCAACCCTATTCAACACCAACCCTATTCAACACCAACCCTATTCAACACCAACCCTATTCAACACCAACCCTATTCAACACCAACCCTATTCAACACCAACCCTATTCAACACCAACCCTATTCAACACCAACCCTATTCAACACCAACCCTATTCAACACCAACCCTATTCAACACCAACCCTATTCAACACCAACCCTATTCAACACCAACCCTATTCAACACCAACCCTATTCAACATCAACCCTATTCAACACCAACCCTATTCAACATCAACCCTATTCAACATCAACCCTATTCAACATCAACCCTATTCAACATCAACCCTATTCAACATCAACCCGATTCAACATCAACCCTATTCAACATCAACCCTATTCAACATCAATTTTGACAAGTGATATCCGATATAAGTAACAAAAATGATAACTTGATGTGTTACAATAAAAGTTTTACTACAAAAGTGTAACAAAAAGTTTCATCCAGATTTTCATAGAATTCATAAAAGTTGAAACTGTGGTCACGTGTTAATAATTAATGACAAGATTGGCAAACACTATGACGTCATACATTATGGTCATTGACAATATTAACTCACTTTGACATTATATTACATCTAATATAAAAGTAAAAACTCACATTGTAACATCCGGCAATAAGGTAAGTGACAGTCATACACACTTTTTAAACCATCCTTAGCTGAAGTAAGTCGAAGAACGTAGATTGCATTTTTTAAAGTACGTTGATTTATAATTTATAACATAAACTTTGTTATCATATTCAAAATATGAATTATTTATGTAATATTTAAAATAGTTTATTTATCATTCACTCACTACTCACTATATCAATATGCGATCATTTATTTACACTACAGGAATTCATATTATGTTCATGTATTTACAACGTAATTTTGTAATGACATTTTTATCCAATAAATTTTTTGAGATTGCGTACATGTATTTGTATTTATTAGAGCGTGGGTGGAATTGATTGCCAGAACAAACCAGAGAAACCAACACTCGATCAACATTCACATAACTATAATAAAAAATGCCAGAATAGACATATTATACATGTACCAAGGAAGCGCGTAGGGCGCAATAATCTTTTGCCTGTAATATATAAGTTAATTTTAGGTATACACCGAGACATATAAAAATTAAAAATACGGGATTTAAAAATAAAGTGCTGACGTTTGGATGACGTAACATGACACTTCGTGTCATCGACATGATACATTCACGAGATGACAAATTCTGGAGATTTGATGCTCAAAATTATTTATTGTGATATACGTATTTCTGGATATGAGTATTTCTAGAGATGAGTATTTCTGGAAATGATACCTGTCAAGATGATCATTTCTCTGTATGATAAATTCTCGAGGTTAAACTTTGTGTTAAAAATTGTGTTAAAAGTTGTGTTAAATGTTGTGTTTAACGTTGTGTTAATTCTGGTAAAATCAGCCAAAAGGGAATTATTTTTGTTTTTGTGAAATTCTAACAATGAATATTCGATTACAAAAAAATAAATAATAATTTAAGAAACTTACGTCGCAGCTAATTGTACAGCAAAAATAGATTTTACTAGTCAGAAACTAAATAAGAAAACCAAACTCCTGACATACCCGTAAAAACAAGGTATTGTGGGAACCAGTGGCATAACCCTAATTTAGTATGAAAATAAATACATGACGGACATATTATGGAGCTCAGCTCACGTGATCTGTGGACATCCTTGCGTTAATTTCCTGCATTCTTAAGTCTTACTGGATAACAAATCCTTGGTCATGGCTCTCAACTCAATGGCTTATAAAAACAAACTACACGTAGATGAGTGTCAACCGTTAAATAGACATGTCACATGTAGTCAGCTCAGTTTTGAAACACCTTGTATGTCACATAGACATATCTCGTATAGTCAGCCCAGTTCTACACGTTGTAATGCAGGCAACAATGGAGATGAAGTAGTTGTAGTTTAGCATGAAATATGTTCAATTTTCTCTCCCAATAAGACGAATCCCAGTGACACAAATCTGTGGTCTGTCATTATTTAATGTTAAATTCATTTTTACAATCAGCCATTGGCTGTGTCTTAACACTTTTTTTATTTTGATTGTCGAAATATCATTTAAACTCACAGTCATGCCTAACTATCCATGACTTTAAGAACTCACAGTCATGTCTATCTATCGATGACTTTAAGAACTCACAGTCATGTCTATTTATCGATGACTTTAAGAACTCACAGTCATGCCTATCTATCGATGACTTTAAGAACTTACAGTCATGTCTATCTAGCGATGACTTAAAGCAATCATTAACCCTCTGACTCTTTATTTTCTTGTCTACCATTAACCCTATCGACATAGAGCAACTTTATCTTATTTTTCTGTCATCTTATTGTACAAAGTGCTTCCAAAGGTTCACACGTGATGTGTCCCCTGGTCACAGCAACCTTGACACAGGATGGTACGCTGCGAGGTCCGAAAAGCTGGCGGACTGTTCGGACAGGTCAACAGTTCCCGTGTCCGAGCGCCGGACCAAACGATCGGAAGGGGACGAACCTCTCAGTGCGCCAGTTGGTGACGTAGCGGGGCTCATGGTTGCTGCTCCAGTCCGACACGCCGCTCCGGTGGCGGGGCTCATGGTTGCTGCTCCAGTCCGACACGCCGCTCCGGTGGCAGTTCCTCGCCCCGAGCACGATGTACCTGCCCTCACTGCCCTGCTCACTGCCCTCACCAGACCTTGACCTGCCCCCACCGGACCTCGACCTGCCCCGTGGGCCAGAGAAAAGCTGTTTGAAACTGTTTCTGAACTTGGAGCTCATGCGGTGGTAGAGGAAGATGTTCACGCTGGAGTTGAGGGCGCCGAAGCAGAATGCAAACGACCAGGTGACGAAGAAAATGTTCCGGAAAGACCCGAGGATGCTGAACTCGGGCGCGAAGAACGTCACGACTGAAAGGATGATACTCGGAGCGGAGCAGACGATGGAGATACTGGCGATGACCAGGACCATGCTGACCGCCTTCCTGTCACGGCTCAATGTCCAGGCTGTCCGATCTCCGCTCGTCGTCTTCCGCCATTTTGAATTATGTTTGAGCTTCCAGATCAAGATGGCGGTGAAGACGACCACGAGGAGGTAGGACAACGCCCCCAGACAGGCGTTGAGGATAAACACCAGGCCCTCCATGCTCTTTCGGTTGCTGGTGAAGACGAGGCCCAGACGAGTGGCGTTCCTCGGCGGGTAAAACTTCCAGTCGATGTAGGACGTGGAGTATTCAGGAACTAGGAAAAGAATCATGACGACGTAAGTAGCACACACGGCAACCATGGCACGCCTGGGCGTTATAATCTGTTTGACCTTGAGGGGGCACGTGATGCACAAACACCGCTCCGCCGTGACGAAGGCCGTGATCAGACTCGTGATGCGAGTGAAGCAGACGTAAGGCCAGCCGGCGACCAGGTACTGGATCTCTCTGGAGATGATGGGAAGGTCCGAGTTCTCCACCAGCGGGTTCAGCAGGATTGTGAAACACATGAGACTGACCAGGCTGCAGAGGTCCGAGATGGCCAGGCCGAAGAAGCTGATGTTCATGGTGGTCTTGAGGCCCTGCTTGAAGAAGATGACGATGTTGATGGAGTTGGACACGATGCCGAACAGCGAGATGATGCCGCACAGGAACACGTAGTTGACCACCTCGAAGACGGTCCGGTGCTCGTCACTGAGCAGTGGGCTCCTGGAGCGGTTGGTGGAGTAGGCGCGAGTGGACTGGCTCCATATAGACGCGTTGTGCTTCATGTCACTGAGGAAGTACACAGTCATCTGACACTGGTAGCTTGTCACACAGACACCTGTCCCTATGATGGCTGTCACACTGACCCCTGTCACACTGACGCCTGTCACACTGACACCTGTCACACTGACACCTGTCACATTGACACCTGTCACACTGACGTCTATCACGATGATGGTTTTCACACTGACACCTGTCACACTGACACCTGTCACACTGACTCTAGTCACACTGACGTCTGTCACGATGACGGCTGTCACACTGACACCTGTTACACTGACACCTGTCACACTGACACCTGTCACACTTACGTCTGTCACTGTGATAACAAGAGTTGTCAAAGATCTTTCAACCCTCAGTCACGATGCGTCTGCTCCAAGTAATATCTGAGATGTAGAAGAGTAAAGACGTAGTTGGTATGTTCAGTTATTTTTAGCTGTAAATAAACACACACGTGACACTTTGTTTGTGGGCATTGTGGCTAAGCCGTTGCTGGTCCGTGTCCAGGCAACGGAAATTTTGTTAGATGATAATCCCCCTCCAAATAACACGATTTGACAGAGAGATGAAACGTGAGTGTCCACGAGGGCGGGCGCCTCGCGAAGTGTGGCGTGAGAGAACTGTGATCACAAGATGACTCGGTTTAAACGACGCTCACGACCCTCGTCACGGCCTCGGTTCGGACTCGCGACGAACTCACCCTGACCAGTCATTGATTGACGGCTCGCGAGTGTGACTGAGACAGACGAAGCACACACACACACTCCCTTCCCCGATTCTGTGACATCAAAACGTGACGTCACACTGTGAGACGTCAGCTCACTGGGATGTGTGGAGATGCGTCCAGCGGAGGAGGGGGGGGCGGGGTTTGGTAGAAAGTTCAAAGTGGTGTGCAATTATGTAATGATTACAGGAAGTTTTGGTAATATGAGATGTCTGGACTGTGAAGCCTACGGGTGAATGCCCTAATGAGACTTGTCAAGACAGTGGTTCTTACATAAACTGACAGCACCCCCTCCATCCAGATGTTATCTGCCGTTGTTACGACCCTAAGAAGACCCTTATTTGTTTAAATCTTCGTGTTCTAACGCTTCGAGTCATGTATTTTAATTACTTGGACTTTTGATTCTGTTTATTGCACATAACACACGGGTCGATGTCAAGTTTTTAAAATGAGATTTTGTGCAGTTCTGGTTTTAGCGAGACTATAGGGTTAAAGTGAATCTTTAGGGGATGAAACTTTTAGACCTCCTACATGATGTTTTTAGACCTCCTACATGATGTTTTTAGACCTCCTACATGATGTTTTTAGACCTCCTACATGATGTTTTTAGACCTCCTACATGATGTTTTTAGACCTCCTACATGATGTTTTTAGACCTCCTACATGATGTTTTTAGACCTCCTACATGATGTTTTTAGACCTCCTACATGATGTTTATAGACCTCCTACATGATGTTTATAGACCTCCTACATGATGTTTATAGACCTCCTACATGATGTTATTATGATGACGAGTTGGTTAACATGATTTTTAATTTGAATTCACTGAGACACTAGAGATTATTTGAATTAAATCTCTCATGAGTTAATGTAGACTAGACGTAAATAAAGAAATAGTTTTAAGTTGTGTGAACCCAATAGCGGCCAGAAATAAACATCTCAACTCATCACTGAAATGAAATGGAGGCGCTTAGAAATGTCGACGACAATAACGTTTTAAAAAACCCATTAAAAAGCTCTTTGTACTTGTGACGTCACACACTGGATAAGAAGGAGACTTTAAGAGTTGGCTAAAACTTGCTCATTATATTCAAGTTTTAGATCAATTATTCGCCATTATTTCTTTTTTCAATTTCGAATGCAATACAAATTAAAAAAAAACTCGTAAATATCCAAGTTTTTTACTATAAATCCTTTATATACGAGACATAACTAAAAGAATGTTCATATAATACGCAGCGCACGACAGTCCAAAATGTTAGTTATGTCACGTAAAACATGTTTAATATAATGCGCACCGATCGAGAACATATTTTTTAAAAGTATCGTCAATATAATACGCACCGCACAGCGCGACAGGAGTGTATTAAAAGGTGGTTCAATCTAGCACAAAAGTAACATGCTACGTAGAGATAAATAGAGATTATCTAAACATTCTTTAATTTTATTACAGTACATTCGATCGATTTGAAATTTTGATAGATCATTTTTATCATCGGCACGAGTCTGCCTGCAAAATTTCACCTCGCTAGCTTACGAGGAAGTGGGTTAAAAATCGATCCAAAGTTTTTTCGGCATTCAAGCAAGGCCTCAAGCAGACACCACGAGTTAATATTAGGGGACAGCCGGGTATCCGGAATACCGGATATCCGGATCAAATATCGCGATTTTTGACACTATCTGGATTCGGCAAATACTTATGGCAGATCCGGATAGTATCTGGATATTAATGTAGTAAAGAATGTATGAATTCCAAATTAAATTAATATTAATTAATAAGTTTATAAACAAATTTCCACAGGAAAAACAAGATATTGCAATTTTGGCCGATTTATTTTTACCCCTCCTTCCTCGTCACACTTAGTAACAAAAACTTAGACCCCCTCAAAATTGGAAGTCACAAAGCTTTGACCCCCCCCCACCCCCAAAAAAGCCGTATTTTCTAATTGAAAATTAGCATGTAGCAAATTACTTTTTAATCATTTAAGTATGTATTTAATGCAAGGATGCACTCTAATATTGTACCACGTGTGAAGCCAAGTAAAACGTCATTAAATAAATTCCCATGCAATAAAATATTTTTTTGGAAGTTGCGTATTTTGATGTTACGTCACACTTCTTAAACACCCCCTTCACCCTCGTCACATATCGGCACAAATGCATGACCCCCTCCCCCTTTATTTAGGCGCGTGACGTCATTAATGGAATTACGGACACTTCGAACCCGGACAATTCGACCCCAGGACGTTTCGACCACGGTCGGTTCGACCACAGGACGTTTCGACCACGGACGATTCGACACCGGATGCATAGGGAAGGGGGTCCCGAAAATGTACTCGTTTGCAACAGGGGGGAGGGGATACGAAAATACGAATTTAGTGCATACGTAATATATGGATGGCCCCATAAGAAACACGGATGATTCCGTAAATGATAGGTCAAGGCCATGTTTCTTTGCCAAGGTTTGTAAACAACTGAAACACAGCAGGTAAGCTCATCACACAGAAACCATTTTGTTTCTTTGAACTCTTCCAACAATTTTGCAGAGTGCTACAATCGCCTGTTTTCAATCAACTTTAAAATGACATTAAAACCCTGACCCATAACACTTAATGTTCTCCACCATAGTTTATATAAGAATAGAGTAAGTCATTAAATGGTACATTACCAGACTAGACACACACTTGGCGTACATTGTTTTGGTGTACAAAGTATCGGTGTACATCGCACAGGTGTACAACTTATATGTATTTTATAATTCAATTTTTAAAAAATTGTATTTGATCTTAGCGTACTGTCTTGGCTAAAGTCAATTTTGTCTTGGCTAAAGTCAATTTTGTCTTGGCTAAAGTCAATTTTGTCTTGGCTAAAGTCAATTTTGTCTTGGCTAAAGTCAATTTTGTCTTGGCTTAAATCAATTTTGTCTTGGCTTAAGTCAATTTTGTCTTGGCTAAAGTCAATTTGTCTTGGCTAAAGTCAATTTGTCTTGGCTAAAGTCAATTTTGTCTTGGCTAAAGTCAATGTCGTCTTGGCTAAAGTCAATATCGTCTTGGCTAAACTCAATGTCGTCTTGGCTAAAGTCATGTTGTCTTGGCTAAAGTCAATGTTGTCTTGGCTAAAGTCAATGTTGTCTTGGCTAAAGTCAATGTTGTCTTGGCTAAAGTCAATGTTGTCTTGGCTAAAGTCAATGTCGTTTTGGCTAAAGTCAATGTCGTCTTGGCTAAAGTCAATGTTGTCTTGGCTAAAGTCAATGTTGTCTTGGCTAAAGTCAATGTCGTCTTGGCTAAAGTCAATGTCGTCTTGGCTAAAGTCAATGTTGTCTTGGCTAAAGTCAATGTCGTCTGGCTAAAGCAATGTGTCTGGCTAAAGTCATGTTGTCTTGGCTAAAGTCAATGTTGTCCTGGCTAAAGTCAATGTTGTCTTGGCTAAAGTCAATGTTGTCTTGGCTAAAGTCAATGTTGTCTTGGCTAAAGTCAATGTTGTCTTGGCTAAAGTCAATGTTGTCTTGGCTAAACTCAACTTTGAATCACACGATGAAGTGAATATAAACTACTGAGAATAAACAAGTTTTTGTATAAACATAAAAGCCGGTCAAGACCGGACGTTTTTCTAAAATCCCCAAGGAGCTATCTGTAGTCAAGAATTTAATTCTAAAATGAGATGTTATTTTTAGGGACTGCACTTTTACCGCGTGTTTGAAATTCGCCGAATTCTTTCAAGAATTGGTGAAAGGTAATGACGACATTAACTTGGCAAGGTTTCTTTGGGAGCCATGAAGGCAAAGAATCACGTGATTCGAGAGCAACAAATAGAAGAGATGAAAGACGCTATCGAGTGCAAGAATAAAAAGGTTTTCTATTTCTCAACAAGTGAAACTTAGAATAATTCTATTTTTTGAGGTTGTCATTGGAGTTGGTCGTTAGTAACATTAGTAACATTAGTAACATTAGTAACATTAGTAACATTAGTAACATTAGTAACATTAGTAAGATTAGTAACATTAGTAACATTAGTAACATTAGTAACATTAGTAACATTAGTAACATTAGTAACATTAGTAACATTAGTAACATTAGTAACATTAGTAACATTAGTAACATTAGTAACATTAGTAACATTACAATTTTAAGTTATTGGGAAATTCAGTTCAGTGAAATTGCAGGGTCGTTCTACTTCAGTAAAACTCTACTTCAGTAAAACTCTACTTCAGTAAAACTCTACTTCAGTAAAACTCTACTTCAGTAAAACTCTACTTCAGTAAAACTCTACTTCAGTAAAACTCTACTTCAGTAAAACTCTACTTCAGTAAAACTCTACTTCAGTAAAACTCTACTTCAGTAAAACTCTACTTCAGTAAAACTCTACTTCAGTAAAACTCTACTTCAGTAAAACTCTACTTCAGTAAAACTCTACTTCAGTAAAACTCTACTTCAGTAAAACTCTACTTCAGTAAAACTCTACTTCAGTAAAACTCTACTTCAGTAAAACTCTACTTCAGTAAAACTCTACTTCAGTAAAACTCTACTTCAGTAAAACTCTACTTCAGTAAAACTCTACTTCAGTAAAACTCTACTTCAGTAAAACTCTACTTCAGTAAAACTCTACTTCAGTAAAACTCTACTTCAGTAAAACTCTACTTCAGTAAAACTCTACTTCAGTAAAACTCTACTTCAGTAAAACTCTACTTCAGTAAAACTCTACTTCAGTAAAACTCTACTTCAGTAAAACTCTACTTCAGTAAAACTCTACTTCAGTAAAACTCTACTTCAGTAAAACTCTACTTCAGTAAAACTCTACTTCAGTAAAACTCTACTTCAGTAAAACTCTACTTCAGTAAAACTCTACTTCAGTAAAACTCTACTTCAGTAAAACTCTACTTCAGTAAAACTCTACTTCAGTAAAACTCTACTTCAGTAAAACTCTACTTCAGTAAAACTCTACTTCAGTAAAACTCTACTTCAGTAAAACTCTACTTCAGTAAAACTCTACTTCAGTAAAACTCTACTTCAGTAAAACTCTACTTCAGTAAAACTCTACTTCAGTAAAACTCTACTTCAGTAAAACTCTACTTCAGTAAAACTCTACTTCAGTAAAACTCTACTTCAGTAAAACTCTACTTCAGTAAAACTCTACTTCAGTAAAACTCTACTTCAGTAAAACTCTACTTCAGTAAAACTCTACTTCAGTAAAACTCTACTTCAGTAAAACTCTACTTCAGTAAAACTCTACTTCAGTAAAACTCTACTTCAGTAAAACTCTACTTCAGTAAAACTCTACTTCAGTAAAACTCTACTTCAGTAAAACTCTACTTCAGTAAAACTCTACTTCAGTAAAACTCTACTTCAGTAAAACTCTACTTCAGTAAAACTCTACTTCAGTAAAACTCTACTTCAGTAAAACTCTACTTCAGTAAAACTCTACTTCAGTAAAACTCTACTTCAGTAAAACTCTACTTCAGTAAAACTCTACTTCAGTAAAACTCTACTTCAGTAAAACTCTACTTCAGTAAAACTCTACTTCAGTAAAACTCTACTTCAGTAAAACTCTACTTCAGTAAAACTCTACTTCAGTAAAACTCTACTTCAGTAAAACTCTACTTCAGTAAAACTCTACTTCAGTAAAACTCTACTTCAGTAAAACTCTACTTCAGTAAAACTCTACTTCAGTAAAACTCTACTTCAGTAAAACTCTACTTCAGTAAAACTCTACTTCAGTAAAACTCTACTTCAGTAAAACTCTACTTCAGTAAAACTCGATTTCAGAGTAAGGATTTAAATGTGGAAATATTTCAGATCAAGGATTTAAGTGTGGAAAGATTTCATATTAAGGATTTAAGTGTGGAAAGATTTCATATTAAGGATTTAAGTGTGGAAAGATTTCAGATAAGTGAAGTTCCAAGTAATGTGATTTCAACGTTGTGCCAGAGAAGAGAAGAGTGCAGTCTAATAATAGAAGAGTACAGTCTAATAATAGAAGAGTACAGTCTAATAATAGAAGAGTGCAGTCTAATAATAGAAGAGTGCAGTCTAATAATAGAAGAATCCAGTACAATAATCGAAGAGTGCCAGACATTCACTAATTGATAATGGTGACAGACTGTTCTTGTAAAAGTGTACAGTAGGAAATTTCTTTCTTTATTTTTTTAATTACACTTCAGTTTCATTCAATTTACGAATAAAACAATATTTCGTTTTTGATGTAGACATTTGATGTTACAGTCATGTTACAGTGGTGTTACATACGTGTTACAGTCATGTTACAGCCATGTTACAGTCATGTTACAGTCATGTTACAGTCATGTTACAGTCATGTTACAGTCATGTTACAGTCATGTTACAGTCATGCTTAAAATTAGACAGCGGATAGAAGGTGTTAATCCGACGACATCCTATTTCCTGCATTATTTTCAACTGATTTTTAATGATATCTTAAGGCCATACACCTTACGTCTACATACTTGTTTCTTTGTTGTTAAAAGGAAATACAAATAATTCTATTTAACTTTTCCTTGGCGGCTGGATAGCGAAGTCAATATTTTGGAAACATTAGAACCCCCTACGACAACGAGATCATGAGTAACTTTAAAAAAATAAATGATCATAAAAAAAACTTTTTCTTGCAGTTGTTACAGATAAGGGAACAGAAAAGACTTCACAAGTGTAACATTTTTGAGGTATTAAAATGCAGGTTTGAAAAAGGACTTCTCGGTGAATTACTGCCCATTATAAAAAAAAATTAGGTTATTTTTTAAAATAAAAAAATGTATTTAAAAAACCAACAAACAAATCTCTTAACCTTAAAATGCGTTCCAAACATTTGGTTTAAATATTAACGAGGCAAACTGCTTGGAGCACTACAGCTCCGTACGTACTCCATTATTTGAATTCATTGTTCAATTACTTAATTAGTTTAAACGCTCGAGTAATTATAACAGATTAGTTCAGTGTGAACATAATGGACAGAAATGGACACGTAAGAGTGCTAACCGAGAGTAGAGTAACCTTACTTCTGAACGGTGCTGTGTTGTCTTCTCATGAAATGTTTACTTGTGAAAAGTCTTGATTGTGAGTAGACGCATGATTGTCTCTGACGTGCGAGATATTCAGAGACTGAGGTCTGACCTTCATAGATGAGAACCCTAGAAATGTTAGTGTGCTACAAAACACGACGACATTGTACAGGACAATTCCTGTCCTAGTCCTAAGCCTTACACTCAGCCTCGCGTCGTTTAATTAGCCCTGGTCGACCCTTTCACGTGTATCGTATAGGGCCAGTGATGGCGAACCTATGGTACGCGTGCCACAATCGACACGCAGAGCCTCATCAGCCGGCACGCGACAACATATAAATAAGTGGGGTTTGGTAGAATTTGGGCACACAGGCCAAAAAAAAAGGTTCGCGACCCCTAGTATAGTAAATCGTATCTCTTTAGGGC